>ML677341.1:40885088-40943781 GCA_007922305.1 Dermatemys mawii | reverse complement strand
TATATATAATTTCTCTATCCATATATATATATGGATAGAGAAATTACTTTCAGCAAATCATAACCTTTCCCCTGATATCTTACAAGGCATGCTTTATATGTAATATTACAATTATATACAGATGAGGAATATGGGGAGTTACAGGGTGCTCCCCCCACGGTACAGAACATCACAGCTGTTCCTTTTGATTGTGGTTCTTTCTACATTTGGCGAATGTATGTTCCTTATAAATAAACCAGATTGTAACTCCAGCATTTTCTTCTTCTACGTGGAACATCCCCAGGTCCCAAATATTGATTAGGTTATAACAACCAACCTATAGCACCTTTCCCACCGCTGATGAATACAAGTAGGAAAGGACGGTATAACTACTGCAGTATGAAACTACCACTGTACGATGCATTCAGAATCTTACCATCTGGGCCCCTCATTCCTTACAGTATGTAGGTTGTCCTATCAAAAGGAATGGTCTGTTCCAGTAATGTGACAACTCTTTTCTTCAGCTCACCATTCAACCACAGGCAATTGCTGATTTTAGTTGCTAGAATTGTATCCCAAATTAATAAGAAAAGATCTTGTTATACAGGCATATTGTATGTCTTGGTTCTGCAGCTCATTATAATGTATTCATTCTTAGTTAGGAATAAGTGCTTCATTATATTGTTGTATAGTGTTTTAGAAACAGTCATTTCTAAATGGCTGACCTATGAATTTTCCATCTTTATAGTGTGCAGTAAATGAGGATGGTTGTGGAAGTCCTTACCTAACATCTGCTAGTGGTAATAAGAAATATTATAGCCACTGTGTTGGCAATTTTTATGGTATCCCGTCATTATTTTAAGTATAAAACTAAATCTCTCCTCTACACTGTGACTCCTCTACACTGTGTTTTAAGGGGATGAGTTCCTACAGAGAAATTACTTCTTGTTTGTATAAGAAAGATCTACAGATTTTGCCTCAGTTTACAGATCCACAGGTCAAGATGCAGACCACACTTTACACTTGCTTCTCTTGGGCTCTCTAATGGAGCTGTTTGTGGAAGTTATACCACCTAGTGAGCTGAAAACTCTAGCAGGAGGAGAGATGGGAGGCAGATCCAAAGACACCCACACAACATGATGCAAGAGAAACATTGAGACATAACGTGAGAATAAGGGGAAGTAGAAGTTAAAAGACAACATATTTAACCAAACAAAATACTTTTACATAGGTCAGAATTAATCACAGGACCTCACCACACCAAGATGGGGCAAAGATTGCAATGGGACTTTAAAAAAAATACTAGTTATTTAGAGGGCTAGGACTTTTCACAGTTACACAACGCCAAGATAAAAAGGCTCAGGAATATAAATGCCGACATTTCTAGACATTAAGCCAGTATTTACTGGCTGGATTAATAAAAAGCTTCTTCAGCATGTATCATAGTTGGCCAACATATACAAAAAGGCCTTGACCTTGGAATTCTTTAAAAACAACAACAACAAGGTTTTGCCCTCTCAAGTATACTTGCTAAGAAGCAACTTCTTCCCCAAACTGGTAGTGAATCTCACAAGTTATGCCAAAAAACCTACCCAAGACCCTTTAACTCCCTCCACAGTATTTCCTCGACTGAAGACAGTTTATATCCTGCCCTCTTTCCCAGGATTCCTTCCAGATGAGTGAGAGAGACAGGGGAGCCTGTTCTTGCTCCCTCTTCAGGGCTCTACTTTCAAATCCTATCTCTAATTAGCAGCCTCAGTCCACCACCTGCTACTTTGCAACTACTTCCACTCTCTCAGCAGCTGTTTCCTTTGTTCTCCATATTCACATTTGTAGTGAAGCATCTTGAGACTTTACCCCTTGTTCTTAAAGGGACAGTATTTAATTACAGGCATGTTATTGCATAAGGTTTTCATCAACTTATGTTGCTTCTTTTAGAGGAGTTTCCCCTTGCTCACCCTGTTTTGCCCATCAGGAGAGCCAGCTTCTCATGGTTTGGAAGAAGGAGGAACCAAGAGTTGTATGGAAACTCATTGGTTTCCCCGCAACAGAAGGGGCTGAAGGCAGCCGTCCATCAGGCTAAACAGATTGTCAAAAGAAGGATACATGTATTATACAAACTAATGTCAGATGGTTCCCTTATGAAATAAGTTAATACAGTTGTGGCCTAATCAGACCACATCCCTCATGTCTTGGAATTCTTCTTGCACATCTGGAACAATTTCTGTGTATTCCTTTTTCCATGAGCAATCCTGGTGTTTCCACACAGAGAGCTTTCTCCTGGGAATTAGCTCAGAGCACAGCCCCTATGTGGTCTCTTGGGACTTGTATACCTCAGGCGAATAGCGTAGCTGAAATTGACATATCTTAGTTTGACTTACCTGGGCATCCTCACGGCGGCGAGTCGACCGCTGCCGCTCCCCTGTTGACTCCGCTTCCGCCTCTTGCAGCGGTGGAGTTCCAGAGTCAATGTGGAGAGCATTTGGGGATCAATCACTACCCGCCAATCCGGTGGGTAATGTAGACTTGCCCTCAGAAAGCTCTGCATATTTTCAGCAGTCTGAGCCAATAATGGTGGAATAAAGCATGCCTTCTTTGGTTGTTCAACCATTTTCACTTGTATAATGATGTGAAATGATGAAAAGGGCTTTGGGTATCTGTTTGATTTTTTGTCTGCTGAGCTGAATGATTTCATCAGAATATTTTTTTAAATGAAGCCAAAAATGGTGGGGAGCAGGGAGGAATACTGAATTCTGAAAGGTAAAAGCTTGAAAACCTGAAAGAAGGTCTCTGACTGTGATTGGGATAGGGTGCACTGATGAGAACAGATGCTCTCGATGACCATGTTCTATGCGATTTCTGACCTCAGACAAGCCCAGCACTGTTATGGAAATAAAGATAAATTATTCTAGCTATCTTTGCTGCAGTCTGATGTGCAACATCAAGGATCATCTTTCATGAGTTTTGATGACTTTTAAGTTTATTACCACTTGATAACTGAGAACTGTAGCACACTAGAACAAGAGCATCATAATTTTAACAATAATTAGCTACATGAAAACGTTTGTTTGAAGCTCAGCTTTACTGGGGATTATGACTTTTTGGATTCAGTATTTTACATTAGAGCTAAGTCTATTTCATCTGAAAATAGCCCAGCTGGCCATCAACTGACGTACAGTAATGTAGAGTAGTAAAGAGCTGAACATTTTAAACTGTGAAGAAAACTTGAATATAAGCACTAAACTATAATATTGCAAATCTCTGTGGGAGGGAATGTAGTACAGCTGCATCCAAGAATCCCGTAGGGATTGGTGTGATATTGGTATCTGCTATGAAGCAGAGCTGTAGGAGCTTAGAAAAAAACCTGCCTGGTGAGCAAAAGCTCTTTAATAAAATAAAATTCTCAAAGCTATTAACTAAAGAGAGTATAATTAAAGATACATGCTGTTAATCTAAAATATACCCAGCCTTTTTATATACACAGCATGCCAAAGTGGGAACCAGCATATTTTAAAGTGATAGGTTAAAAAAAATAACACTCAACTTTTCGCCTCACCCATCCCAGCCTAAACTGTACGATTCCAACATTTAGGCTCACTTTGTAATTTAATAAACACATTTAAAAGTTTCCTGCTCTGTCTATGCCCCCTAGCCAGACCTTTCCTCTGTATTCTCCTGTTTGGACCATGGGGATTTGAACGAGCAAAGATAGTAGGCCTGATTCTTTCTAAATTATACTGCTAAGAATCGAGAGTAACTCTATTGAAACAAGTGTAAAAACAGTGGTAGTGAGAAGAGAAACAGGCTCAATTAGAAGATTGTGAATCAATAAACAGTATTTCTAATCATTAAAGTTAAAAGGCAGATGAGCAAAAAATATGTGTTGATAATTTATTAATAGCCAACTTATAAAGTTGATTTGGTGCCAATGTCTTATCCGTATTGCAATTCACTAGTCATCACTAGAACTACTTCTTTTGTTGTTTACTTTTGAAGTTTATCAGATGTTTGGCAACAAGGCATATTAACCCTTTAGAGCAGTAAGGAGGAGAGCATGTTGATTAAAAACAAAACAGATATGGGGCAAAATTCTCTTGTGTTTACCAACTCTATTCTACAACCCTCCTATACATGCTCTTTCTAACATACATAGAATAGAATAATAGAATAGAATAGAATAGAATAGAATATGGACATGTTAGAGTGCTTAGAGTTCTGAAACTGAAATATACTGTGTAGATCTGAGTGAAGAATTCAGCCCGTGGAATGGAAGGCAACACCCATGCTGAAAGAGAATTGTGGAAAGCCACTTTAATAAAAATGGAAATTGTTCTTGATCACAGGGCCAAGAATAGACCATTAAGACAGAAAAATTCACCCAGGGCTCAGCTTTCTATTCTATTCTATTCTATTCTATTCTACAGAGATTCTTATGCCATCCTCATCACCATAGCATATGAGCACTTTCCAACAGCGCATTAAACAATATGGCTAACATCTATCCTATAGTTCTCTCATCCTCTCCTAGGGAGAGAATCGTCTGTGTAGTGGAGTGTTTGGTTTTTGTAGAGATTTTTTGTTTTATTTTGTTATGTCTTGTTTTTTTCTTTTTTTTTTGCTTGGCAAATATATACACTGGTGCATGTTTATGCTAGAGAAGGCCAAACTAAATAACTGCACTTTGCACTTGGAGTGGAAGATGGTAAGGTCTGTGGTAGTTTTCCAATTCTTGTGGAAGTTCCGCTGTCTTGGGCCAGCCCTTTGATGTCTCTGTCTTCTGCACAGACGAGCTTTATCGTGATGGTAGAATGTTCTATTGTGCCAGAGAACCAGAATTGTTGACCACTGACTTCATCCCAAAGCTTTAGTTGATCTTTTAGATATCCTTGATTCAGGCCATTGAACACTGTTAAGACTAGGACTGGGACCTTGAATTTGACTCAGTATTCTATAGGAAGCCAGCACAAAGAGGAGAGGGCAGGTCTGATAGGCTTGTGGTAACCTGCACTGCTGAGAAGAAGCACTGCAACATTCTGTATGAGTTAGAGTTTCCTAAAGGTTTGGATTCATGTCCAGATATATTGTATTGCTGTAGTCCAGCTGGGAGATGACAAAGGTGTGTATAGCCAAGACCATGTCATTGGCTACTAGGATGGGAGAGATTTTGCAATCAAGTCAGAGATCGTGGAAAGCATTATGCACAGATGCTGCTGTGTAAGCAAGGAACACAAGAGCACTTCTAAACTACAGACAGAATTGACCACTTGTGGGAGTGTACCTTCAACCAAAAGAGACTACACTGTGGCTGCAAATTCTTCAGAGTGATTTCCTCTATTCATCAGCATAATCTCTATATTGCTTGGAGTAAGCATCAAACAGCCATTATTCATCTATGATCTGATCTTATCTGATGGTGGTAATATGGTTTTATGTTATGAAGGATAAGTAGAACATCTGCATATTGACACAACATTCAACTGTATATCTCATTCTCAACTGATGCAATCACTGTCAGTTATTAAAATGTCAGAAGACCTACAGGAAATCAGCTCTAGGATGAAGAGCAGCTTGCTCAAGGAAAGACAGAAGGTATGGTGGTTGGAAAAGGGAAACACTTTGAAGTAGTAGCTGCAATGTTAGCTCCATCTTCCACTGAAAACATACTGTCCCCATTTGTCAGACTGGGGTGAACCCTCGGGATCCCCTTGGACTCTCTACTAAGCTTGGAGGACCAGGGAGGATCAATATCTAAAAAATACCTTCTTTCAAATCCAGCTTGCTAGGAAACTTTGTCCCTTTCTCCTGGACCAAGATCTGGCCACAGTTATCCATACATTTTCTTTTCCTGGATGACTACTATACATCACTGTGTCTAAAGTATATGAGAAGACAATGCACAAGCTCCAGCTGGTTCAGAATGTGGTCGCCCACCTTCTCTATGGCATAGGCCAGCGTGAGCACAATAGGCTCATCCTCAAGTCTACCCACTAGCTGTCAGTCAGTTTCTGATGCCAGTGTAAGGCTTTGATAATCATTTTCAAAGCAATGACTGGATCAAGCCCCGTATATGTTCAAGACTGAATTTTGATTGATCAAGCACCATCTGTGCTCCTCTGGGACAACACATATCTCAAAATCCAAGATAAAGTATATTAGTGCTGGGAATAAAGCATTCTTGGTCAAGGGAATCCAACTATAGAAGTAACTTCAAAGAGATTATGTAAATCCAGAGTTGAACCATCTTTAGTAAACACTGCAAAACCTTTCTCTTTGAAAAAGCCTTTCCACCATAAGAATGAGACTCTCCACGTTGACCTCTCCTTCAATCCAATAAGCCCCTAACAAATAACCCAGAAAGAGAGAATCGATAGAATTTTAAAAATCAAAACCAAAAACTGTACCCAGCAGAGATTTTATTTCTAAAAGAGGGAAGCGTCAGAGACTCTATGAAACCTATTTGTGACTTCACTATAGCTATTGATTTTACATGGAAGATGCCCAGATACTATGGTGATAGGCAGTAGTATTCTGAAATAGATAAATAGTTGTGGCAGCTGAGTCCATGTCATCTTACCATTTTACTTAATGGCTGCATTTGATGTTGAATAGGAACAGAGAGAGAATTGATCCTGATGGAGGAGATTCAGTTTTTCATCACTGATCTTTGGGATCATTGATCTTCCTGCAAGAAGGAAATAAAGCATTTTAGCACATTTCCCTGGACACCTACCACCTTTTCAGACAGGACAGCAGTATATCATGTGCACCAATGTTTACTATGTTTACGATGTTTAATACGACAGAGAGGTCCAGGAGGATGAATAAAAGCCAGGCAGTCAGCAGGCAAAGGTCAGTCAGTCAGTCAGTCACAAAATTTAGGAGCAGGAGAAGAAGAAATAGAAGAGAGAATCGTAAAAAGCAACTGCAGGATCACAGCAATAGCAGTAGCAGTGCTCCTGTGACAAAGCAGAAAGGGACCCCCTTTCAAAGCAGAGGGAGAGAAGACTGCGGAGAGTAAGCATGCTAGCCATAGTGCAAAATATAGATAGACAAAGGAGTATGTGTCTGTATTAATGGGTATGTGTATGTATGTTTGGGTTAATAAAGATGTGGTTTTGGGTTGTGAATGTTACATTGCTTCATATGTATAAAGTTTAAGATTTAAGATTGCTGTCAGTGACTGCAAGTGACTGATCACTGCATATAGAACACAGCCACTCAGTATTGCTCGAACTATATATATATGGTTTGGGTACTTTTAACCTATACTCAAGAATTGTGCTAAGGGATTTATGTTTATGTTTTGAACTATATTAAAATGAATTGCATCAGGGAAGATTAGTTACACTAACAAAAGAAAATACTTTGTTTTGGAAGAATACTGCCTGGATGTCAATCAGTTATGTTGGAGGGCTGTATCAGGAGTCTTCCCAAGGGTAGCAGGTCTAAGCTGTACGGTGAAGTCTTTCCTAAAAGTGTTTTGTGCAAAGCCTTGGCAATTTCTCAGGAAGAACAGATAAATGAGACAACTGAAGGGAACCTCTGGTAAGCTCAGGAAGGTTTAATAGGTGAGCAATTGTGGGGGTACCGTGGGTCTGTTTTTGGGGGGATAACATGGTTAGCTTCTCTATGAGTTTGCTAAGGAACAGAAGCTTTGATACTGTGTGGCAGCTGGCTAGAACAATCGTATCCATGCCAGTGTATTCTTCGATGTTGATTGGACTACTTTGTGTTAAAAGGAGGTAGGGAAGGTTCCTTCCCGAATGAAGCACTGGCTATTTCAGTCATAAGTGGCACCAGGTGTTCATGACCATCATCCACCACTGAGGAAGGACATGGGTTAGATTTACAGGTCTTGAATGGAGACTCTTGTAAGGTATCCAATGCTTCCTGAGGAGTGAACGTACTGAACTCTGGGAATACAAGAAGTCTGTTTGCTGGACATTGTAGGGAAAAAAATCTATGCTGTTTGAGAAACTTTCATTAACATGCATGACCTTTATAGCGAAGATGATTGGTCTTCACAGCATTTGGTGCTTGGTTCAGTTGCAGGCTGTAAATACTCCGGATTGATGAAGTGGTTCACCACCCCAGATAACTCCTTAAGGCAAGCTTTGGCAGGGCCTCTTCCTTGGGACACATCCTCATCCTGGATTAAAGTGTGGTCAAAGCTTAAGGATCCCTTCCATGCAGCACCACATAGTCATATAACTAAGAAAAGTTTCAAATTCTCTTTTTTTAGTGCACAAACTTGCTCAAAAGATTTCCATAGTAAAATTCCATCCCATTTAATCAAATCTGGAAAATCTGTAATTTTTCCAGTTTTGCAATCAGTTTTTCAGTCAAGTGTAAAAGAAGACAAAGAAAGGAAACTTCTCTGGTCTTTAATGATGAAACAGCAAGCAGCTGAGAGTTCCTGGTCTCAGTATAATAGAAAAGAGAATGGCAAACAGCAGCATCTCTAAGAAGCCCAGATTTTTACTGCAGGGGTGAGCCTTGAACTGCCACCCTGAAGGAATAAAGTAGGTGGTTCCTTCCTTTATTTTTAATCACATAAAACTTTGAAACAGAGACATGACATTGTAGAAAGGCAGGTGTCAGGCACCGGGAAAAAGAGGCAGATTACCAAGTGGAAATGAAAAATGTGGGCCTCAGGTACGGCCAATGAGCAAATGGAATTAAACAATTAATCTTATAGCTCCACAACCTGTAGCTGTGCCAGAGGTTGCAAACAAAGTAACATTAACTGACTGGAACACTGTTCCCACTCACCATCAGTAAGTAACATCCAAAATGGGAGCAACCCCCCTCGCTCCCCAAAGAACCCCAGACAGTTGGCAGCTGACTCTTTAGGTGTTGTTTTGTTGAAGGCACAAAACAGACAGGGCCAAAAGGGATCAGATCATCACTTGGTGTAAATAAGAATTGTTCCATTGACTTCAAAGGACAGTGACTAATTGAGCTTTGACGAGATGAGCTTTGGCCATGTATGCTTGCAAGGAGTGGAAATGAGGGAGGAATTTGATCCAGAGATTTTCCTTCTGCTTCCTTTTCCTTGCTTGTGATACCTTTCATTTTCTCAGCCACTCTTACAGAAATCATTGCTTTTGCATTCTGTCAGATACTGCCCAGCCACATAACCACTTCCAAAGTAGAGTATCTGTAAACAATTCATTGCACATTTTCTTTTAAATTGGGGAAATAATGAATAATAAAGAACAAGTAATCAAGAGTGAAAAATACTGAATTGGGCCCACTTCGTACACGGTTCATTTAATTCATTATATTATATAGCGCTGCACTTTAAATTTATATAGACAAAATACTGTAAGATCTAATGGCTTTGACCCTCTAAATAATGATTATGGCTTTTATGAGCCTTCAACTGGGCCCAGTTTTCATGTATAATCTATATGAATGAGCTGCCATCTCTGTGAATCAGATCATTAGTAGAGATTTATACAGATAATATGATGATTTATTATGGTGCCATATAAGATCTCTAGGTGTAGTTGTTGCCTTGATTTCAGGCATGAGTGGTGTCAATGATTTGCTTGAACTAAATAATTTATTACAAGAGACAAAACAGAGATTGAGAAACTGGGAAGTTTATTGTGAGTAAATTAATCTGATAAGAATAGATCAAATAAAGCCTTCATGCAAAGATTCTCCATTGTGGTAAAAGAATCTGTTAAATAAATTCAAGAAATAATACAGAAGACATCATTCAGTATATATGGGAATAAGGCAAGCTTTATCAATAAAAAAAAGCTACTAAATGTTGCTATTTGTGTAGCTGAAGTCAAAATACCTTAGCGCGACTTACCTGGCCATCCCCACGGTGAAGGCTTGACCGTGGCGGCTCCCCGTCAACTCCACTTACTCCTCTTGTGGAGCCGGAGTTCTGGAGCCAACGGGAGCACTTTCATGGATTGATTCATCATGTCTAAGTGAGATGCGGTAAATCGATCCCTGACACATCGAACTCTACCCTCGTATCCTCAATCCTGAAATTAACTGCACAAAGGGGCGGCTCTACATTATCTGCTGCCCCAAGCGCAGCAGTCAGTCAGCGTTCGGCAGCATGTCTGTGGGAGGTCTGCCGGTCCTGCAACTCAGCAGCGTTTCTGTGGGAGGTCCACCAGCTTCCATGTACCCACCGCCGAAATGCCACCGAATCCAAGGGACCGACGGACCTCCCATGGACATGCTGCCGAACGCCGACTGACTGCCACCCTGAAAGGAACCAGCAGGTCGCCCCCTGCAGCTTGCTGCCACAGGCACACACTTGCTGCACTGGTGCTTGGAGCCTCCCCTGACTGCACATGTCTGCATTCCTTTAGCCAATTGCAGGATCTCATCCTAAATGCCTACAGTTTGCATCAGTGGTTAGTATCTGTGAGTATAGCTACACTGCAATAAAATACCCATTCTTGGCCCATGTCAGCTGACTCAGACTCACCATTGTTGGGCTGTGGGACTATAAAATTGCAGTGTGGACATTTAGGTTCAGGTTGGAACCCAGACCCATAAGTGGGAATGGTGCTAGTGCCCAAGCTCCAGCCCAAACCCAAACGTCTACACTGCAAATTTATAGTTCCGCAGCCTGAATCCCGCAAGCGCAAATCAGCTGACACGGGCCAGCTGCAGGTGTTTTACCGCAGAGCAGCCAAACCTTGAAAGTGCCAGCTGTGGGCCTCAAGCTGTTAATAATGCTGGGCCTGGTGATATCTCCAGTCAAAGTTTTCATTGACGTCAATAGGAACTGTGTCTGGGTGAGGACAGGAGGACAGAGCCACTGATGCACAAAGGGATTTTCCTCTTTCTATTTTCTTCTTCCTCGACAGCCCTATGTTGGTACAGGGCTGGTCACTTTCCAGTGGGAGCAGGATTCCAGAAATATAAGCCTCACAAATAGAAAAGCATTAGCACAGCACATTATATATTTTTATGTTTCTTAAATTGTACCTGTGAAATACCATGGTTTAATGGGGCACATAGCTGGTATCTAAAACCATTTTAGATTAAAATGGGATGATTTACAGTTCCTGATTATCACTTAAATAATACAAGTGTCTTATAGCTTTGTTTTCTTTAAGCACAAGAATTCTCATGCATATTGGTCACGGAGAGAGAGAGAGAGACAGAGAGAGAGAGAGAGACAGAGAGAGGTAGAACCAGAATGGGTTGAGACTGATATATTTTATGCTCTTTCAGTGGTTAGGGGATGTGGCTTTGCTTAGGTCAGACAGATATTATTAGTTACAACTCTACTATAGAAAAGTGAGCAAAAATTCTGGTTCCGATTTCTTGCATTTCAGCAGTACGGTACTACTATAGAAAATCCACTTGAGGTGTAATTCTCCCCTGTGCAGAGGGCCACTGTTGTGATAACTGGGCCTACAAATTTAGCCTAATTGTAAACTCAATTGGTTAAAAGTTGCTAAAGAGTCATGAATCGTCATGATAATCTGTTATATAAAACTGGTTAAGAAAAAATACCAGAAGGAGACAGAAAGTCCAAATTAATTTAAACAGAAAGAGTCTACTGACACCACTTAAGGTCTGTGTTAAGATTATGACTGGTAAACAAGAGAAGCTGAGGATTGGAAATCATTCAACCATAACTGGTGTGTTAGAAATTATGGACAAAATAACAAGAAGATGGATTATTCCACCCATCACCTGTTTGGGGCCCTTACAAAGAGACTTTGGGGAGAACAGTTCAAGAACTATTGCCATGGATGCAGAAAGGATTGTTGCCATGATGCCAGACCTTGTTGGGGCACAGATGCTTGACCATCATCACTAAATCAACTGTGATCCCAAAATGATACATGTGAGATCCTTACCTCTCCCCCGGGTGCTCATTTCTGCTGCATAGCTTCCTCTTGTCCTATCTCTTTATTTCTCTCAACTTTTCACCTGACCCAGAAATCAACTGTACTGCACAGTACCAGCACAATGAAATGAGATGACCCATCTCGCTCTGCACAGCTGGAGAAGGACCAGTGAATAGGAGGGAGATGGCCAGACCAACCAGATGACGTCCTAAACCAGGGAGGTGAGCTAGGGTTCAGAGCAATAGCTGTGTGGACAACCTGCCAGCCCAAAACATATTTAATGACTGTTCATCAATCAATTCCAAATGTAATGCTCTTTACCTCATTTTGATTCTTTTTCTGACTATTAAAAATGTACCATTGTTTTCTAACCACCCAGACTAATCTCCTCTCCCCACCATTTTTTCCAGACACACAGTTAAAATATTTGCTCATTTACAAAAGCACTAACATTCTGCATTCGACCAATTTGTGTGTGGTGGGAATACTGGATGAGCTGGTACTCAATCAACATTAAAAAATGGTTTATATCATCTGTACTAGTGTCTGTATGGATGATACTATGGCTGAAAGTTGGACAATTGTCCTTCCTATTTCAGCTGGCTTATCTACTATGACAATTACAATGGACTCATTAATCGTATCTAACAGATACAGTTGGACAAAATCCAGTAATATCTGGCCCCATATATGCTTTGTTGTAGCAATCTAACTATATGCTCTATACTCATTCCTTCCCTCAGTTCTTATCTCATGTTTTAATTTATACTATCACTAATGTAAGCACAAATTTAATTCATTTTATCTTTCCAAATGTAAGCATATAATGTAGTATACAATAAAGCATCTGTCTTAAGTTGCCCCACTAAGAAACCTTATAGCCAAATTTATTTCCAATGTACATTAGACTAACTGCAGTGTATATATTATCTTGCTTGATCTTTATACTGATTTTTTGTGTTAAAAATAATAGAGGTAAAAATAAATATATTATGGTGATCTTTGTTTTAATATATGCATACTTGTTATGGCATTCAGACTACCAAATGATTACATCAATGCAACCACATTATTTTAGAGGATGAGAGCATCTGAAAAAAAAATGTGAATATATGATCCATGGCAAAAACATTACTTCTCTTTGCCTAAATTTAATTGCTGTGTGCAGAACTGTGTACTTGTCTGAAGTCAGCTCCTGTTCAGCATCTGAGTAATCTTTCATTTTAATTAAATCACTTTGAAAAGGTGCAGAGCAGAAGTCCATAGCACCCACTTGAGTACATGAATCAGGCCCATGATGATGTACAGTATGCTCAGACACTCCCGGATTCCATGGGATAACAAGAACTATCTGTAAGCACAAAACTCACTTGGCCCTAAGTCAGTATGAATATGTGAAATTTTGTTACCATTGCATTTATTTCTAGAGTATTGTTGCAGTTTTACATCTCTCATCAATAGTGTAATTATTACATCTATCCAGACGTGTCTTGTGAAAGCTAAATAGGACTGTATGGAAAGTGTTATCAAAACCAAAGGATTTTTCATCCCCTATTTGTGGAAATATTCTTTAAAAGTACAGAAAGGCTGCTGAAGATCATCTTTTGCTAGCAATGGATAAATAATTAAGTTCAGGTTTATTTGTTTGCTATTTAAAAAAACTAATTAGCTCATTGTGAAAAAAAGTCTTTAAAGTATACTAGGTAAGTGATGCAAACATATTTATGAAAATATTTATCTATATTTTTAAATACATTTGCTTAGATTGTGATTCCACAGTTGATGTAAGGAATATTTGTGAAAATAGCCCATTTTAAGCAAATACTATAGAATATTTGCAGTGTGAAAAGTTAATTGCCAAACTGGAATTACACTCATCCAGACAGGGCAGATAAATATACCCACATGACCTCTGTATCCAGTTAAAACCAATTTACACAGTCTGATTTTGGACTGTCAAATTCTTATAAAGAAATACTTATGAACAATCTACAGTCTAAGGATTATTTGGTCAATGATTTCTATAAAGAATACATTTGAGAAGAATTCAATCTATTCATAGATGCTTCTCAAAAACAGTGAAAAAAATGTCAAATTATTCATTTCAAATTACTTTCCCATCACTATTGGAAAGCACATAAAAGGAAGAAAGATACATGTGCTTTCTTCTGTCTCTTTTTTTTACTAGCAAGCAGTCAAAACACTTCCTAGACCTTTTGGTTTTTCTTTCTTTACTTGCTATCTTGAATACTTTAAAACAGTCATTGGGGCAGAGAGAGATTGTGAATGACTCAATAGCCTTCTGATTAGCATATTCTCACGAGAGACCTAGATTCCACTTCCTGCTTCACTGAATATTTAAGTAATTTATTAAAAAGTGGAACAGCATATATTAAGAGAGCTGGCCTAGAATACCCTATAGACCAGTGGTCAAGGCACTCACCTAGAAGATAGGAGGCTTCAACTCCCTCCTGCGATTCAGGCAGTGTGAAGAGTTGAACCAGGGTTTTCCTCTCATTAGTTCATGCACTAACAAATGCAGTATGGCATTGGTGGGTATGGCCCTGCTACCTCCTCCTGTGATTATGCAGAACCTGGTCTGGTAGGCATATTCTTAGCTGCCTCTACATATACCTGCTGGATTGGTCCCCACAGGGAGGATAAGTGGGAGAACAACTAATTTGAGTAAGACTGCACCACACCTTTAAGTTGGCGGGAGAGGGATTTGTCTGGCTGGCCGAATGAAAGGACCAGTGCTTTATGGCTAGGGGGTGGGAGGATGAGAGGAAAACTGCTGAAAAAGAAGACAAGGGGCCAGCAGGGTGACACTGCCTCATCCCCTGGGAACTGGATGGGTAGGAGTGTTTAAAAGGGGCAGCCCTGTGCCCGAAGCCCCCTTTTACACAGAGCAGGCTAAGGCAGCACCCACCGTCCCTCCCCTTTTGGTGGTGAAATACCAGGTTTGGTCAAGACCTACTGTGGGCATTACACGGGCCATCCCTTTTTTAGCAGGGCTGATAAAGAATTTTTCCCTTACTACCAGATTGGTCTAGGTGGAGTTGGGGTATTTTGCCTTCCCACACGGGGTTAGGGCATGGCTTTGTTAAGGTGGGGCACGAAGGGCAGTAGGCTCTATGTCACAACTCATTTTGTAAGTTGAAGTTGGACGTCCAGTGCAGGGACGCCATACAGAAAGTATTCTGTGACTGGATAAACGGCTCGGAAAAGAAACTAAAAAGGAGGTGTTTGTTAAAAGAATGAATGGGCAGGAAGGTTGGGGGGCTCCTATGAATGATACATGAGGGAGCCAAGCCCCCTTTCTTATAGCCCGCTTTAGCCCTCCTACATTGTGGGGTGGATAGTAAGGTCCTACCAATGGATTGGTTGGGGGGACCTGGATGGAAAAAGAGAGGGAGCTGGTGGAATCCTCCTGGGTAATTATGGAATAAACATGGGGTTACCTGCACCGTACAACTTTTATCTGCCAGGTAGTCCCAGACACCTAATAATAAAGTTGTGACCTGATTCAATCCATATCAAATGTCTCCTGTTCTTTCAGTACAGCTGGACAATCACGCCTGGGTTCTGGCAGTGAGCAGCTCAGTGGCATTAGGATTTAGGAAGATTTGCACATGCCCACTGGAAGAAATATAGGTGCCTAGAGAACTTATACTGGTGGAAATTTAGATGCCTATGGGGCTAGGTGACAGCTGATCAGGTGTTTTGAGTATATACATTTTGGATTTAGGTACCTAAGGTGGCAGACGGACACCTAAATCCCTTCATGGATCTAGTCCTAGCAAATTCTATCCTGTAAAAGGAAGAAAAAATTTAAATCCATAAGAATGGTGTCTTGCATGAATTGATCCCATGAATATATAGGGCTGCTGCTTCTTTAAAGGTTAGGAGCCAAATTTGTCAATCTTTATACAGACAAATCATCCATTGATTTCAGTGGGAGTGCTACCTGAATGAGGACTAGTAGGCCCAGTCTGTCACCTATCAACAATATAAAGGATTAGGGACTAAATAAAGATGCACCAACAGAAATGAGATCAGTAACTTAATATGTTAAGAAAATGAGGAATACTTGTGGTCCTTTAGAGACTAACCAATTTATTTCAGCATAAGCTTTCGTGTGCTATAGCCCACTTCATCGGATGCATAGAATGGAGCGTACAGAAGTAAGATGCATTTATATATGCAGAAAGCTTAAAAAGTTGGAAATTACCATACCAATTCTAAGAGGCTGTTTAATTTGGATGAGCCATTATCAGCAGGAGAAAAAAAACCCTTTTATTGGGGGTTCTACATTGGAAAACTTTAAACTTCAAATATAACCAACTTTTAATTAGCTAGATAAGGTCATAACTTAACTTAAAAGGTGTTGCTTACTACATCCTGTCCAAATTCCAAGCTAGATAATGAATTCCTCACTACCCAAATTTTCTCTTGTAGTTTTAGTTGGAGAAGTTATTCTTTTCATCTGTTAATAATGGTCAGGTAGCATTGCTGGGATAGAAAGACTGTTATTTTGCACCCGGAGGTAAATTTGCATATTTCAATTATGTGTGAATGATCCCTATATAAAATACAATGTGCAAAGTTCTTTGGGATCTTTCAAGATAAATGGTTCTCTAGTAATATGAATTATTTATTGTTATAATTAACTTAGAGCTGTACATTTTGAGATGACATCATAAAATGTTGAGAAAGATTTTAATAGGATTTTACATGGATTTATAGGTGTTTACACTATCTCCACTAACCTTTCTTCTGGACTAGATTTATGATTTCTTTTTAGATTATCATTTGTACATCTATAAGATTTATATTAATATTATAATATGCTGTATAACTACAGGAAAATAATGTTTTAGTAAATTACTATTATTTAATCATCGTGGGCCAGGAGTTTTGTCTGGATAAGTTCTACAGCCTTTGTCCCTACAAATACATTAATCATAATAATAAATACTACTACTAATAATTAATATATTTTTATTTGGGGGAAAATTATGGCACAGCATCTCTGATGGAATCAAAAGGATGGTGTTGGTAAGTAGCGATATCTTTGTTTGTTACCTTTCTTCAGTTTTTTAATTAGTAGTTTCTACACTTGACAGATATATTTTAGAGGTATTTGGCCTAATTCTGTCCTCACTACCATTGATAAAACCCCACTGGAGTTGTAGAGTCACACAGGTGTAGCTGAGGGTATAACCCAGCTCTTAGTATTCTATTTCGGTTATTAATTACTTTTATGACCACTGGGAAATTCAGAAACGTCAGGAGACCTCCTACTGTCAAAGCACCCTCCTTTACACCTGATCTACACATATGCAAAGTACTCAGCACAGATTACATGTTGAGAATGTGGAAGAAGGAGCAGATTACAGTAGGGCAGGAGTTACTTTAATTTAGAGCTCCTTCAGGTTCCTCATTGTGTTACACCCATGTATGCACTCTTACACTTAAGTAAAGCATGCCTAAGGAATACTAAAGAGAGTCTTGTGAGTGTATTGATTCAGTTTAAACTTTTATACCCAATACACTGAAGAAATTTAGGTTTCAGAGGAAAAGCCACAACTTTTCAGCAGCGAAAAGTCTCCAATTTTATCTGCACCTTTTGGATATTTTAAATTTATTCTTATAAGATTAAAACCAAAAACAAATCTTCCATTTCATGCAGTTTATCATACAACTAATTTATGATTTCAGAAAGAACTCAAGATTATTTCACCATGGAGCCTAATCTTATTCAAACATATATTGATTTCATTAACTGATGTTAATAGGAGATTTGATGGCAAAGACTGATAGACTCAGAAGTCAACCAAACATTCTGGGGGCACAGCACAGAATCTCACTCTGTACTAAAAAAGTGGAATATATTCAGTAAAAGACAATAAAAATTACCAGTGGATTGAAAAGAATAAATTATGAGGACAGTACATATTGCTTGTATAAGAAATAGCTAATGTGGAACATAGTATAATACTTTAAAATATCTGAAGATTAATTATTTAATGTGGTACACAGACATATATGGGAGTAATGGTACAAAATTATGGGCTGAATAAAACCTCATGAAAAATCCTCCTGCCTTGTAATGCATTAGGCTAGGGAATAGTCTCACTAAGAGAGTGGAGAAAGTCCCCTTGCTTGGGACTTTGATAAGAATATTGGACAAAACAATAAACTATGTACTTCCCTGATCTTGTATATATTTAAGGCACTTATCACTTAAATATATGTGTTGAACATGTTATTGTAGTAATAAATTGTACACTAGCAGAAGGATGGATTGATGATATAAGCGGGTGTAACCCACACACCTCCTAGGTGTGGTGTTCAGTGTAGTGCACTGAAACCACTTGGAGAGAGAGTTTGATGAGTCTTCTCTACAGCCTTAGCTAACAGGCAGCTGGCTTTTAGTTCATGCTGTAAAGGCTCATGAACCAGGCTCCAGAGGCCTCAGATTCAATCCCAGCTGCTGACGACCAGGGTTTGTCAACATTACAAGGGGGAGCTTGCTGGGGATTTCAACTGGGAAGATTCTGATGCTCAGGATGTGCTTAGCTAAGGGAAGTATGTAACCCACACACCTCGGGGGAGGAGGAGCAGTACAGGTCAAGTGAGTCCATTATTAGATAGGTCCATTTGGCATTTTTCCTTTTGGTGGAGGGATACATTAGCTGTGGAGGATACTGCAACACATCTCCTTCCCTGTTGCCAAACCCTTGAGTCGATCCCCATAACACCCCTCTGTCACTTGGACTATGCTGTAGTTCCAGGATTTCGTCCCGTAGGCACAGGGTGTAGAGAATATTGGTTCCATTTTAAAGGAAAGCTATTATGTACAAGGGTAGCATTATTTTCAGAAGTATTACTTTTTAAAGAAATTGAAACAAAACTCTGAAAATAGAGACCAAGGGGCTGAGGTTGTAGGAGAAAATGGAGGTCACCATAAAAATAATTTATTTCATTAAAAAATATTAGCTGAGTTGTGTGGTGGTGGAGATTGAGCAGCTGTGGGTTGTGTGAAAATAGGATTGCCTGGCATGAAAATGTAAAATTCAAACCATATCTCTTATTGACATGCAATCAATCAGTAAATATGAAATGCAGATGAGTTCTCTATGGTATCTTCTTCTCTTTTCATATTTCTCAATTTATTTCTTAGTGCCTATTTCTCAAATCTTTCTATCCAAATACGTTTCATACAATATGTCAGTGTTTTTTCCATTACCTCTCTTCTATTTCTCATTTGCTTTTTTGATGTTGACTTTTGTTTTCTTTCATCTTAAAAGTGCCTTACTTCAAAAATGCTACTCTAATTTCATGTTTCTCAAAACATTATTATGCTACAAAGGTAAATGAGCATGTGAGAGGGAGGTCTAGGTAGTAAAATGCCCACTTCTATCTGTGGGTACCTAAAATTATTTCTTCTCATTGATAATCTGGCTTGATTATTTGAACCACCAGTTGTATTATCTACCAGCTTCTTGGAGTAGCTGGAAGGTTGAAGAGTAAAGAACTATGATGCCTGTAAATCTCCAATGGAAAATGCTGAAATTTGAATAAAATCAAGTGAATTTTCCTGCTGTAATCTGACCCATTATTCAGGGCTATAGCTTATCTCCAAGACCACCCTGTCTGCCGAGTTGCTGGGCTGAGGAGGAATCTTGTAGGTACTGGAGCCTGCTTCTCTTCCTGTTGATGCCCATCTGCCTGCCTGGAATAGCCTAGAGTTTTAAGAGTGTGGAAAGAAGCCTGAAGCTGTGTTATCTCACATCAGTTGTATTGCTCCACCACTTGACCTCTATCCAGAAAAGTATGTATCCCAGCAAAGTATGCTCTATCTCAGAGAAAGCACGATCCATTCCTTAAGCAACCACTCAGCCACCAATACAGGGGTATATATGCCTTTGACTGACACAGAATTTGTGAGGAAGCCCCTGTTAATACCTGAGCAGCATGCTACTTACTGAATCCTGCCTCCATTCGAGCCAATGAGATTTTTGCCATCCACTTCACTGAGGCCAGGATTTAATAGGCTGTTTTGCCACAGTTATTCATTTTTTTTGTATTAAAATAGCACTCTTAGTTTATCCAAGAGACATCCTCTGGTTGTCCCTTGCTGCCAGAGGGAGGAGGAGTTCCTACCTTCCCTGCATCTAGGAACTCCAATCTGGGGCCCCTCCCAACACACCTCTACTGCCTTCTCATGATCACTTTTTTCCCCTCAAGCTTCCTTTCTACTATGTTTTTGCTTTAATCTTCAGTACAAATGAAAGGAGACAGAAACTCTTTCCTGAGGCATAGCGTTGGGTGATCTTCCCCTGAAAGACGAGAGAAGGAAGAATGACATGACCTAAATTACTTTTGTTTTAGATAACACTGACAACACTTCTGTCCGCTGTCTAACACCTTCTTCTGTCCGGAGTTTGTCACAGGTATCTCTTGTTTCCAGTCTCAGATGGGCAAGAAATTTTTTAAAACTCTACACATGGCTGACAAAAATAATTTATATCAAGTTGATCAACAGGGGCTTGATCCTGCATACTGAAATCTGTTAGTTTTGCTTTTAACTTCCATGGGAACATGCTAAAGACTTAAATGTATTTCCTCTTACTATCATTATACCACATGACAAGATGGTAGGATCTCCTGCCATCCACCTCAGAAAGAGAGGTATTCAATGAGATGGAAGGTATATTGTCAATCAGTAAGCATGTGAAGGGTGAAAAGTCCTTTATTTTCTCTAAATGTAGATGGTCACCCTCTCCACCACTTCTCTTTAACTGGCAATGGTTGTTTAGTATCCTAGAGTCCTTTAGGCAGGCAACATTACTAGGGACATACAGGTGTGTGTCTGTATCACATATAGTAGTAATCCCAATATTAAAACAGAAATACCAAAAGTAATTTATTAAATAATAAGTCAACTCTTTCTATTTACTTATATGGTTCTCATCTTTGTTGCATGTGAGCACCTCACAAGCACTGATTAATTTCTCCTCACCACACTCATCAAGTAGATCATAGTAGTATGCCCATTTTATAGATGGGGAACTAAAACACAGAGAGTTGAATGACTTGTCTAAGGTCACACAGGAATTCTGGGTCTAAGTGGGCACTGATCTAAGATCTGAGTAGAGCTGGATGAAAAATTTTCAATAAATAATAAATTCAACAGAAAGTGGGAGACACTTAAACTATTTATTAATTTGGGTCATATTCAGTGAATGATTTTGATCAAAAAGGGAAAAAATATTCAAAACAGACAAAACAATTTGTGCATTTAGAAAAATATTCAAAACAGACAAAACAATTTGTGCATTTAGAAACATTTTATTTTGACCATTTCAGAATGAAATGTCTCACCTTTTCATTTCAAAATGTTTGTTTCAAATTAAGAATGAAAGGTTACATTTAACTTCAGAAAACATGACCCTTTTGTTTTGTTTTGTTTCAGTGAGAACATTTTTAAAAAATCAGTTGTGGTGCATACTGAACCATTTTTTTTCCAGATGTTTCACCTCAGTTCTGATCAGAAAAAAATTCAGTTATTTGCTCAGTTTTAACCTGAGTCTCAGGCTGGTGTCTTTACTACAAAACTGTCAACCCTCTCTATTACCTCTTTTAGTAAAAAAAAGAAAAAAAACAAATTTTCTGAAGTTAAACTTAACCTTTCAGTCTTAATTTCATTTGTGAATATAAAGCAAAATACAGTATCCAAACCAGGTCTAAAGAACTTTCAGCACTGGTAACATCCATTATATTTTTCACAATTAAAGCTTTTCATAACTGATATGTTCCTTCATTACCATACCTGTTAGTTACTAGTCTTAATCACAGAGAAACAGATTCACTTACCTAAAACACAAAATAGTCATAATGTAATGCAGGGTTTTATTTGCCTCTCACTATACGTTCAAAAATAGGTCCATTTTTGTGGAAAGTTCTGCTTTGTGGCTCATGTTGTTCAAGTGAAACAGTTCTTTATTTCAAATAAAAATGGGCTCCTATGCTGATGGGTTTCAGAATTTAAAAAATTCAGTACATTTCATTTTTGCATGTTTTTAGTGTAAAAATACACATTGCTGTAAACTTAGAACAAACCAAAATTAGAGGAGTCATGGAATCATGTGATATGAAGCAGTGGCCACTCTCATGAGAATGAAAACATGAAAATCGTGGGCCATACTCTCAGGTTGGGTAAATCAGCATAGCTCAATTTACAGCAGCCCAGGATCTGATCCAGTGCATAATGCACAGCTCTACTCATACCACAACACATAGTCTCTTCCCATCTAACAGCTCCGTTGACTACCAATATTCCCAGTAGTCCTTCAGTAGCTGTTGCTCTGGTAAGTACAAAAACTAATATTCCTTCTTTTATATAAGCCCTTCAAGCCACTGGACTATCCATTTTCTCATATCTAGCAGCATCACTATTTACATCCACTTTTTTTCATTTCCCTAGTCTTCCTGCACAAAGTTTTCAGCCAGCAATCAGGAAATATTTGCTCCCTTACTATGCCTTAACCCTTTGCCAGTCTCCACACTGTTACACTCATTCCCAATTTCCCATGACATACTCATGCCCTATTATCATAATGACATGGCTCCTTTCACATAATGGCACTTAGCAAGCATTTTGCACTAGTTTTAATATGCAGACAAGTACTCCAAATTGCAGTATATGCTGCATTCAGATTGCTGAATGCACCAGAAGACTTCCAAGATGAAGTGTGCATAATCCAAATACAAAAAACTGGTCACGGATGCCTAATTAGCTAACAAATTAGGTATTGTCAAGACAGTTACTATTAAAATGAATATTTCAGTAATATTCTCTTTTTCTACAATTCAAATTCAAACACATAAATAATTAAAATTAGCATATTGTTGTTTTCATGCTGGTCATCGGAATTCTCTAGTCTTGCCTAAGTGAATACTTAGAGTTTTTATTCTCTTCTTTTATGTTATTGGAATATTGTGTTTTGCATCAGGTCAGTCAATAAGGGAATGAAGGAGTCAATTCAAGGATCACAGAAGTGTAAGACAATTGGCCAGATTCCAGTCTCATTTCCACTGGCATAAACCCTGAGTAATGCCATCAAATTCAGTGGAGTTTCTTGGGATTTTCACTGGTGTAACTATGATCAGAATTAGGTCCTTTTGCTTTCCAACATACTTTATATTCTTTTCATTAACTATTACTAAATATATTGTTCTGTAAACTAAGTTTAGCCATGTGGAAAATCACAGCTCAAGAAGGGGAACTAGAAAAGAATAAATTATAGGAACAGAAGAATGGCCATATGGGTCAGATCAAAAGTCCATTCAGCCCAGTATCCTGTCTACTGACAATGGTGAATGCCAGGTGCACCGGAATGAGTGAACCTAACAGATAATGATCAAATGATGTCTCTCCTGCCATCCATCACCCGCGTCTGACAAACAGAGGCAAGGAACACCATACCTTACCCATCCTGGCTAATAGCCATTAATGGACTTAGCCATTAATGGACTTAACCTCCATGAATTTATCCAGTTCTCTTTTAAACCCTGTTATAGTCCTAGCCTTCACAACCTCCTCCGGCAAGGAGTACCACAGGTTGACTGCACGCTGTGTGAAGAAGAATTTCCTTTTATTTATTTTAAACCTGCTGCCCATTAATTTCATTTGGTGACCCCTGGTTCTTATATTATGGAACAAGTAAATAAAATTTTCCTTATTTACTTTCTCCACATCACTCATAATTTTATATACCTCTATCATATCCCCCCTTAGTCTCCTCTTTTCCAAGCTAAAAAGTCCTAGCCTTCTTAATCTCTCCTCATACGGGACCTGTTCCAAATCCCTACTCATTTTAGTTGCCCTTCTCTAAACCTTTTCTAATGCCAGTATGTCTTCTTTGAGATGAGAAGACCACATCTGTACGCAGTATTCAAGATGTGGGCACACAATGGATTTATATAAGGGCAATAAGATACTCTCTGTCTTATTCTCTATCCCTTTTTTAATGATTCCTAAATTTAATATTTAATGTTTAATTCTAGCAAAGTGTAAACAGTACAGCGTAGAAATAAGAGATAATGGATAGTGGGGGAATAGGTTCTAGGCATTTCCAGTTGTTCCTCACCTTTGTAATTATCCTTTTCTGTTAAATATATTTATAACTGTTTCACATGAAGACCATAGCTTCCTGTTAAGCACCATTTTTAGATCAAATTCTCCAGGTGTCCTCCTTCCTCCTGTCCAAAATGACAGTCATGTTGCAATAAGTACAGAGATGTTAGTCAGCTTTGCTAAGATCAATATTATAAATTGCCATATCAAAGAAAGTATTATAATGAAGTTTCATATAGACTACTATCACTAATCAGGCATACACATACTACTTGAACAGGGGTATGCAGCATTTGTATATTTTCAATGTCCAGGTGAGATACTGGCAACTGTATGATGCTTCACATTCAATAAACAACCTTGATATTCAAGAATCACATTGAATCAATGGGTGGAAAGTCAAAATCACAGGAGTGGAAACATGGAAAACAAACACTTTTTTTTTTGTAGTGACTAAGGCCTGGGCTACACTCGGGGGGTGGGTTCGAACTATGATATGCAGCTTCAGCGAGGCTATTTGCATAGCTGAAGTTGAAGCGTCTTAGTTTGACTTACCTGGCCATCCTCATGGTGGCGAGCCAACCGCAGCAGCTCCTCCGTCAACTCTGCTTACTCCTCTTGTGGAGCTGGGGTTCCAGAGTCAACAGGGAATACGTTCAGGAATAGATTTATTGCGTCTAGATGAGATGCGATAAATCAATCCCTGACACATCAAACACTACCTGCCAATCCGGTGGGTAGAATAGAGGTACCCTAGGTATATAATATAATATTTATTTATTTAATATTTAAAATGGGCTCTAGAGGTGATCCCGGCAATTACAGACCGGTAAGTCTAACGTCCATACCAGGCAAATTAGTTGAAACAATAGTTAAGAACAAAATTGTCAGGCACATAGAAGAACATAAATTGTTGGGCAAAAGTCAGCATGGTTTCTGTAAAGGGAAATCATGTCTTACTAATCTATTAGAGTTTTTTGAAGGAGTCAACAAACATGTGGACAAGGGGGATCCAGTGTACTTAGATTTCCAGAAAGCCTTTGACAAGATCCCTCACCAAAGGCTCTTACGTAAATTAAGTTGCCATGGGATAAGAGGGAAGATCCTTTCATGGATTGAGAACAGGTCAAAAGACAGGGAACAAAGGGTAGGAATAAATGGTAAATTTTCAGAATGGAGAGGGGTAACTAGTGGTATTCCCCAAGGGTCAGTCCTAGGACCAATCCTATTCAATTTATTCATCAGTGATTTGGAGGGAGGAGTGAACAGTGAGGTGGCAAAGTTTGCAGATGATACTAAACTGCTCAAAATAGTTAAGACCCAAGCAAACTGTGAAGAACTTCAGAAAGATCTCGTGAAACTAAATGATTGGGCAACAAAATGGCAAATGAAACTTAATGTGGATAAATGTAAAGTAATGCACTTTGGAAAAAATAACCCCAACTATACATACAATATGATGGGGGCAAATTTAGCTACAACTAATCAGGAAAAAGATCTTGGAGTCATCGTGGATAGTTCTCTGAAGATGTCCATGCAGTGTGCAGCGGCAGTCAAAAAAGCAAACAGGATGTTAGGAATCATTAAAAAAAGGATAGAGAATAAGACGGAGAATATCTTATTACCCTTATGCAAATCCATGGTGCGCCCACATCTTGAATACTGTGTACAAATGTGGTCTCCTCATCTCAAAAAGGATATACTGGCATTAGAAAAGGTTCAGAGAAGGGCAACTAAAATGATTAGGGAATTGGAAAGGGTCCCATATGAGGAGAGATTAAAGAGGCTAGGACTTTTTAGCCTGGAAAAGAGGAGACGAAGGGAGGATATGATAGAGGTATATAAAATTATGAGCGGCATGGAGAAAGTAAATAAGGATAAGTTATTTACTTGTTCCCATAACAGAAGAACTGGGGGCCACCCATTGAAATTAGGTTTAAAACAAATAAAAGGAAGTTCTTCTTCACACAGCGCACAGTCAACCTGTGGAACTCCTTGCCTGAGGAGGCTGTGAAGGCTAGAACTATAACAGGGTTTAAAAGAGAACTGGATAAATTCCTGGAGGTTAAGTCCATTAATGGCTATTAGCCAGTCTGGGTAAGGAACGGTGTCCCTAGCCTCTGTTTGTCAGAGGGGGGTGATGGATGGCAGGAGAGAGATCACTTGATCTTACCTGTTATGTTCACTCACTCCGGGGCACCTGGCATTGGCCACTGTTAGTAGACAGGATACTGGGCTAGATGTATCTTTGGTCTGACCCAGTACGGCCTCTCTTATGTTCTTAATATCATATTTTTACAGAATTATACAATAATATATTTGTGTCAAACAATTTGGAGGACATTTTAGATTGATAGAACAGTTGGAAACCTGCTATATTAAAACAATATTAAGTGAGAAATCAAGCACACACAAGAAGCCAGAAAATTCAAATAGTTCTAGTACTGGTGTAAGAGCATTAACTCAGCAACAATGCACATTTAAGATAGTGCAAGGCATTTGCTAATAAACAATAGCAGGCCAGGTTCACTTGGAATCTACACTGCCTTCCACCTGGGTAGCCCTACTGTAGTGACCCTGACAGGGCAAATCCTGTATTGGGGGACGTATGTGTTGCGAGGCAAGACTCAGAATGACTTTGGTTAGGATGCAGAATCAGGCATTCAGCAATGCAGTAATAATAATAATAAAATAATTGTAGGCTGTATTTTTTGTAGAATAACAAAGAATGTGTTTTGTGGGAGTAGGGCAAAAATACTCCTCCTTAGGATTCCCTAATGGTCTAGTTCCCACTGGAAGTAGTAGAACTCATTAGGACAAGCAAAACACAGGTTTCAACAACAGACAGTAAAGACAGATTTTCCAATAAATGTTGCTGAAATGTCACTTATAGGTAGGCTCATTTAACATATAATCAGATAAACTGAAGGCAGAAGGGCTAAGCTTGTCGTTTGGACACATTTTTATATTTCAAAATTCATCAGTTTGTATCTAAGGTAAGTGTAGTGTAAAATAAGTGGGAATCTCAGTCAAACAAAGAGGTTACTACCATTCTGGAATTCAAAATCCATGTAAAGTACAGAGACACATGGCACTCCCGCTGGGGAACAACAACATGGAAGGGGATTAGAACTAAAAGAGAGACTTTTATATTTGTCCGTGAACTGTTTAGGCCATCACAAGTGGGAAGAAGTGTGTTGTTGGTGAAGCCCAGCTGATACAATATATATCAGCTGAGCAGTCCAAATAAAAGCAGCTGGACCCCAGCCTATCTCCATAAAAGACCATTCCCTCCACTGTGAGGTCTCTGGCCCAACCTCTTCCCTGGCAGCACAGCTCCCTTTCGCACTATGGATTCTGTGAAAGCTCCCTATTTTCATATTGGAGGGATGTCAAATAGCAAGAGAGGATAATACTGATGCTACTAACTACCTTGCATGAAGACAGTCTGCAGCTAAAACTTGGGAGTGAGCTTAGAACATTGGCAGTGCTATTACTGCCTCTGATGCAGACTTCTCTGTGATGTTGTTCAGGTGACTTAATCACAGTTTTCCCATCTATAAAAGTGGGGCTAATACTATGACTCAGAAGGATGTTATGAAAGTTAATTGCAGCATAGCAGGTGCCACATAAATCACTAAAGTTCTGGTTGCATAATGGTTTCCAATTTAAGCAAGCAGTTTTAGTTGCTTATAACATGTTCAAATGTTGATATTTTGGTCTAAAATTGTCTAATGTTGTCTCTGCCCAAAATGATTTTGTTAAACCAATATATGATTTTTATGGAATTTTTTGAAATATATTCTGGTTTTGGTTTCATTTTTATAATTTCATGCCAAAAGAACCCTCCAATTTTTCTTTAACTTGTCAGTGAGGAAAAGAGGGGGGGGAAAGGGAGAGAATGGTTGAAAACTGAAAGAAGGTTGGTTGTTAAAAATCAAACCTTTTTTGTTTTAGAGTTTTTCATAAAAATTAAAATGTCCAAGGTGTGTGTAACAATATATTTGATTACCTTGTACATGTGTTTCCACTAAGCCTGTAAAGTTTGCCACTAAGTGCATATCTTCACTGGGGATCTTTGCAACCCTCTTGTGCGGACATACTATACTGGTGTAAAAAGCAAGTTGCCCCACTGCAATTTACCCCAAAGAAAGGGTACATTGGGATAACAGGCACGTTTTATACCGGTGCATAACATCTACACTAGGGGAGTGCACTGGTGTAGTTACATAAGTTTAAAAATAGTGTCGATAAGCCCCAATGCAGGCTGTGGTGTGCCTGCTGTGTGAGTTTCCTTAGCTTTGAATCAAAAAGAGTAAAGTGAACCCTGTACAGTATGGCGGTTGTGGGTGGGCTACTGTGTAGTTTGTAAGGGGCTTCAAAAGAATGGCTATCTACCATAGACCTGAGGAACTATGAAAAGCAGCAAAGCTTCAGAATCCTGGAGAGAGAGAAACTCTCCCTTTTATGGTTTTTCTTTTTTCCCCTATCTTTTATTTTATAAAGTAATGCAGAAAAGCCATAGAAAAGCCATGTTAAGAGAGTTCATGTTTCATGCACAACCTTAGCTTGATCCTCTATGTACATGGAAGAAGATGGTTATGGCAACAGCCTAGCACTGGAGAGGAGTGCTGGTTCAACTGCATGCTTCCACTTTCATCTTAGGCAAATCTTTTACTGTCGGCATGTCTCAGTTCTCTGTTCCCAGTTCCTCCTCCTTGTCATCCTCCCCAAATACCCCAGGAACCTGAGGCACTCCAGCCCCAGAAAAGCCTGTACTACTAGACCAGTGGAACCAGAACCCTTTAGATCCTATGTTAATACTTGTTACCAAAGGGCAAATCCTCGTCCCTGCATGTAGCCAGGCTTGTGTTGAGAGATTTCATAGGCATTGGTAGGAGAGCCACTCCATCAAAGAATATCAGGGTTGGAAGGGACCACAGGAGGTCAGCTAGTCCAACCCCCTGCTTAAAGCAGGATCAACACCAACCAAATCATCCCAGCTGGGGCTTTGTCAAACGAGGCCTTAAAAACCTCCAAGGATGGAGGTTCCACCACCTCCCTCGGTAACCCATTCCAGTGCTTCATCACGCTCTTAGTGAAATACTCTCTCCTAATATCCAATCTAGACCTCCCCCAATGCAACTTGAGACCATTGTTCCTTGTTCTGTCATCTGTCATCACCGAGAATAGCCAAATTTCATCCTCTTTGGAACCCCCTCCAGGTAATTGAAGACTAAACAAGCTCAGTTCCCTCAGCCTCTCCTCAAGTCATGTGCCCCATTCCCCTGATCATTTTTGTAGCCCTCCGCTGGACTCTCTCCAATTTGTCCACATCCTTTCTCTAGTAGGGCACCCAAAACTGGACACAATACTCCAGATCTGGCTTCACCAGTGCTGAATAGAGGGGAATAATCACTTCCCTTGATCTGCTGGCAATGCTCCTACTAATGCAGCCCAATATGCTGTTAGATTTCTTGGCAACAAGGGAACATTGCTGACTCATATCCAGTTTCTCATTCACTGTAATCCCCAGGTCCTTTTCTGCAGAACTGCTGCTTAGCCAGTCAGTTTCCATCTTGTAGCGGTGCACAGAATTCTTCCATCTTAAGTGCAGAACTCTGCACTTGTCCTTGTTGAACCTCATCAGATTTCTTTGAGCCCAATCCTCCAATTTGTCTAGGTCACTCTGGATCCTAAACCTATCCTCTGGCATATCTACCTGTCCACTCCCCAGCTTAATGTCATCTGCGAACTTGCTGAGGGTGCAATCTATTCCATCATCCAGATAATTAATAAAGATGTTGAACAAAACTGGCCCACGGACCAACTCCTTGGGCACTCCACTTGACACCGGCTGCCAACAAGACATGGAGCCATTGACCAGTACCTGTTGAGCCTGACAATCTAGCCAGCTTTCTGTCCACCTTATAGTCCATTCATTCAATCCATACTTTTTTAACTTGCTGGCAAGAATACTGTGGGAGAGCGTATCAAATGTTTTGCTAAAATTGAGATATATCATGTCCACTGCTTTCCTCATATCCACAGAGCCAGTTATCTCATCATACAAGGCAACCCAGTTGGTCAGGCATGACTTGCCCTTGGTGAATCCATATTGACTGTTCCTTATCACCTTACTGTCCTCCAAGTGCTTCAAAATGGTTTCCCTGAGGACCTGCTCCATGATTTTTCCAGGGACTAAGGTGAGGTCTGTAGTTCCCTGGGTTCTCCTTCTTCCCTTTCTTAAAGATGGGCACTATATTTCCCTTTTTCCAACCGTCTGGGACCTCTCCTGATCACCACGAGTTTTCAAAGATAATGGCCAATGGCTCTGCAATCACATCAGCCAATTCCCTCAGCAACCTTGGATGCATTAAATATGGACCCATGGACTTGTTCATGTCCAGCTTTTCTAAATAGTCCTTTACTGTTCTTTCACCACTGAGAGCTGCTCACCTCCTCTCCATACTGTGTTGTCCAGGACAGCAGTGTGGGAGCTGACATTGTCTGTGAAGACCAAGGCAAAAAAAGCATAGAGTACTTCAACTTTTTCCACATCATCTGTTACTAGGTTGCCTCCCCCATCCATTAAGGGTCCCGCACTTTCCCTAACCATTTTCTTGTGGCTAACATACTTGTAGAAACCCTTCTTGTTACCCTTCACATCCCTTGATAGCTGGAATTCCAGTTGTGTTTTGGCCTTCCTGATTTCACTCCTGCATGCTTGAGCAATATTTTTATACTCCTCCCTAGTCATCTAACCAAGTTTCCATTTCTTGTAAGCTTCCTTTTTGTATTTAAGCCCATCGAAGATTTCACCGTTAAGCCACGCTGGACGCTTGTCATATTGGCCATTCTTTCTGCAGATCAGATAGTTGTTCCTGCACCCTCTGTAAGGCTTCCTTAAAATATACCAGCATTCCCAGACTCCTTTCTCACTCATATTAGCCTCCCAGGGGATCCTGCCCATCAGTTCCATAAGGGAGTCTAAGTCTGCTTTTCTGAAGTCAGGGTCAGTGTTTTGCTACTCTCCTTTCTTCCTTTTATGAGGATCCTGAATAAAACCATCTCATGGTCACTGCTGCCCAGTTTGCCACCCACTTCTACTTCCCCTACCAATTCTTCCCTATTTGTGAGCAGCAGGTCAAGGGGAGAACAAGCCCTGTTTGTACCCCACACTCTCCAAAAAACTTCCTGGATTCTCTGTGCACTGCTGTATTGCTCTCCCAGCAGATGTCAGGGTGATTGAAGTCATGGCTAATGTAGCCCGGAAGCTGCAGTAATGTCTGGTTATCACTGCACCTTGAGAATAATGTCTGTAGCGGTGTATCCACTTGTCCCACCCCAGCTTCTCTGAATTTTCGCACCACTCTGATTACTCTTCATTGGGATGTAAGGGGGTTATAAGAGCACTGCACTCCATGATGCTCCGCAGGAACACTCAGGATGAATCCCAGACATCCTGTGTTTACCTGCAGCAGAATCTGACCATTCCCACTGGGTCTGGGCAACCTTTTGAAGGACAAGAAGATTTTGTCTGAAAAGTTTCTTTAGATCTAGCTGTTGTTAGCCATTGATCACTCATATTTTAATAGTATTTCATAGAAATTTGAAGTATTTATGCTAAGAAAAGATTTAGCTCTCCTTGGAAAAGAAAAGATATAGCAATTTTAGGACAGTTGAATCTCTGTCTTACACAGAATGGTGGGCTTATACAGACAAGGTCAGATAGCTGGCATTAATTCTTGTGTTATTAAATGGCTAAAAATCACAAACAATTTCCACAAGAACATTTTGAAATTATTCTTTGCACATTTTGTCAACACATTACCAATTACTACTTTCAGTACAAGAGGCAACACATTGAATGGCATATGCCAAAGGGACCTTATCTGTCATAACATGCATAATCCACTCTCTTTACCAGACTTTATAGCTGCTTCATGTTTTTGCAATACCAGACATTTAATTTTATGGCTAGAGCATCCTCTGTTAACTTTCCATGTGATAGAAACTCAAGGAAAGAATAGGAGCAAATCCCTTGCTATATTTACCTTGATTGCTTTTGGAGGACCCAGGAAAATGTTGTTGACATTTTTACTGTCAATTTGTGCATGGCTATAAAGTTTAATGGTTGATTTTCTGAAGAGAGTGTTCTCATCAAGAATGAGAGTATGAGAGAGAGAGAGAGAGCGCATGAGAGACAAAAAGTGAGAAAGTCCATTTTGTATGAATATGCTGCAAATTTCTTTTCCATCTCATTAACAATGTGCTCTATAATATTGCTGCATTTGTAATGAGGAAAATGGATGTTCTCAGCCTCTGCTCCATTTAACTCCCGCACCTTAGAAAGGTCACAATGTGTGGGAAAAGACTTTATTAGTACAAACTATATTTTATCCTGAAGCAGCATTCAGTTTCTGCGACTGCAGTAGCTTGCAGCCCATTTTATGCACAAAATCTGCCAACATTCTTTTCTCCTTTCCTCTGTCACTTTCCCCACTGAACAGAATGTGCCTTTGAGTCATCGTATTCATATATCTTCTTTCTTAGAGCTCTAGAGATTTTTAACTGTTTCACTTACCTTCATACAGTGCAGGTTAATAATCGATATACCATTGACTTCAATGGAGCTATTCCACTTTGTACCAGCTGAGAATGTAGCCCATTGAATTGTACTATGAAATGATTACAAAGGAAAATAATATGAAGTAGTGCATGGAAGGTTAGAGACATTTTAACTTACCTGTGCATGGCATAGTTAAGGCATCACTGGAATACTGTGTACAGTCCTGGCCAATTCAGAATTAAAGAGATAGTGATAGAGTAAAGAGAAGGAAGAGTAACAAGTCTGTTGAGAGTGGAAAGCTTTGGAAAGGTTAAAAAATGTAAACTATTGTATAAGAAAGAGGAAATACTTAGTACCCTAGATCTGTCCTTAAGGGAAAATAATATAAGAAGGGAAGAGAGATTCCAGGATGACCAAGGATGCCTGGCAGGAAGTATGTCTTTAAAGTGGAGGAAGGCAAGTTTAAATTAGATAGGAGGTTACTGACAGCAAGAGCAATATGGCAATGGAAGAGCTGCCAAGAGAGGTTTTTGAGGTACAATCAACAGAAGTGTTCATCAAAGGATTCAGTTAACAGTATGAGGAACAGGGAAGAGGATAATCTGCTCTAGGTGCAAGGGTTTGGACTTGATGACCTCTGAAGTCTGTTCCAATCCTAACTTTCATACATCTATTGTAAAGGTAAAATACCCTTAAAATCCCCAAGTGGGCTTTAGAATTATTCCTTTTCTTATAAAACCAAATAAAGAGCTTTAAATAACTAGCAGCTCACTTTTTAAGTAAAGATTTTGGTGTCCAGGACTATGGTGAAGCATTACTGAAATCCTGAACTACACAGGCCAGCTGCGAGGATAAAATCACGTGCTTTAAAAATGAACTGTTCACATGACTGTAACTTTCCTGAAAGTTTTACTCATTACCAGATCCTCATCACTAGAGTATTATATCTTATTATAACAGATCTTGATTTTTGGTTTTTAATGATAGGTGGAAATATTTAAAAAATCCTTCTGCAAATGAACTATAGAAATTCATTGCCAGTCTGATGATGAAAAAAAGTAGCAGCTATAAAACCAAGACAGATGGTAGAATGGGGAGGAAAGAGAGGAATGTATTGGCTGGTGTCAATCTCCAGGCTGGATTTTTTAATGATATTGTTTGAGCTTAGCTTTTTCTCTTTTTTAATTGAATTTAGTTCTGGCAAAAGATGTCAGATCAATGGGCATGGAGAATTAAATTCTTTATTTGGTCCTGATCCAAAGCCCACTAACATCAGTGGAAAGACTCCTACTGCCTCCAATGGGTTTTGGATAAGGTTGCTTATCCACAGTGCAGGAACAAGCAGCTGCTTCCTTTCTGTGCCAGCGCAAAGAGACTCAACTCTGACTAGACGGGAACAATCGCTAACGGGGGAAGTATTGTTCACACTCTAGGCTCATTGAATCCTTTGCTTCTCTTCTAAAGTTGCCACTTCATGCTAATTGTCAAGGAATATTCTGGTGAGGTGGACATGTCTCCACTAGGAACTGGACTGAAATCAGCAACTCATTTCACAGAGGCTGCTGGACAGATATCATAGCTAACTCTTGCTCACTACCAGATATGGCTAAGCGAACATTGAAGAGTGCAATTTGTAAAACAGACTCTGTAGGGCCATTCATAGAAATAGGCAGTGAATCAGTAAATTCTAATTCACTAGGAAAGTCAAGGACTGCAGAGTATGACTTTCCAACTATTTTTTAATCAATATCCTCCAGGAGCTACTATCCTAACTGGTTCCACATAAGACACTTAATACCCTTTCAACCCCCCACCACATAAGAACATAAGAATGGCCATACTGGATCGAAACAAAGGTCCAACTAGCCCAATATCCTGTCTTCCGATAGTAGCCAATGCTGGTGCTTCAGAGGGAATGAACAGGACAGATAATCATCAAGTGATCCATTCCCTGTTGCCCATTCCCAGCTTATGGCAAACAAAATCTAGGGACACCATCCCTGCCCATCCTGGCTAATAACCAATAATGGACCTATTCTCCATGAATTTATCTACCTTTTTTTTTGAGCCCTGTTATAGTCTTGGCCTTCACAACATTTTCTGGTAAAGAGTTCCACAGGTTGATTGTACATTGTGTTAAGAAATATTTCCTTTTGTTTGTTTTAAACCGGCTGACTATTAATTTCATTCAGTGACCCCATGTGCAGTGGGGGAAATGCACAAGCTGGCTCCTCTTCCTCTCTGCCCATTATGGTAATAGACATCCCTGCGTGCATGGAGGAAGCAGTCCATGAGTTTCACCTTCCCTGTTGTGATTGTGACTGACCCTAAATAGTTACAAAGGACACAAATTGAGCCAATTTTGCCACCTTTTCTCACATACAAATCAACTGTAACATACTGTTAAGTGAGTAATGCTAGCAAGATTGGGCCAGAATTAATGAATATGCTTAGGTCTAAATAACTGCATGCTGCAGCAATTACAATGCAATTCAACAATAAACAGTAACTTCCTACCGATCTGGTTTTCCATATTTTTTGCCATGAAAAGTACAGTCACACTGTAGTGACACTTCACACACCTTAATTAAATCTATAGTTTATGAAGTGGTACAATCAGTAGGCCAAATGTCAAAAAAGGATCAGTATAGCAACAATATATTAATGTCAGGTGGAAGGCAGCACAGCAGATATTTGTTTTCCACAGAGCTTTATAAAAATGGGCTAAAACTAAATCCATATATCCTTGTCTTCTGGTTCCCATAAAACTGTTTACAGAAACACACTATATTTTGCTGTATCTTTTACACTATTTTGTACAATTTCTGCTTTCTGTTTTGCATTTTCAACTGTCTTTTCTAATGTGCTTACAGTCACCTTTTACATGCCAATGTGAATATATATAATCTACAGAGAGATCAAGGAACACTGCTAAAGCATGTACTCCCTTGGTTTCAGTACAGCACGTAGTTAACTATGATAACTCTTTATTTATTTTGCATCTAGAAATAGGCCCAAATATTTGTTTAAAAAATCTGAAATATGTAATTAGAAAACTGTCTAATTTTAATGTCATACTAAAAGGAATTGTATTTAATTTGTATAATGCCTCAAATAAAACATTCTTACATATCTTTGAGTTCTCTGAATACAGCATTTTTAAAATTTAATGGCAATTACGTGGGCAGAATCTGGCCCTGTGTTTTGGCAATCTGAACATATACATTAGCAATATTAGAAGTTGCAATAAGATAACAGAAAAGAAGTTCAACAAATGTGGATGTGAGAAACCCATCCACCAGAGTCTAAGCAGCTTGCTGAATCTAAGCCCTGGTCTACACTACGAGGTAATGTCGACTTTAGTGCCATTAAATCGACACAACCCTGCACCCATCCACACACAGTAGCCATTTAAGTTGATTTAAAGGGCCCTCAAAATCGATTTCTGTACTCCACCAAAACCAAGGGAGTAACACTTAAATCGACGTCTCTGGGTCGACTGTGGCTTAGTGTGGACGCATGCAGACTTTACTGGCCTCCGGGAGCTGTCCCACAGTGCTCCATTGTGACCACTCTGGACAGCAATCTCAACTCGCTGCTCTGGCCAGGTAGACAGGAAAAGCCCCGGAAACATGTGAATTTCATTTCCTGTTTGGCCAGCGTGGTGAGCTCGCCTGCACAGGACACTCACCATGCAGAGCTCCTCAGCACAAGGCACCATGCAGAGCTCATCAGCACAGGAGACCAACCAGCGCAAAAGAGCTCCAGCATGGTCCACAAAGGAGGTTCAGGATCTCATTGCTATTTGGGGAGAGGAATCCGTGATGGCAGAACTCCGTAACAACAAACGGAATGCCAACACGTTTGCCAGAGTCTCCAAGGCCATGCTGGATAGGGGCCACAGCAGGGAGGCACAGCAGTGCCGTGTGAAGATTAAGGAGCTGAGGCAAGCATTCCAGAAAGCAAAAGAGGCAAATGGACGCTCTGGGGCACCCCTGCAGACATGCAAATTTTACAACGAACTGAATCAAATACTGGGCGGGGCCCCCACCACCATTGCACCGGTGTTTGTGGACTCCTCTGATGGGGTAACGGTGAGGAATGACGATTCAGATGACAATGAAGCTGATCAGGAAGATGATACCATACAGCAGCAGGCAAGTGGAGAGACTCTATTCCCAGAGAGCCAGGAACTATTTATCACCCTGGAGCCAATACCCTCAGAACCCTCCCAAGGCGGTAGCCCAGATGGGGAAGTCAGCGAAGGTACTTCTGGTGAGTGTCCCTTTAGGGATAAGATAAGGCATGATTTAAAAGGAAGCGTTTATTAATGATTAACTTGGAATGCATGCATGGCTAGAACAGCTATTGGAAAAGTCTGTCAATATATTTGGGAATGGAGAGGTAATCCTCCAGGGAGACTTCAATGAAAGTGTCGTGGAGACAGCATTGAACCTTTTCCAGGAGGTTTCTGGGGAGAGCAGCCTTATTTTGTCCTCCATAGTAGCAGACTTTACCACGCCACCCTGGGATCAGGTACTCTGGGACCATCGCATAACACAGCATTGCAGCATATGCTCCTGGTTGTTGCTTCGATTCCAGCAACATCCGTTCTTTATCTCTCTGTGTAATCCTAGCAGAGTGATATCGTTCATGGTAGCCTGTTTGAAATAGGGGACAGTCTATTTCAGATGTTCACGCTGGGCTGCTCATATATCTGGCTGGAATCCTCCCCACAGTATCCCAAGCAGCATGTGTGTTTTCATGGGGGGCGGGGAGAGAAACCTCCATGAGAGCAGCAGCTTGGGGGGTGAGGGCTGCTTCTGTTGCAGCATCAGGGAGCCACGCGGTGGGGGGCGCGGTTTACTGTGGGTTGTGGTGTGTGCGGGAGCAGGGAACCTCCATGAGACCAGCAGGGTGTTGGGGTTGGGAGGAAGAGAAAATGCTGTGGGCTGCTTGTGTTGGGAGGATGTGTGTGTTTGTGGGGCTGAGCTGCTTCTGTTGCCTCAGCAGGGAGCCACGCGGTGGCGGGGGACGGTTTACTGTGGGAAAGGAGAGCATTGTAAAGAATGTGGATCAAACCGAAAGAATGTGGCTTACCATGGCCGCCTGCATGGTGGTTTCTGTTGCCTGGCCCTGGGAGAGGGTGTCTGATGTGATGTCTGTACAGGAAAGCTACAGGCAGTCAATTTAAGGTGCAAAATGTGACCTTGTACAGAAAGCATATGCACTCTGTGAATACTTTGTTTCATTGTGAAAGACTGTTCCCATTGTTCTGGAGAATGTGTCTATGTATCTTATAACCTTTTTCCTGGAGAATGTATCTATCTTATAACCTTTTTCCTTCTTTCCTCCTACAGCCAGCGTGGTCCTCCTCCCAACCCCCGCTAACATCCCCTTCGGAGAGGCTAGCGCAGATGAGAAGGAGAAGGAAGCACACAAGAGAAGATTTGTTTGGCAAGCTCATGAATTTCTCCCACAGTGAGGCTGCTCAAAACAAAGCATGGAGAGAAAAATTTTTAGAGTCCCAGAGCACATCCAGGGCAGCAGTAGCAGCATGGGAGGAGAGACGGCAGGAGCGGGAGGAGAGATGGCAGGAGCAGGAGGAGAGATGGCAGGAGCGGGAAGAAAGGAGGATGGAAGCAATGCTGCGGATAATGGAGGATCAGAGTGACATGCTCCGGTGTCTGGTGGAGCTTCATCAGGACCAAAGATCTCCTCTGCAGCCCCTGTGTAACCACCTCCCCAAGTTCCATTGCCTCCCCACCCAGACGCGGGGTGAGAATGCGGGCGGGGAGGCTCCGGGAACCGACCCACTCTACCCCACAATACTACACAAGCAGCATGCGGCTCAGTTTTTCAGAAAAGTTTTTAAAATGTGCTGTGTCTTTATCCCCCCTCTCCCCATCCACCACCCCGACTGGTTTTCCTCCTCACCCACCCCTTCTGGGCTATCTTGTCAGTCTTCCCCTTTGTTTGTGAAGAATCATTAAAGAATGCATGCTTTTTAAAAAAGAGAATTTATTTACTCCACAAATGGGGGGGAAGGGAATAAGGACGGTGGTAGGCTTATCGCAGAGCGGAGCAAGGGAGCAGGCTTTCAACAGCATTTTGGCCAGTCACAAAACTGTTTTTCAAGGCTTCTCTGAGGTGCAGCGCTTCCTGGTGGGCTCTTGTACTTGCCCTGGTGTCTGGCTGCTCATAAGTAGCGGACAGGACATTTTCCTCTGCCTCCCACCCCGCCATAAACATCTCCCCCTTGCTCTCACAGAGATTGTGGAGCACACAGCAAGCAGCAATAACAATGGGCACATTTCTTTCGCTGAAGTCTGAGCGAGTAAGTAGGATTCTCCACCTGGCCTTCAGATGGCCAAATGCGCACTCCACAACCATTCTGCACTTGCTCAGCCTATACTTGAACAGCCCCTGACTCCTGTCCAAGGATCCCGTGTATGGCTTCATAAGCCAGGGCATTAAGGGGTAGGCTGGGTCCCCAAGGATAACGATCGGCATTTCAACACCCCCCACAGTAATTTTCTGGTCTGGGAAGAAAGTCCCTTGCGTCAGCTGTCTATACAGTCTAGAGTTCCTGAACACACGAGTGTCATGAACCTTTCCCGGCCATCCCACACACACGTCAGTGAAAAGTCCCTTGTGGTCAACCAGTGCTTGCATGACCATTGAACAATACCTCTTGCGATTTCTGTACTCTGTGCCCTCGTTGTCTGGTGCCAAGATAGGGATATGAGTGCCATCTATAGCCCCCCCCACACACACACACAGTTAGGGAATCCCAGCACGGCAAAGCCATCTACTATAGCCTGCATGTTTCCCAGACACACAACCCTGGATAGCAGCAGATCAATGATTGCCCTGGATACTTGCATCACAGCAGTCCCCACTATAGATTTACCCACTCCAAATTGATTCACGACTCATCGGTAGCTGTCTGGCGTTGCAAGCTTCCACAGGGCTATTACCACTCACTTCTGAACTGTGAGGGCTGCTCTCATTTTGGTATTCTTGCACTGAAGGGCAGGGGAAAGCAAGTCACAAAGTTCCATGAACGTGCCCTTTCTCATGAGAAAGTTTCTGAGCCACTGCGAGTCATCCCAGACCCGCAGCACTATGCGATCCCACCAGTCAGTGCTTGTTTCCCTGGCCCAGATTCGGCGTTCCGGAGCATGAGCCTGCCCCATTGCCACCAAAATTGCCAGGTTGTCGGGCCCCTTACTTTCAAAAAAGTAAAGTAAGTGTCCATGTCCATGATGTCCTCATCACTGTCTTCACTCTCCGGATAGCGCAGTCGTCTCCTGATCACATTCTTGTGCATACGATGCAGCATAAAGTCCACAACAATGCGCGAGGTATTCGCAACGGCCATTACTGCAGCGGTTACCTGAGCAGACTCCATGCTTGCACTGCTATGGCGTCAGCTCAGGCAGCAAAAGCGCGGGAAATGACTGTTTGCAGTTGCTTTCACAGCGGGAGGGGCACTGCAGGGTGGGTGGGTTTGGGAACGGAGAAAGCTCAAAATGGCATCTGCTGGGACTCTGGGAACTGTGGGCTAGCTACCCACAGTGCACCACTCGAAATGGTGCCTGCTGGGACTCCGGGAACTGTGGGATAGGTACCCAGAGTGCACCACTCGCTATGTCGATGCTTCCCACTGTAGTGTGGACGAACAATGCCAACTTACTGTGTTTAGTGTGGATGCACGAAATTGATTTTATACAGTCTGCTTTACAAAATCGACCTTAACAAAATCGACATAAGTTTGTAGTGTAGACATACCCTAAGAGACATCTCTGTTGAGGATGGATAGAGATGGAATCAGACGTATCCCCAGTCCATGGAAGGTAGTGAGAGTTTTGCCATTGACTTCAATGGGAGCATCAGTGGGCCTCCAGCTTAATTGCACTTTCTGAAAGCATTTGAAAATTTAAAAGCAACTTTTTGCTCTGTTTATGCTCACTGGGGCAGAAATAATATATTTGCTATGTGCGTGCATACAGTCTGTGAAGGACAATGGGGCTCATTGGTACTACCACAATATGACAAATAATAATGGAGCACCCTACATCAGAGGATAACAAAACAAAGCAAGCAGGGGGCATTGCCTGCATTGGGCTACTGCACCTGCCTTGCATGTAATATCACAAATCTGGCATGTATTTAACAAAGTCTTTCTAGGAGGCCTCAGCAGAACATCTTGAAATCTGAGTGTTGTCAAAATCTGGTCCTGTTCTGAATGAGCAATTAATCTCGTAAAGTCATTCCAGTATGTCATATGCACACTTGGAGAAAATTCTGCTGGGCTTTCCCCATAGGACGCTGTTGTGATTGTCGGTGTGGTCAAAGATTGTACTTGCCTTAGCAACTGAGTGTTGTGGGGTTAATGTTCAGAAACCTCATGTCCCTTGTGCAGGCACAATGAGTACACGTGAAGCAAGCACCTTTTAGCTAAATTACAACAGTACATCAAAGTACTTGTACCTCTGCTTATTGACTGCAGGCACAGAATGAGAGACAAGACTGCAATTTTGATTATCTTTTTAATACTGAATGTCTCTTCTAGGTGGGTGCACAAATGGTGGCTCAAGTTGTGCAGGTACAAATTCTGGGCTAAATTCTCTGCATGTCAGTCATTATAATATCATTGACTGCCTTTAAAAATAAAGCAGGAGCCTTGTGAGACTGAGATGTTGCCTAGATCTGATTCTCCACTGCCTTGGACCTTGCTTAGCAACTGTGCAAAGTAAGTATCATTTTAATCTGATACCATCTTACACTCCCCCTCTACACACTAGCCTAGTTTTAAATGACTACACAGACTGCAAGACCATGCAGAATCATGCTCTTTCCTCTTATACTGTCTTGATTTGTAAACAATATGGGCTAGAATTAGGGTGGCCAGATTTCTTGATTTTTATAAAGAGAGTCCCAATATTTGGGGCTTTATCTTAGACAGGTGCCAATTACCCCTCAATCCCGTGTCTCAATTTTTCGCACTTACTTTCTGGTCACCCTAGCTAGAGTTACACTGATTTACATCAGCAAGGATCTGCCTCCCCATCCACTTTTTTAAAAGAAATATGGGCTCTAAGTACTTGTATATTTACATTACCAAATGAGTGTTGGGCAAGCATGCAACTGCAAACTAAAAGATTTTCTTTTGCAGCAATTACGGACTCTGGTGCATAGGAGGGAAGGCTGTGTGTGAGTCTGTATATTGTTCTCTAATCCCTGTCCTTGTATACTCCACTTATGTTAAAGAGTAGCATGAAAGCAGGATTTTTAAAATGTCAATGTACATTGTTAAATGCTAATATGACGGAGCAGTAAGGAACAGGGTGTGAAAAAGGAAAAAAAGTGAAGATTGCACATACCTACTTCAAAACACAGATGGGAGTTCAAATGTGCGAGGTTTTAAAATATCTTTCTAAAGTGCATAATTTTGCCTTTTAAAGAAAAAGTCGTCTGATGTCTAATGTCACCCATTCTTCTGTAAATTCAAAGTGACACTAAGAAAAAAAAATCTGTCCATCACAGATGTCTTATTGTACTTATTGGCTCCCGTACTGGCCTCTTTTAGTTATGAAGACAACCTATCAAAAGGAGAGGAATAGAAACAGTCATGGGTATCCAGGACACTTTAAAAAAAATGCAACTTTTCATTTGTGTTATGAGTTGTGTAATAGTAGAATGCCGTGGGCATGTGATTTGCTGAGAATGCTGCTCTGTTATTTGTGGCCCTACTGCACAGGCATTCATGTCTCTTGTGCGTGGGCCACACATTTCCCACTACCCACTGGGGACATATGCTTAGGGCCATTATGCCTGCAGCTTTTTCATGCCTCTTTTTTTAAAAAAAAAAAAAAAAAAAAAGGAATGAGACAGTTTTGAGTATGTTTATAATATGTTTTTCTACTCTGTTCCTTTGCATTTCATTTCCTGGCTAACTTAACACCAGCAATAACGCGATACTATGATTAATCTTCCTGGGTGAAATCCTGGCCCTATTGCCTTCACTAGGTCCAGAATTTCATCCATTGTTTTTAATTTTCTTTGTGAGATGTGTGGATGGAAGTGTTTGATACATGAAAGCTGTGTAGGTCTCTCTGTTCTTTACTCATCACAAATTAGAGACAGCTTTATTTCATAGTATACTATAGCTTAAATTGAAACATGAACGGATTTAAGACAATATAGCATCATGCCAGCTAGCCATCTATTCACCTTAACCACACCTTATTTCTGCAGGAACTTGCTCCATGGTTCTATTGCAGTTTCCATCTCACAACCTTCTCCTGGAAGTGGCATCTTATCTCACAGATACTGTATTCCCCCATACATGATTTTCATTATCTTTTTAAAGTGTTGATGAAATCGTGGCTGTAAAAGGACTGTGTTTTATAACATCAGTGAGGGATTTGTGTTAGGGATTTACGCTATTTGCATTTTTTATTATTATTGTATTAGGGATTATTATTTGCACCAATGAAAAGGTCAATGCTTGTGTCAGGCATTTATCAGAAGACTGTAATCGTGTCCTCTGGGAGTGACAAGTCTGAGCTGTTCTTAGGAGTTTCTAAAACATGGAACCTCTGGCAAGCTCAAAATATTCCTCAGTCACCCTGGAGGACTGCTCTATTTTCTCTGGGGGGTTGGCCTTTGCATCTCCCCAAAAATAAGACAAACAAAGCTGGTATAAAGCCATCTTGAGTCATTACTCTTCAGATCCTATTACTCTTGGAGTTTGTACACAGCAGATAACTGAGTCAGTGATTTTTTCTGTGATGCAAAGAAGAACCTATAAAGAATTTGGGAGGCTGAGACTATCAAGTATTGTACAACGTTAGCTTATCTCTGCAGAGGCAAAAAGGCACACACGAGCTATTCCATTAACTCACCATGTCCTCTAGTTCTATTCACCACATTGTACCAGTGCTTTTTTACAACCCTTCTCATAACTTCTACAATTTACAGGGAAGCATCAGACTTACCAGTGTTGTAGGGGAATCCCCTTGCTAGCAGGGAGCTCCAAACTCCTCCCCCGCCCCTTGCCTTGAGGGGAAGATCCCTCCTACTGCCTTTGGCGAGGCAGAAATTCACCCAGAAATTTCTCCAGCACCATTATTAGTAAGAAACACTCAGCAATGGTTACCTTGTTCAGAAACAAATACTCCCAGTGCTCTCAGTCACCAACCAGGGGCCTCCTTCTCTTTGGCTTGGCTCACCCTCACATGCAGCACTATACAGGTCCCTTGGGGTCACATGATCCGGCTCTTCTCTGGGGCCATGCCCCAGCCGTGAGCTTATTCTCTACTGGTCATGTCCTCCTCTAGCAACCACCTGGTGCTGTCAGTGCTACACCCTGCCCCTCCTTTAGGAGTATTGAAAAGAAATCCCACCCCAATTTACTGTTGCATCTCTCTACCAAACCAGGGCTCTGCACATGTGGGGAGGCCAGTTTCGCCTCTTAACATAAAACGATCATATTGGGTCAGACCAATTATCCATCTAGCCCAGTATCCTGTCTTTCAACAAGGGCCAGTGCCAGGTGACCCAGAGGGAATGAACAGAACAGATAATCATCAAGTGATTCATCCCCTGTTGCCCTTCCTTGGGGGAAAACCAGCTTTCACAGCACTGCACTGCTGGAATGGAGCTTCACTCTACACTCGTGTTTTGTTTTCATGATCAAACTGGTGCCATTCTGTTTGACAGGGAACTTGTTAGTCTAGATTCAGGGGACAAATTACAAACATGAACATATTTTAAAAGTGGCCCTTACCCCTCATTTTGTATATATGTTATTGACAAAGGCAAATCGGACATTGTGGGCATTTCTCTGGCAGAGTTTTGGAAAAAAAATCAACAAAAGAAACAAAACCGCATCCTAGCATTCAATAGCTCGTTTATGTGTCTGTCATTCTGAAACATCAGCTGCTCTGCCACATGCTCTGCCATTCTTTTGTGTATCAAGTTGTGCTTCTGAGGGATAAAAGAAAACAGAGCTGAAAAGCACGCTGATAGACAGAAGTTCACAGACAGTATGGACAGAGTCAACAGACACTTGTAGACTAGTTCTCTGAAATGCGGAGGCAGATGAATTAATTAATTGAAGTGTAAATCAAAAAGGCAGACTCTAGTAACACATTACTAGCAAAAAATAGACTAATTTTCCTGCAGAAGAAGGATTTTAAATTTCAATATTATTACAGCACCACTCATGTATGTCATAAATTATCATAAAAAGCTTTACTCAGTGAAATAACATAATTACAGAAATAGAAAGTATCAGAGTGAGAAATTAAGAATAGACAAGGGAAAGGGGTATCTTTCTAGTTGACACTTGAAACAAAATAAGAGTAAATAAACTACAGAAATACTGGAAAGCTTATTCCAGATGGTAGGAGTTGCAGAGAAGAAGGCACTCAGAGCAGCAATGGAAAGAAACTGTGGAGGTATAAAAATGAAAGCAATGACAGATAAGAGTGGGTAGAGAGAGGTAAGACGTAGGCTGGAGGAAATCCATGGAGGGTATTGTTATTCTATGTCCAGTCAAATATGGTTGAACCTATATATTATATTGATATTTAAAAACAGTAGCACTTGTAAGAGGAATTATATATACCTTTACAATAAAGAGATGTGTGTGGAAAGTCTCACACTTAAAGTACGTAAAAACATACATTGTAGTAGTAATGCACCAGAACTTGAATACAATTTCTACAGGTTAAAAAAAAAAACACCACAGGATTAAATGACATTACAGAGAGTATGGTAAATGATACAATGATACTGTTGTAACAGACTTCTCTAAAATGAAAGAAATAACAAAAGGATAAAGTATGTATTACCTGTTGGTTTTGTTATCTTGTACTGAGACTATAGATTTATAGTGCACTATAATTTTCAAATCTACGACTTTTTTGTAGCTTCATTATAGGAGGAGCTGCTAGAACTGCCTATTAAGGTTGTCTGAGTTAAGGTAGGACCAACTTCTATTGATGAAAACTTTCAAGGTACACAGAACTCTTCTTTAGATCTAGGACAGACAATCAGAGTGTCTAAGCTAAATACAAACTGGAATAGATTGTTTATCATAAGGGGTTCACACATGCTGTAGGATATCACTTAAAATGAAGTGGGCAATTAAGAGTTATCAGGCAATGGGGAAGGGGAATTACAAATTGTTGTAATGAGCCCAAAAAGCAGTGCCTCTGTTAAATCTATGGTTTTTAGTATCTTGCAGAGTTATGAATTTAAGTTTCCCAGCTCAGCTGTTGAAGGTGCTGTGTGTAGGCTTTGTCTGAGGATGAGGACTCAGATGTCAATTATAGAGCGATCCCTTCAGAAGTGTTCACCCACCAATGGCAGGGTGTTTTTGTCTTTTGCTATTTTTCTGTGGGAGTTCATTCAAGGGCATAATGATCATCTTGTTTCACCCACATAATTGTTGGGGTATTTAATGAGCTGGTTAAGTATACAACATATTGTGATAGGCATGTATAGGACCATGGATCTTGCAAGGTAAGTTGTGGCGGGTGTTGACCATTGTACTCAGGGTTTGCATCTGCTTATCTAGCAGGGTCTTGGGCCATTTTGAGCTGGCATGTCCTGGTCTGCAGGATACTTGCTTCAGATGAGGAGATTGAGGGAGTTGTTTGAAGGCCAGAAGAGGGTATGGCAAGGCAGGGGTAAAACCCCTTGAATGCCCTGCTAAACTGCTGGCTAACCCCTGCTTTCTGGCAGAGAGGCCAGGTGCAGTGGCTCAAAGCAGTCATCAGGGAGCCCAGCTGTGGGCCCTAACCAGGGCTGGCTCACTGCAATAGGCTGAGCTAAGCAGCAACAGCTGGGCTGAAGACTGGATGGGCTAGAAAAGCCCTAAACAGAACTCAGATAGGAGACTAGTCTGGGAGGAAAGAGGAGGTTACAGCTCTATCCCCTTCTTACAGGAAGGGAGCCTTAAGGGCTAGGAGACTCTGGAATGGGTTAGAAAAGGGATACTTGTTGGGGGATAAAAGGGACTGCACTGTAAATAAAAGCACAAGGGTGAAACACTGGAAGAGGGCATGAGGACTCTTACTTTACCAGCCTGAACATAGGGCTCAGGCGAAATGAGGAGGAAACCTGTGAAGACCCTGTGATGAGGGGGTTTAGAAAAATTTTCTTTCAAGGTCCCCATCAAATATTGGCTTTTACAGTTTCATGAAACTCCATATAAGTCCCAGTGTGGCGTACTAGTGACAAGGGCTTCTACTCCCCTATGGGTTTCTTCCTTTCCCTCTCCAAGCCCAGAGAATGACTACAGGTTTCCACTCTTCAATTATTTTCTTCCCTCTCCTTCTGTCCTTATTCCAGGCCTACCTGTTCCTGCTCAGACAGGCTCCATCCTCAATAAGGGACTGCCTATCAAGCTAAACTCTCCCTCAGGTATGTCTTAACAGGTAGCTTAAGTCCCCTCTGAGCTGCATTAACCCCTTTCAAGCTTGTCTGAAGTGAATATCCCATCACACTGGCTCTTTGTGGTGAGTGGTTTGAACATAGATTTTGAATCCTGATGTAAGACTTTAGTAAGACCAGCATAGCTAGGTATAGGTCCGTCTGGGTTCCCTTGTTTGTGTATTTTCATGTAGAAGATCCCTTGGGTTAACTCATGGGAGATGAAATTGTAGAGTTTTTCTTGGAGTTGTTTGGAGAAGAATATGATGGTATCTATACATTCTTGTGTGAATTGTGGTGTGGAGTCTTCTCTGAGTTTTTTATAGTAGGTGGTATCAGAGCTGTCTGGCCTCTTTGATGCAGTCGTCATGATTAAGAACTACAATGGCACCTGCTCATTTAATCACTATCTGATGGTTGGATTTCAAGGATCATGTAGCTATTTTTTTCAGTGATAGAGAGATTGTGGTGAATGTAATCTTTGTTGAGGATTTCAGATACTTTTTTTGTTCTTAGTTATTTGTACTGTAGTACATCATACAGGACTCAATGATCAGGGCTTTACTGTTCTGGGGGCAGTATGAATAAGTAAAAGGAAGACTCTTCCCCACCTCCCCCAGAATCTAGGTATGAACTGCTTTAGAAGCTGAGAGTATCTGAACAATAAAAGGTTCATTACTGTACCTCAAAGTAACAAAATATATATATGCAGATTTTAAACCCCCCACTAGTTTCTACTTATCAGTTACACATATTTGGTAGTGTATTCCTGTACAAACTGTCTAAATCCATTCTGGAATAAACAAGTAGGGCTGGGTGAAATTTTTCAATTGAAACTTTTTTTCAGCCAACACTTGAGATTCAGTGACACCTGAATTCACACAATGTTTGTCAGTTTCACTTAATTGTTGTGGTTGAATCCTGCCCTTGTCCCCGCCCCGCACTACTCCAAAAAAATCCCTCAAAAGTAAAATATTTTATGTTGACGTTCTTTTGAAACAAAATGTTCTGATTTTTCAATTGAAAATGACTTTTCATTCCAAAATTATCTTTTAATTTTTTAAAAAAAATTAAGAAATGCTCAATCAAAATGAAATGGAACAAATTAAATGTTTAGTATGACCCAAAATGATTTTGTTTTTGATTTTTCAGAATTGCCAATGAACCAAAAAACCTAATTTTTATAGCTTTACAAACGATGGCATTCTGGATGCAATGTTAATGTACTAGGGAACAAACTAGACTCAAACTGTTTGGATATATGCTAAAGTAGTAAAAAGCACAAAAGCTGCAGGACAAAGAAAAGGCTGAGAGACCAAGTTAAACAGTAGAGTGTGCAGAAGGATCAAGGAGGATTAAGCAAAAGGAAATGCTGGGCTGGGCAAGCTCGTATTCAAATACATATAGCTGCAAAAATAGCATTGGCAAAGTAAAATCAATCTGCAAAAATGTTCCCATTTATTTAAAGCTGACACTCTATGGAAACCCCATTCTAATCTCATTTTTCCATTTATTGTCATGAAGTGTCACAAGCAAGAATCTATAAAACTGGTTTTAATTTAGCATGCACTTTCCTTTATGCTGCTTAAAGGAAAAGTGTCAAGAAGGATTCAATGGCCAACTATAATCTACTAAGCCCTGCTTTTTACCAAATTAGTAGGATCTCTTTAAAGGGGATCCTATGAAAACTGAGTTTACTTCACAATGGAGTGCATACTGACATGCTATATGCTCCAGTCTTGGCAAATCCTGCCCTTCTTCCATGTCTGCAGAAGCTCTAGGTACAGTGGAACACGTACAGTTCTGACATACAAGGGAAAGAATCCGGAAAGCACAGCTCTGCTGCAGCTAGGTTTGTGTCCCTGTGACACCAGCTTCATGGAATGAGGGAGAACCGGGGTAAGATGAGTGGATCCACCGCTCCAAGTATTCACCAACCACTGCCTTTCATGGAGGGGTGTAGAGCAGACTCAGATACTGCATCCTCAGGAGTGAAGGGCCAGATATGAATTATCTCTGTGGACAATGGGAATGAAGGATTCCTTTCCCCTTGCCCTGTGCAAAGCATGGCTCCTCAGCCTTGGCACGTAAAGCAAGGTTTAGCTAGGACCGATTACCATATCTTCCTCCACATACTGCACAATGATTTAAAACAGTCTCCTGGCACAAAAACATTTTTTTCCTTTTTTCTTTCCCCTCATTAAATATATTTTTATTTTTAAAAGGGAGCAAAAGATAGATGTGGGAGATACATAAATAGGAACAAGAGTATTCGCATTAGGAGGAGCTGTGCCAAAATGGAACCATACTGGAATACTGGTAGGGAAATGATCTACTGGGGGACAATTTGTGTCATATAGACACCTGCCTGTGTAGGGGAGATGTGACAAAGCCAGGTCTGGGGAGCAGAGAGAATGCACAGGCTTTACTGTCCCTGAGGAGGCTGCTACACAGGTCTGTTAAACTAGTCAGACTGACTAGCTCTATGAGGGGGGTGCACTGAGGAGGCAGTTCCAGTATTCCCCTAACCACAGGGGGATTATAAGTGGCCTTGGGCTAGGTGTGCAGGAAATCATTGGGGAAAGCCTTCAAAGGGTCAATCTGTCTGGCTGAAAATGGTGGACATTGTCCCTGTGATTACTGATAAGACAGTGCTGCCAACTCTTGTAATTTTATTGCAGATCTTGTGATATTTGGTGTTTTCCTAAAGTCCTGAGTCCAGGAGCCTTGTGATTACAAAAGAATCTCAGCTTTCATTTTTTAAGTAAGTTGATAGCCCTCAGTTGTGGAGAAAATCTTCAAAATGTTGCTCCAAATCTAGAAATAAAAACCACAACTTGTTTTCTAATTCTCATGATTTCTAAATCAATCTCTTGATTTTGGGGACCTGACTCAGGGTTTTGAGATGTTTGAGGGAGAGCAATAATGTAACTATACCAGAAAGATATTACAGCTCAGCATAGAAACTTCTACTTTTTAAATTGCCCACTTCATTTTAAGTGGTCTCTTAACATGTATGAACCTCATGCAATTTTTCCCACCTTGCATTTAGCTTAGACACTCTAGTTTCCTTCTGCATATCTGAGAGAGCTTTGAAGCTGAAAAGTTGGTCCTTTTCACCAACAGAAGTGGCCCAGTTAAATATAGTAGCTCACCTACCTTGTCTCCCTTTGTCATAAGTGTGAAGTAGCCTAGAATTAGTGTTTACCTGTAAGAGGTTAAGCTAAAGGTAACCTGAGAGGTGGACAACTGACCAGTGAGAAATTCCTCAGGAGACAAAGGATTTTAAGTTTCAGTTTCTCTCTGGGTCTCTCTCTGTTCACCTTGGCTATGGGATGAACACAGCTATGTCTTTGACTGTAACTATAAGATTCTATCAAGTACTGTAGTCAGTAAGTTTACTTTCTTTTTATCACTTGAAGGGTTCTCAGTGGTGAGTGTTGGCTGGGTGCTTGATATTGTAAGCTTCAGCAGAGATATCAACAGTGGGAGAAAGTTGCCTCGGGGGAGAGGTTTGGTTTCTGAATCCTTTTGTTGATTATGGTAGATGCTGTTCTATTGATGGTTATAAGGGATTTATTCCTTTCTTTTTTTCTTTTATTAAAATCTTTCTTTTAAGAAGCTGACTGCTTCTTTTCCATTGTGTAAGATCCTGATTTTGGATTGGGCACGTCTCGCAGGAGCAGGCGAGGTTTGGTTTTTTTATTCTCTCAAGCTTTCCAGGGAAGGAACAAGTCTGGGGGGTTAGTGGAAAGGAAAAGAAGGGTCCCAAACTACCCTAGACCTAGTTTGGTGGTGGCAGCGTACCAGGTCCAGATACAGAAGAAGTTGTGTTCTGGGGAAAAAACATTTTAACCCAAGCTGGTAAAATAAGCTTGGGGGGGTTATTTCTTTTTTCATGCAGTTCTCCACATCTGTACCCTAGAGTTCAGAGTGGGGAGGCAATCCTGACACCCTTATATCCTGGGACCAATACAGCTGCAACAGTGCAAACAGCTTATGAAACAAAGCACTTGAATTTGTTCTCTTACAGCATTTTCTCTGAGGAGAACATGAGCCTTCCAAGTATAACTGAATCACAGATACTTTCACTCCTTCTGTCCTGGGTAATGCTTCTGGAGACATGTGACTTAAAGGATAACAGTTCCTTTGTGAATGAAGAGGATGGCAAGATAAAAATGACAATATTAAAAAATATTTCCTATTAAAATATATTCCATTGTATTTTTTTCCAATTTTTGCTTGTTCTTTATCTTGCCATTCACCTGTATGTCTGTTAGTTAATCACTAACATTTTCTCAGCTTGCCCAGAATAAAATAGCTTGCCTTATTTTCAGTTTTGCTTCCATTGATTTTATTTTATAAATGCTTTGTTAAAATGTCAGTTATACAGCTGATTTTATGTTCCTTTAAAATGTTCCTGCCAGCAGCTAATAAAATTACATTCTCTCAACACTGCAGAAGTTTCAGTTTTAAACTCTTCCAGTTTTAATTACTTTGTACAGAAACAATTATCTTCTGAGAGCTGAAAAAATGTCACACAAGCATTAGCTAATTGGTGTTAGTTGAGCCTCCACTTTCCTCAAACCTGCTTAACAGAGGAAAAGGGCAAGTGGACCCCAATGAACTATGATAATCAGCAAATAATTAAATAGCCCTTGTTGAAATGTTTTTGTATGGAAAGATTTATTGGTGAAAAATAGTTACATAAAAAGTCATATTGTTCAAGGGAAGGCATTCATGCCAAAATAATAACAAAAAACCTTTTGCACAGGAAATGCCAAAATGAAAATTTGAAACACAATTTTTCATTGTTTCAATTTAAAATTGTCGCAGTTTTAGTTTAACTCAAAAATCAAGTGTCAATTCAAACATTTTAAATCAGTTCAAAACTTTCTGTGAGAACCAAATTTAAACTGAAATTTTAAAAATGTTTTAATTTTTTCATGGGGAAAATCCAGTTTTGTGTAATACTCTTTTATTAAAGCAGTTCTTATAAATATTGGATTTACTTTGTAACTGAAGAGAAGGCTGACAAGTTGTATGCATTTTTTATGGTGGGTAAATTGAGCTAGAAATATGCTGCAGGAATTGTGATGACATATATTCCTATTATTTGAAACTGGGGATCCTGTTTCTAATAAAAAAAATATCTAAAACATTTTAAAAATCTTTTTTAATAGCTATCATAGAACATCAGGGTTGGAAGGGACCTCAGAAGGTCATCTAGTCCAATCCCCTGCTTGAAGCAGGACCAATCCTGAACTAAATCAGCCCACGCAGGGCTTTGTCAAGCATGACCTTAAAAACCTCTAAGGAAGGAGATTCCATCACCTCCCTAGGTAAGTGGTATCCCTAGGTAACCCATTCCAGTGCTTCACCACCTCCCTAGTGAAAAAGTTTTTCCTAATCGCCAGCCTAAACCTCCCGCTCTGCAACTTGAGACCATTACTCCTTGTTCTGTCATCTGCTACCACTGAGAACAATCTAGATCCATCCTCTTTGGAACACCCTTTCAGGTAGTTGAAAGCAACTTTCAAATCCCCCCCCCCCCCGGCCCCATTCTTCTCTTATGCAGATTAAAACACAGTTCCCTCAGCCTCTCCTTGTATATCATGTGCTCCTGCCAATAATCATTTTTCTTGGACTCTTTCCAATTTTTCCACATCCTTCTTGTAGTGTGTGGCCCAAAACTGGGCACAATACTCCAGATGAGGCCTCACCAATGCCGAATAGAGGGGAATGATCATGTCCCTAGATCTGCTGGAAATGCCCCTACTTATACAAGCCCAAATGCCATTAGCTTTTTTGGCAACAAGGGCACACTGACTCATATCCAGCTTCTCATCCACTGTAACCCCTAGATCCTATTCTGCAGAAAATAAAGTAAAAATATACTTTTAAAAAAAAAATTCTTGGATTTTTAAGAGTATACTGAAGCAAGTCCTCTCTTTTCTTTAGATGATGCTCAGAACTCTCTATAGCAATGGAACTTGAAGAGTTGATTTTTTTTCTTTATTGCTGTAGGAGACAAATTATGAGGAAAAATAAGGTGCAGGGGACAATATTCACAAGATTCTTTGTAGAAGTGTCATCAACTCTTTAATGAATGGAAGGTTTTGAAAACTGTATTTCAAAGTTAACCCAGCCTCAGGTGCAGAGTAAGTTATTTAGAAACCTGTAAGGTATAAACAGAGCCAAAGCTGACACTGAGCTTAAATGTAATAATTGCAAAAGACCTCTGAAACCCTAAATTCCAAAAAATAAAATAAAAATCAAATAGCATTTTAGTTACTGAGGAACTATTTTTGCAATAAGAATCATCTTTTAAAGTGGTGATAAAATGCACTTCTATTTTTCCATAAAAATCGCAGGAATTTGACAATAAAATGTTTCCCTTTTATGGTGATGTCATATGTCAGTGTTGGAAGGGACCTCAGGAGGTCATCTAGTCCAACCCCCTGCTCAAAGCAGGATCAATCCCCAATTAAATCATCCAACAGATTTTTGCCTCAGATCCCTAAATGGCCCCAGATTGAACTCAAGACCCTGGTTTTAGCAGGCCAATGCGCAAACCACTGAGCTACCTCCCCCAGCCCCTTCTATATTAAAAAAATATATTGTTATATAACAGAAAACAGAATGGTCAATTTTGTTTACTTCAAAAGCTTCTTAAATGGAGTTGCTTTTTCTGCAGTAGAAGCAGTCCAACCTACGACAGCAAATTAGCACAGCAACTCTCTGAAGCAGCCAGAGACCCTAAAGTTAATCAGACTGCATGCAGGAATAAGGATCTGAGATTGCAGATCCATTTGCTGGATTAGGCTTTAAATCCTGATTTGAGGTAGAATGAAATCAGTGGATTTCAAAGAACCTTGGTTTGGCTGTTTAGTTGTGGTTCCATTGAGTAATAGAAATGGATACTGACATACAATTTAATAAGGGGAAAATCCTGTCACCTGTCACTCCAAAGCTAAACAGGACAATTAAAATGCTAGCATCCGTAAACACAGGAAATTTCTGTTCTTTTTCTCTTCTAAAAAATCCAAGGAGATTAATTGAAGTAAAAAATGTTATGATTAATGCAACATTGAGATGCATAATTAAAAGCAATAAAAATATTCAAAAGCTAAGGGACCAGAGCCTCAACTAGTGTAAATGGCTGTAGCTCCATTGACTTTGACAGTTGCATCAGCCAAGGTGTTGACTCAAAAGTCCCACAAGAAAGTTAACTTTTCTGTGTTGCAAATCCTGTACAGTTTATAATTTAAACAGTGATGCACTGATCTGTGCATTTACAAAGACAAAGAGTAATAGGAAAATGACAATAATGAACAACTGATACTGCCAGCAGCCTTTAGTCAGAGCCTGGCCCCACTCAGGCTTCTCTCCCAGCCTCCTCCCAACTGAGCTGGGCTCTTACTTTTATCCCCTCCCTCCAAGCCTGACACCTCTTCCAGGTGTGCTGGAGCAGGGCGGATTGAGCCCACAACAGCTGGCTAACCCTTTTCTGGCCACTGTGGGGTTTAGTGAAGTCTTGTGCTTGAATCTACTTTTGCACATATCTCTCTCCTCCTCCGTCCCCACCAACGTGAGATGCCCAAGTGCCCCCTGTTCACAGGAGATGGTCAGGGTTAATATCTCTAAGAGAAAACATTGTGGTATTATTAGAAAACTTATTTTTCTTTGGTTCTGTGTTAAACAATAAAACATCTAGGTCTATATTCTTCCCCCATCCTTCCTACATTGTGTAGAGGGAAGCAAATTCACAAAAATGCCCTAGATGGTCTATGCTGAAGGTCAAAAGTCTACACAAAATATTCTTCTCTTTATGTAGCCTTCACTTGCCCATCCTTAAAAAAAAAAATCATGTGATTCATTAGCCTCATTTAATAAAGGAGAAGCAGCAAGGAAATGGGTGGTGGTTGGAGTAGAAAAAGTTAAGTAACAGCTACTTGACATATGTCTCACTCTTCAACATTATGGACTTTCTACCAATATAACAGGGGAAATGAATGTTCTATGCTGTGACACCCTCCCGTTAGAGGAGCCACAAACTGTAAGCAGCTAAAGGCAACATAGCCACTAAGCAGCTGTTCTGATGGTGCTTGAGGGAAGCCCTTGAATGAGAACAAAGGGGAAGGGGATCTCATGACTGTAGCATAGTTCCATGGTATATGCAATATATATTCAGACATGTTGGTCCTATACTCTTCATGTTATAGAGATAGCACTAATTGTCCACTGTGCCAATCCAGTAGGCTATCCTTTTGGAATGGAATATCCAGTAAATCTGTGGGACAAGCAAATTCATTTAAATTTCTGGTTGTTTTCCCATTCTGTCACTTTCTGCCTGGGAGGGGCACATATTGGCCACAGCAATTTTACTAGCAGACCAGGTCAGTCACTCACTCTCACACAATTGGCTATTAAATCTAGGCAGCTAACTCTTGGAAACAAGTCATTAAAAAAGATCTTAAGATAATTAAGTATAGTACTAGTAAATCAAATAAAAAAAGTAATTTAGCTTATGTAAAGTGATTTATTGGCTCTTCTTTTATACTGCAGTCATTATGAATGTGAAATTTTCACACAACTTTGCTCACCAAGGACACTGACAGTACAAAACATCATAAATATTCTTGTAATATTTTCTGCAGTGAAACATGTCTCCCAACTGTAGGTGCCACAAAAGCACACAAGATGCTGATAGGCAATGATTACTATTCCTTGAATATGTGTGACATAATATAAATTATTTATCAAAAGGAAAATGGATATGATTATGCATTCCTAAAATGTTTTCTCTTAAATGAAATAGCAAATTGAATTTAAAATAAGGCTAACAGCACATAGAACAGCATATATGAATACAGCACTGTGAATGGAGTAGTATATATTTAAAATTACAGGTCCTGTAACGTTTTCAGTATTAACTGTGTTTTATAGAGTTAAAGGGTTATAACTTGACAGTCAACATTTGCTCTGAACTAAAAATTCACGCAACAGAGTCTTAGCCAGGGACCACATTTTAAATTAAAATTGTAAAGGAGAAAACAGTACTTGGGGTTACAAAAGTTAACATATTTTAACATTTGTTAACATATGCTAACATTATATATATATATATATATATATATATATATATATATAAATATTAACATATGTTAACATGTTAACATCTTTTAAAACTATCAGTCATTACAGACCTAAGATTAATATATGTTTTGGTCCTGCATACAAGTTATATTTCTCAATAAGCAGAAACAGTTCTAGAGTAAATAAAGCTGCAGAAAAATCTTTGTTTATTACAGTAGTTATTCAACTGGAAAGCCAACAGGTGGGAAAAATCTTAATATGCATTGTAGCCTCTTTCCTTTACATTTCCTGTTGCCATATTTTTTTCATCTTAAACTACCACTACTTTGAATCACAGATTCAGTACCAAGATGACATTCCTTAGCAGATAATATATTGGCAAGTACTGTCCCATGTGGAAGACGCACAAAGATAATTTCACAGACAGACTTTAGTACTTAAAATACTGTTTCATGTTTTCAAATGAAAAGTCTGACTAATGATTCATAACATCTCCAAGTGATTTTTCCCTGGTACAGTAAGATACTGTTCATTATTCAGGCAGCTGTTGAAAATAAATAAATATAAACAGGATATTGATAGCAATGAATATAAATCAGAAGTTAAGAACTGTAGAAAAATCATAAGGGAAGCCAAGAGACACAAGGACAAAATCGATGGTCAGCATTAAGGACAAAAAGAAGGAGCTTTTAAAAAGTATTTGGAGCAAAAAGAATCATTGGTACATTACTAGATGGAAATGGTAAAGTTAACAGTAATACAAAAATGCAGAAGTATTCAATAAATATTTCTGTTCTGTATTTGTGGAAAAAACAGATGACATAGTCTCATCATTTGAAGAAGATAACATTCTTTCCATACCACTAGTATCTCAGGGAGATGTTAAACAGAAGCTACTGAAGTCAGACATTTTAAACTCTCTGTAAATCCTGATAACGTACATCTAAGAGTTTTGAAGGAGCAGGCTGAGGAGCTTGTTGGACAGTTAGTGTTGTCTCAGAGCACTGGGGAAGTTCCAGAGCAATGGAAAAAAGCTAATGCTGTGCCAGAAAAAAGCTAATGTTGTGCGTAACTCTAGGCCTGTCAGGCTGACATCTCCTGGGCAAGATAATGGAGCAGTTGATATGGGACTTCATTAATAAAGAACTAAAAGAGGGTAATAAAATGCAAATCAATAGGGATTAATGGAAAATACTGATAGTTTGCAGATAAACCAAAATTGAGGGAGTGGTAAATGAGCACAATTCACCGATTCAGGGCAATCTATCTCCTGGAAAACTAGGCACAAGCAAATAACATACATTTTATTGCAGCTAAATGTAAATGTATTCATCTAGGAACAAAGAATGTAGGCCAGGAGTCGGCAACTTTTGGCACCTGGCCTGTCAGGGTAAAGCTGCTGGTGGGCCGGGCCAGTTTTTTATCTGGAGTGTCCGCTGGCCTGGAGCCCCTCAGCTCCCACTGGCCACAGTTCACCATTCTCAGCCAATGGGAGCTGTGGGAAGCGGTTCAGGATGAGGGATGTACTAGTCACTACAGCTCCCATTGGTCAGGAACGGCAAACTGCGGCCAGTGGGAGCTGAGGGGCTCCAGTCAGACTAGATGATCAAAATGGTCCCTTTTGACCTATGAATCGATGTATTATTATTACAGTTGTTGGATCAGAGTGCCCATTAACATCAATGTGAATGCAGACTGAGCATTTGGCCCATTATTATTGCTAGACACATTTCTAAATGATCATTATAGCTCATTTTAAATTATTATTAGAAATGGGTGAAATATAAAGGTTTTGTTATGGCTGAAAACATGTATTTAAATATATATTCATTTAATATAGATCCTTAAATGCTGTTTTGGTTTTATTTCCTCCCCAAACAAGGCTTAGGTTTTTTTTAAAAAAAAGGGGTGTGGTTCTTAAGGTTTTATTCATCACTGATTTCTTACTGATTGCTAGTATATTTGTTGGTTTGCTTTTTAGTAAAAAACATTTGAAAGAAAAAAACCTACAGTCTTCTTATATGCAAAATTCCATTGATGCTATTGGGAGTTTTACTTGCATAAGACTGCAGAATCAAAACTTTGTTTAATTTCTTTTTTCCAAATTAAAATTAATTTAGTCTCCAAAAGCTATTGTAGCTACAACTCTTGCAATAAAAAAAAAAATCTGTGTCTCAGGTCTATGTAAAAAACAATTATGGGCTGACCTCACTTGAAAAGTCAGGCACCTCTGAAAATAAGGACTAATGATGCCCTACAGATAAATTAGGTACTTTGCCTACCTGACAGTGGCTACTGACATGTTGGAATGTTATTTTAAAAATTGCAAGCCCCCGTGTGAGACTTCATGACTAACATCTCACTGTTGACCCGCTTTGTAATGAGAGAGCCAAAAGTGTCAGCATTCTCAACCTGCACTTTAAGACATGACAGACAAGCATTGCAACCTCCTGGCCAAAAACATCTAGACCAAACTCAGAGGTCGGTTGAGTATTTGGGGGAAGAAAGAGTCCTGTGGCACCTTAAAGACTAACTGAAATTTTTTCAGAGCATGAGCTTTCGTGGGCTAATACCCACTTCGTCGGATGCATCCGACGAAGTGGG
>ML677341.1:40796430-40884688 GCA_007922305.1 Dermatemys mawii | reverse complement strand
CCCACCTCTGTTACTTAAACATTATATGTATTACATTGGAATCTGTAGACTCCAACAGAGTTGGGGCCTCATTATGCTAGGTACTGTACATAAAAAGAGACATATAAAGAGTCACTATCATGAACAGCTCTATAGTCAAGACAGTCAAAAGGAAGAAGATAACACTTCCTATCTCCTTTATGTAGTGGGGAAACTGAGGCACAGAGACATTACGTGACTTCCCCATCTTCATACTGAGACTGTGTACCAGAGTTAAGAAAAATTCAGATCTCTTGAGTCGGGGCTTCAACTATTAACTTCCATTTGAAGCAATTGATTTTTGACAGTCCTTTGAGTGGTCACTTAAGACAGGGTTCACTGTAGACATTTTCAAATGAAGAAAGGGATGGATGAAAATACAGATTTGTGTTGCTTCTGGCAAGGTGTTCAGAAATTGGCCTAATGAAAAAATCAGAAAGCTAGGAATAAATAGAGAACTCAGGCAGAACTAGTTCTTGAAAGAGATGCTGAACGAAGGCCAAATTCTCTCTTCAGACGTGTGCTTGGCTCTGTGTGTTCAATAAAAATATGATAAATGTACAGTAAAGTAGGATTCAGACTCAGTAAGAAATAAATACAAAAGGGTATGCATTCAGGAATTAATTCAGGAACATCCTGTGTTATACAGGAGGTCAGATTGGATGATCACAATGGTTCCTTCTGGCTTTGGACTCTATGACTCTGTCAGCCAAATGGCCTTTTCAAGTTGTTAAAAATGTCTTCATTTCACTAGTAAAGCTTTATGCTGTTCTACTACTGTTCAATCTCATCTTGCCCAAAGCAGCTGAAACTACATCTTGGTGAGGAGATGTGACACATCTGGAGGTACCTATAAACAAGGGTTTTCGGATCCCAAAGAAGTGGTAACTTAATTGTTTCTCTCAGGGTGGTGTCAGGAATAAATCAATGTGGGGACAGGTCCTCTGTTGGATAAATGATTGGTACAAACAAGAGTACTTTTACCTAAAAGTACTCTTTTATTAGGTCTGAAGCATATACAAATACATACGCTGTAGCAGTAGGCTCAGAATACCCCAAACATTTATAGTTACCAAAATCTGAGATGGTTTTGAGTAATTGACAGCCAAGCTTCTGGGGGTCTGCCTTCCACCCAGCTACTGGGGAGTTTAGGTGTCAGCTCCTTGCCTGAAGAAAAGCTTCCTTGGACAGCTCCAAAGTGTATTCTTTTGCTTAATCTTTTGTAGCTAACTTAAACAAAGCACATAACAATAGTAACTCCTAATAGGTCACCAATTCTTCTAATTTCAGTGAATTACTCATTATCAAAACATCTTTTGGTATTTCTAGTCATGACCGGAACAAAACTTATATGCCTGGGCTCTTAAAACCAAGGTTGGCTGTCCAAACATTCTTTCCATTCTCATAGTGCATTAACTCTGTCCCATGCTCGCATTCAGATTAGCAAAACTGAAATCATGCAGCGGTTTGGCCTTGCCTCTCACAGTCCTAAGAGTATTGCTAGCCATGTGGTATTTGGTTTTCAGCTAGCAGTGGCTGGACAAACAAAATGGCTGAATTCCGTACTGTCAAGTTCTGGGGTTAAATATACCCAGGGTGGTGAGGCACCTTGGTACTACCTGCCCTTAGTGGGAGGAAGCCTTGTCTGTGCCAAGCTGAAACCATCTCCCTGACTCCACCAGCCATAGGCAACACAAGCACTCCTCTATAGGCCTGTGCAGGCCCTGCTGGCACTCTACAGGTTTATGATACACAGGTTGGCACACTCCAACCCTTGAGCCCTCCAAGCATCTCCCTGAGTGTCCAGCTCCTGATCCACTGGACACATACAGCATTCACAGAGTTACTGCGTCCACAGAACCAGTACAGCCCACCATACTAGTTCCACCTCAAATCACTGTTCTAATTAACACATAGTACTTATGATTTTACTATAAACTTATCTATAAGGTTATTTTACAAAGATTCAAGTAATAATAAGTTACTGTATTGGAAACATATAAAATAAAATCATAACCCATTCTAGAACCTAGACTTAATTAACTACATTTTCTCATTCTTGTAAAATAATGTTCATACAAAATCCTTGCAGCATTTTACAGACCGGTTTGGCTGTGATTCTTCATTCATGAGATACAGACAGGCTGCCAGCTTATTTCCTAGGTAAAGGAGTGTGTTTCTTTGCCTCCCAAGCTACACAAAAGTTCCATCAGGACACACCTCCTGATCTTTTGTTTCTTCCTGTAAATTTTCTCTTTTAGATTTTGCAACCTGTGTACTGTCCCCTACCTCATTATGCAATAGGCTTCCATTGTGAGGCAGACAATACACAATACAGATATGACCAAATAGGGAGATAAATGTCTGTTACCTCCTATCTGAAGGAAACATGTCTGAGGCATGTCACCTCCTGGTCACCTGCCTTAATTCCAAGATCTTAAGAACATAATTGTTAATATAGATACATAACTCCTTAAATATTATCTGTACATACATATCACAATTGTTATGATGACTAGTGGGATACTGGCTCTTGGTAAGACCTTACATGTTAGCTTCAATGAATTATTATGTATATATCTGACCCATGGGATCTCTCTCAAACCCTATGAAATCCCTGTGCCATCTGCCAGTTGGCAATAAGAAGTCCCTTCACCATAGGAGAAATGTCAAATATTTACTTTCTTTGTATTAAAAATGATTTATAAAACCTATAGCAGCTATGAGCTAAAAGCATTTCCTGGGTAATTAGTAACATCTTGGGAAATCCAATGATTCAGCTGGAGCCCATTAATCCTCAGGAAATTAATGTCCTATGCCAAGGTCATTATTGCATTAATACTTTCAGACCAAAAATAAGAAATCTCTATAACTAACTTACTAAGCTTATTGCTTACATTATAGAACTGGGGACATATTCTCAAATTACATTGATGTATTGAGATCATTGGAGTTGTACCGTTGTAGGTGAGAGAATTTGAACCCTGAGCTCCTCCTAGTTAATTCACAGTGTCTACCTGTAAAGCAAATGTGGTTTTCAGCTTCCCATATTTAGAACCCGTAGATAACTGCATGATTGGAAAACAGAGCACATGATGGACTGGAAGAAAGCAGGAATAATCCTCCGCCAGCAATTTCAGTTGTTGGAATCGCTGTTCTGTAAAATAAAAGCAATGGGAAAAAATCTCTGCTGGTGTAAACTCTGGCGCTCTGGTGACTTCAATGAGTCTTCTTCAGTTTACACCAGCAGGGTGCTTGCCTCATTAAGCATAGTATGTCATTACTTTGTTTTCAGTTAAATGAAATCCCATAACCTTGTAGAGTGTTTTGTGGTGCTGCACATTTTAAACCAAATCAGCAAGTGCACAGTAGGAACTCTATTGAAGCCAAGGTAGGGTCAATGCAGACTGCTACTCTTCCCTAAGAGCCATTTTGCCTCCAGCAGGCACAGGGCCTCCTACAGTGAAGAGCCAGCATAGCTCCATGTCACTACTGCAGCTTGCAATTGACCCCTAACATATAAAAACTTGATATAAAATGTACACTGCTATAGACGATCGTATAATTGTTTCTGATTTCAATTATCTCCACCATCTTCTTTCAGGTAGGGTGTCTGCAATCTACATTTTCATCTCCCAATTTAGGAAGGGTTAACAATGCAAGTGACAGTATTCTGGGACTTTAAAGGAGCCTGAGGGACTTAAATGCCCAATTCCCATTGCCTCTCAGTAGGTGCTGGGTACCTAGCTACCTTAGGCTCTTTTAAAAATCCCAGCCAAGCAGAGCAACGATTTCACACAGGCTAATCTGATATGCTGAGGAACAAAGAGACAGCAAGGGAGGGTTCTTGTCACCATGCACCCCTTACTTCCTGACACATCTGTTCATGCCTCAGCATAATTTAGTCCTAAATGTTCAATAAAAAAAAACAGGTCAAATTACAATAAAGGTTATCATTTAACTAAATGGGAAACAACCTAAAGCATACAAAATGGATCTAATGCATCCCTAAAGTAATTTAATTGATTTCAGTAGAGTTATTTTAGGGATTACTCTGGTGCAGTATGTTTAATAATGAAGGTTTTGTGCAACTGTTCGTAACTTTTTATGAAGATTATGCTCACATACTTAACAGTACAATACCCTCCATTTCTTGGGAGGGGAACAGGGATCTGTCAGTGCTCATTGGCTTCTTCTAGTGTAGTTTTCTGAAAATAGAGCATTAAAATTGAATTTGTTCACAGGCTGATGAGATAGTCTAAATCTGGGATCAGCAACCTTTGACAGTCGGCCCATCAGGGAAAGTCACTGGCGGGCTGGGCCAATTTGTTTACCTGCAGTGTCCGCAGGTTCGATCGATTGCAGCTCCCACTGGGCATGGTTTCAGGCAAATGGGGGCTGTGGGAAGTGGCACGGGCTGAGAGACATGCTAGTCACCACTTCCCGCAGCCCCCATTGGCCTGGAGTGGCAAAGTGCAGCCAGGGGGAGCTGCCATGGCCAAACCTGTGGACGCTGCAGGTAAACAAACCGGCCCGGCCCGCCAGTGGTTTTCCCTGACGAGCCGCATGTCAAAAGTTGCTGATCCCTATTTAAATAAAACTATATTGACCATTAAATTTAAATAGATTTTCTGTATGATAAAAAGAAAATATGTTGGCAAATAAAAGATCACACAAGTGGAAAAACAACATTTGGTTTTAATATGAAATGCTCCCAAAATGAGCACAAATAGCTATAAAAATAACATTTCTGTGCAACTGGCTTACTAAAAGCACATAGTCTGACTGAAAAAGCACAAGGCTAGGAACCAGAAGGTCTTTCTGAGTTCTGTTCTCAGCTATTCTGTGATACTAATTGGCCTTAAGTATGCTGCAGTGAACTGGCTAGTGTTTAAAAGTACCATGACTTTTGTTCAACCAAGGTCTAAGTTATGAGAAGAAAATTAGAGTTGGACTTATTTTCAATGAGAAAAGAGAAAAACTTCAGATAACCTAGGAGAAACTTTCTAAAACATAAAAGGGATTGATAAAATTGATTGGATGCGTTTTTCACACTGGTAAGGATTTTAAGGACAAGGGCACAACATATGCAGAGTCATGCTCAGATGTGGTAAGTACACTTGATCCAACATGAGGTATAAGCATATTAGACTGTACAAACATAGCTCTCTCTGGAGCTCCACTCAGAAGAGTGCTCTATTTCATGGACACTGTAAAGTAATGAAACAGCCGCCACAGTTACCCAGTAAGATTATAGTCCTTCCCAGTACTTTCCAGTCTATTTCTTATTTCTTAACCAATGCCAATACTATTTTTAATCTATTGTCTTTCTTTGGGTTTTATTGCATTCAGTGTTATAAAAGCTAACATTTTCCAAGACCATGTATCAGTAATAGACAAAAACGTCACACAATAATTCCCTTTAAAAGGAGGCTAAACTGAATTCTGGTTGAGGAGTCTAGGACAACTTTTAGAGCTAGATTGTGAGCTGTTAATCAATCACATGCGGCCTGCTCATGCAAGTAATGGCTTGCTATGGCCACATTCTAGCCCTTAAAGAGACAGATTTTTTTTCTGCACTGTGCTTTTCATTACATTCTTTCAACACCATCTTTAGAATAGTTTAGGGCATTTTCAAATGCAAACGTGTGTTTCCAATGTGTGTGCACAGTTTTGCCTGCACATATTGATATACCCACAAGCAAATCAGAGTTTCCATGCATGCACTGAAGTTTACAACCATGCATGGTAGGGACAAGCACAAGTATCTGATATCATTTGGACCATATTTTCCAAATGGCATCTGTCCTTCTCAGTTATTTTTGGTGTACATTGTTATACACTTAATTTGCATGCACTCATTTTTTGCACAGTACCACTAATGAACAAAAATTATGGAACTTAAACACAACCCCATTTGTAAATATTTGCATTCAATGTGTGTGCAATAAATGTATGTAAAAATGATTGCACATACCAAGATGTACAAGCAAAAAATGTATTTTTATTGGTTATTTTACAAAACATTATATATATATATGTTTTGCTACAACCTATATTTTGTTACTTTTTCTTATTTTATTTCCACCTTCATTTCTGAATATTAGGTTCTGAACAAAATCAGATTGTAAACTTTGTTTTCTCCCTTCCTCCACAGCAGATGGTTTAATGATGTAATTAATTAAAATTAAAATTATTCTAAGCATATAATAAATTTAGCATCTTTAGCAAATTATTTTCTCCCTGTCTGTGAAACATGTAGAAAATGTATGCATTGTCTTTGGTTCTCAAATGTGTATGTGTGCCTGGATCTTCAGCATGAGCTTTAGTTTCTAAAACATGCTGGGGAAAAACTTTCAAAGAGAGACAAACAAGATGACATTTTGTATATGAATGTATTTCAAAATGCATTTTAAATAAGAATGTAGAGGAGCTCCTAACCAAATTGTATGAAAAATTGTATACATCTAATGTAGGTTCAAGGAGATACTTTACATCATCATACAATTCAGTGTTGTCCCTTTGTGCCAATAAAAGCCCAATGCAAAGAATGTTAGCTACAACTTAAAGTCTACAAGAGTATGTCCATAAAATGCACCCCATTGTCCTTCAGCTAAAAAACAAATTAATCACAAAGGCAACTAATAATCTCCTTATAAATATAGATCTGAAATGTAAAATAGTATTGGGTGAAGTTCTTCATAAGGAAACTACAATAAAAACAGAAATATTGACATGGCCATTTTGCAGCAGATAATAACAACAATAAAACTCCAGAAAACAAAAGCACTTAAAATTGGGAAATAAGATTTAGAGCAGTGGTTCCCAAACTTTAACAACCTGTGAACCCCTTTCAATAGAATGTAAAGTCTCATGAACTCCCTCCTAAAAAGGAATATTTCCAGGAAATTTCTCTTTTACCTGAGTATAAATTATAAAAGCAGTGATCGTGGAAAAATAAAATTTGTTTTTAATGACCTACTTATTATGAGTCATTATTATTTATCATTACAGTATTTTATTAGTATTTTTACTACATTATGAAATGGCAACACAACTCCAAGATCTCATTTTCGTAGCTTGTATCACTTTGAATAAAGCCTGTTATAAAACAAGGCTCCTATGTTTCATCAAGGAGTATCAGATGTGAAACAGCATGAAGGTATTTAAGAAGCCAACTCAAAGAGTTCCTCCTACCAGGGCTTGCTCCAGACACCAGCCCACCAAGCACGTGGTTAGGGCGGCGCCTTCTAAGGGTTCCACTGCATGCATCTGATGAAGTGGGTACTAGCCCACGAAAGCTTATGCCTCAATACTTTTGTTAGTCTTTAAGGTGCCACAGGACTCTTTGTAGCTCCTGCAAATCCAGACTAATACGGCTACCTCTCTGTTTATTTAAGAAAATAACCTTGGCTATCTCAGTGGAAATAAAATAGATACAGTGCTGACACAAGTTAGTAGATGTATTATCATGAATTCATCTCCCCATGTTACTATGAATTATCATTGCTTTCAATGGAGTCATCATGTAGTTACTGGTTTTTTTTCTTTTGTGTGTTGATTTTAAAAATCAGTCAATGCATAAATAAGAAAAAATTAAATTGTCAGGACAGAATATTAAAAAGGAAGAAAATACACAGAGTAAGTGAGCAGCGTTTGATCTTAATTATGTTTGAATTGGTATAATTTATAGTCAGAGGATCACTAGTATTGTTTTGGAGAATGCAAAGCCCCAGAGAACCCCAACTGATAAGTATGAGACTGCAGAGCAGGCCTATTCTTGATCCTATTGCAGTCAATGTGAATTTGGCCAGTGACTTCACTAGGACAGGGATTTGGAATATTACTGTGAATTATTCTCTATAAGAAAGTTTTTGTGATCTAAGTGATTACATTGTTTGAAAGCAAATAATTCCTGATTAGAGGAGGCCTACTAATAGTACTCAATTTATTTCCTATTTCAAATTTTGAGTTGCAGATATTTTAAGAATTGAAACAGTTATTAAAAGTGCAAACTCCTTATCTGATATACAATCAAGTGACTCTCCAGAGTCTTAATGTCAATGTAGCAAACTGCACTGATCTTAAGGGAAAGTGCTTAAATTAGCATGTGGGAAAAATGAAGTAATATTACAAAAAGAAATTTTTTTTAGATGAAGTGATGTCAATTTTATGGCTGACTTTCGAAAATTCCCTTTAAAAAGGAGAATTACAAACAATGGCACAATAAAGATGAAATGTGCATCTTACATAAAGCAGATAAGCTGGAGCGACTACAAAGTAAAAAGTTCTGTGGACTGTCTGTGACCTTGGCGATTGATTAAAATTCTAAATTCAGTCTTAGACTAAGTGGCAGTCAAGCAGGCTTTGTACTATATTTATGCACAGGAAGTGATTCTGAGACTGGCTTTCTCGGAGTGTTCGTGAGCTTTTGCTGAGATGAGATTGTGTATCTGAAAGCCTTGTAAATAAAACCTGGTTTGTGTACTCTCTCCCATGTGGATCTCATTCCTGTGAGCGATCTAAATGAAGGTAATATATGGTGTCAGAATTAAAAGCAAGTTAACTATGGCTTTCTACAGAATAATGCAAGAAATGTACTATCTATGGACTGAAACTGGAAGGACTGCAGAGAATTGGACTAGATTGAAGCCTACTGGAGCTGCTCTTCACAGGATCTCAGGCAGTCAAGTGGTCTGCAACCCAGGAAGCTGCTAACTTTCTAACATATAATGGGCAAAAGGCAGGTATAGCTGAAGAGTACGAGTCTCTAATGCAACAGTTGGCAAACTTTTTGAGCTGAGATTGCAATTTTTGTTTCCACTCCCTCCCCCAACCCAGACAAAAATACACATGCAAAAGTATACTTGATAGGTTTATGAGTACACTAACAGAGACCTTAACGCAACTTTAATTACATTACCTACACCTGTGAGTTTCAAATATACAGATACTTACAAATGGCATGACCAAGGCTTTCTCAGCAGCAGGCTGTTTCTACCTTGCAGCCAGGCTGCATTGCCAGGGCCAATACCTGCCCCTCCCCACTTGCATTTACAGGGTAGGGGAATGCATGTATGACAGTTGCGGGGCAGAGCCACTGCTGGACCCGGAGGCTGCTGAGAGTAGAAATCGGCACTGCTGGAGTGGATGTTGACGCTGACCCACAGGTTTAATGGCCTGCTGAGAGGAGTCAGTGGGTGGAGTTGGAGCTCCCTCCCAGCTCCTGTGGGAGTTAGCCTGGGTCATGTCGCACAGAGTTTGTCACAAGCTGCCTGGCAACACCGCTCACCCCCTCAAACATTCCTTCCCGCCCGCTAATGGGGCGTGCCCTACAGTTTGAAAACCTCTGCTCTTATAGCAAGCTCCCTGAAGCAGGCAGCTCAAACAGCCTCTCTGGATTTCTCCTAGATGAGGCCTATTGCTTTTCAGACAAAGGAAAGTTTTCTGCAAGAGAAATCAGAGACATACTGAGCAAATTTATGAGTGCTTAACCCAGCTACAGCTGATAACAGAAGATTGTGCTTTCACAGGTAGTGCTAATATGCCGAAGGATAGGATCTTAATGGGATCAAATGCAAAAGAAATATATAAAAAATTACTAATGGAGTACACTTGAACATTAGCAAAAACCATTAGTATAGCCTGAGCACTACAGGCATTAAAAGAAGAAATGAACGTACTTCCGCCACAGTGTGCAGAGAGGTACAACCAGCACAGCAAAAGTATAAGGGTGCACCAGCCGGGCACCAGCCTTATGCAGCATTGAAAAAAATAGCATGTGACACAGATATAGCAAGTTTTCTACAGATGTTGATGTGGATTGCATCATGCAAAGCAAGAGGAATGACCAGCATGTGAGAGGATATGCATGAAGTGCCACAAAGCAATCCATTTTGCAGAAGTATACCATGCAAGCACAGAAGAATATAGGGCATAGAGTACATGCAACAGGAAAATGAAAGGAGTTTCACAACAAAGACACGGCATTCTTTTAGGCTATAACAGGAGTCAGCAACTTTTCAGAAGTGGTGTGCCAAGTCTTCATTTATTCACTCTAATTTAAGATTTTGCGTGCCAGTAATACATTTTAACATTTTTAGAAGGTCTCTTTCTATGTCTTTAATATATCACTAAACTATTGGTGTATGTAAAGTAAATAAGGTTTTTAAAATGTTTAAGAAGCTTCATTTAAAATTAAACTAAAATGTAGAGCCCCCCAGACCGGTGGCCAGGACCCGGGCAGTTTGAGTGTCAATAAAAATCAGCTTGTGTGCTGCCTTTGGCACCCGTGCCATAGGTTGCCTACCCCGGGCTATAGTATAGAATAAGGAAAAGGATAGTGATGAAGTATATGTAACTATCTTAATCGGTCCATGAAATTCAAAATGGCACTGGGGCACAAGTAAACTGCATCCCTGAAACAGAATGTAGGAAAAATCCAGCCCACACCATAACACTAACATCATCTTTATCAGTGAGACTGGAAGGATATGGAGACTCTATACTCCTCATAGTGGGGACATGCAATGTTAAATGCATGTACAAGAGAATTATAAAATCTAGGTTTCTATGTATTAAGCAAAAGCAGCATTAGGACTGACAGTTTTAAAATCATTACACTTGATAACAATCCCAAAGGCAGTGGAATCCATAAAAGGACCTCTCACAGAAGAGGAAATTAAGAAAAAAATTCCTGACATGTTTGAAGGCATGGGATATCTAGCGGGATATTGCAAAATCAAACTGTCTACAAATTAAATGCCAAAAGTGCATACAATGTGACATTAGCAATAAAGCCCAACATGGAGAAGGAACTCTAGGATATGGAACAATTGGGTATAATTGTAAAGGCAGAGACACCACCAGAATGGATTAGCTTCATGATTTCAGTAGGAAAAAAAATAACATTGGTGCAGTCCAGATATGCAAGACCCCGAAGACCTAAACAAAGCAATAATGAGTAACTCTGTAGTCAACCCATTCTAGATGACATCACTCACAAGCTATCTGAAGCAAGTATATTCAATGTACTAGATGCTCAGTCTGGATATTGGCTGATGAGCCTGGACAAATTGAGGAGCAAGTTAATCACTTTCAACACTCTGATTGCAAAATGATGCTTCAGAAGAATGTCCCAAAGGACATCTACATAAGAAATATTCCACAAAAAGGTACAAGAAATATTACAAGGACTGAAAGGAGTCCAAGTCATTGTCAATGACATGCTAGTACATAGCAGCACCAAAGAGGAGCACAACAAAAACCTAATAGCACTACTCACAAGATACAGAAAGTGCAACATAAAAAATGAATCACAGGAAAATGCAAATTAATGTAGAGCAAGTGAGTTTCTTTGGTCATATCTTAGAAAAAGAGGCCTCAGACCTGATCCAGATAAAGTGAAAATGCTAAAACACTAAAAGCACCAATCTCACAAAAGGAACTGGAAATGATAGTAGGGATAGCGATCTACCTACCAGATTAGCAGAAATCAGAGCATGTCTATGAGCACTGGGCAAAGGGAGGGACAACAGGATAGCAAGCTGGACAAGACCTTCCAAAACATGAAGGATTACATCATCACAAAAACAAAAGAAAAATACTACATTGAAAACAAGGAAATAACACTACAAGTAGCTGATTCACAAGAAGCAACAGAAGTAGCATTGTTACAAGAAGGATCTCCAGTGGCATACACATCAGTGTATGGTGTGGTTTGAAAATGAAATATAAGCTGTGAGGAGAAATTCCTGTAGCATATCTTCTCTCCTGCAATCTTGTAAGCACAAGATACAACAGAGGAGTTAGACTTGGAGGAACAGGTGAACATGATATACAGCACTTAGAATTGTCCACAAATCAGCTATCTGTAAAATGAGAGAAACAAAGAGTGGTGATGTGACAAATCCTTTAAAAGACATAATAAGATCAGGATGGGCTGCACAAAAACTATAAGGTTCCTTGGCTAACAGAATCTTTTTTTTTTTCATTCCAAAAGAGAATTTTCTTTGGAAAATAAACTAGTTCTGAAAGGGGAGAAAATAGCAATTACAAAGAAACGGTGTCTGGGGATACTGGAAAAGATTAATGAAGGACACCTTGGTATGGTGCTATGCAAAAGATGGGCAAGAGACACAGTTTATTGGCCCAGCATGAATGCACAAATAAAGCAAGTGCTCAGCGATTGTTCAACATGTGCAAAGTACCACAGACAGAACTGCAAGGAAGCCAGGACATTTTGTAACACATCTAGCAGAGCCTGGCAACAGATGTATTTGAACACGAGACAAAACAATTACAACTGACACAAGCACAATCACCAGATAACATAATTGTGCCTACAATACAAAAAGCATCACACACTCCAGGTATGGGAGAAGATTTCAGTCCAAAGAATGGAAAGACTGTGACACATCCTAATGCTCTTATTAAGCAGGAATATTAGTAATGGCATCTCCAGACTTCTTTTGGTGATAGAGGGGATGTAATATATTCATGCACAGTTAAATAACTGGTGCACAGTCCCTTTATGATGGACATAGGAATTGTCTCTCTGAGTATGTGTGTGCTGAGCTGTACTATTGAAAGTATTTGGAAGCCTTGGAAAAAATCCGTTTGGTTCACCCTATCCTATGTGGATTTTTGTGCCTGTGAACACTCTAAACAAACACAATATATTTATAGAAATTAGATTCATAGGCCTTAAGTATCTCAAAGGTACTTAAGCACCTAACTCCCCCTTGGATTTAAGCACTTAAAGACCTTTGAGGATTTGAGCCATAGATAGGCTTGCCAGGAGTCTGGTTTTTGGAATGTCGAGTCGAAAAGGGACCCTGGCAGCTCCGGTCAGCACTGGCAACTGGGCCATTCAAAGTCCAGTCAGCGGTGATGCGGGGCTACGGCAAGTTAGTCCCTATCTATCCTGGCTCCGCGCTGCATCCTGGAAGTGGCCAGCAGATCCGGCTCCTAGGCGGGAGTGCCCTGGGCCTCTGTGCATTGTTCCTGCCATGAGCACTCCTATTGCCTAGAAACTGCGGCCAATGGGAGCTGGGGGTGGTGTTGCCTGCAGGCGACAGTAGTGCGTAGAGCCTCCTGGCTCCCCTGTCTAAGAGCAAGACCTGCTGGACACTTCTGGGGTACAGTGTGGAGCCAGGACAGGCAGGGAGCCTGCCTTAGCACTGCTGCGCCACTGACTGGGAGCTGCCTGAGGTAAGCCTGCACTCCAACCACAAGCCCCCAGCCCCAGCCCTGAGCCCCCTCACCAAACTGGAGCCCCCTCTTACACCTAAACCTCCTCATCCCTGGCCCATCCCAAAGCCCACATGCCCAGCCCAGAGCCCATACCCTTCAGCTTTTCAATTTGAGAAGACTTTTTATTTGGAATTTTTCTTCAGTTTTATTAAAATGCAAAAAGGTTTTTAAAAAAATCTGTCAAACTAAATGAACCGTTTCTTTCATCTGATCCAAAATTATATTTATTATTTTACTTTTGTGTGTTTGCCAAAAAAGTAAGTGTGTTTGAGTTAGTACAAAATACTTTTTTTGACTTGGGTTGGCTACTGAACCAAAAAGTTTCATAAACAGCTAACTTTGAAAAAGGAAAAATCCAGTTGTTTGAATCCTATTCCCATGTACTTATGGAATTGGGATCTCTGTAGAAAGACTTAAGAAACTTGTGATTAAAAGGACAAATCAACAATAACTTAAGAAGTTGAGACCTTTAATCTTCAAATGGCTATTAGCAGAGCTTGCCAAGACTCATCTGGAAAGGATAAAGCTGAAGAATTTAATTATCAGAAAAAGCCATCTTGGGTCTAATGTATCACTAATAGACAAGGTAAGATTGAACAATTTTACCAACCAGACTGAACAAGAGGGAGTTTTGGATCAGCTGATGCAACATACAAGGACAACTGGGTTATATACAAAGCCCAGTTTTAAAGCATGGCCTCCTTAAAACAGGGCATCCAAATACCACATTTGGGTCCTTAAACTACAGTTTAAGGGCAGGATTTTTAAAAATATACAAGTGTCTAAAGTTAGCTCCCAAATTCACAATTAGGCAAATAAATTAGCAATCAGCATTTCCAATATGTTGAATGCCTAGCATTGCATCAGCGGGAGTTAATGAATGCTCAACATTTTGGAAAGTCAGGCCACTATTTAGGTACCCAAATGTGAACTTCAGAGCAGCTTTGGGGCAAGATGTATACATGTCTACTCTACAAGCTGAAACAAATATCCAAATGTGAGATATGTATACCCTGCAATAAAAACCTCACGCTACAAAACTAGGTGCATACAAACTGACTATATATAAAAAAAAAAATCACAGTGAACAATGCTACTGTCAGGGTGGGTGTGGTGAATAATCAATCTTAGATTAAAAGAGCTATGGGAGAGTTTTCCTCTGTGTTCTCAATAGCCTGATTTAAAGCATATCTAAGAGTTCTCTAAATGTTAGCAATGCAATTATGCAGAGCCATTTATGAATGATTGTCCTTGTATCACTGGAACGTTATATTCACTTTTAGAAGAAAGTTTAGCCATAGCATCAACCTGCAATTTGGGCAAGCAATCTCAACCAAACTACTTTTCAATAGTGATCTCTATGATGATGATTACTATCAGTGATGTGACATGCACATTGTAAAGAGGATGAGGATAAGTCTTCACAGAAGCATTAGCCTGGCCCTGGGTGATCAGCAATCTGTTTAGCCTAGCCTAGGTTAGCCAAAGCCCTACAGTTACTATGCCCTCACTGGTGCTGCACTCCTAATGTGTGCTGCTAATACTTCTGGGAGCATATCCCATAATGCTTTGTGCTGCAGTAAGATGAGTCACTCTGATTCTTTCCTAGTGAATTGTGGGAGAACTTGTCTGTCTTTTTTTGGCATACAGGAGGCATTATGGGAAGGCATTGGAGGACTATTAGCACTAAAGTAATTTAGCTTGAATCCTCACTGAAAAGTAAATGGCTTCCAGCCTGAATGAAAGCAGTAGCCAGGTTTTAACGTGCAATCCCAAATAGGCCAGCCTGTCCATGTTGAAAGCATCACTAAATTTGGGTAAGAAAGTTTTATGTGTCACAGGAGGGAGATGGGTAACACCCAAGTAAGATCCTGAATTACCCTGAGACACACAAGCAAGTCTGGTAAGAGATTGAATTTAATTTACTGGCTGCAGTCAGCTGACAAAGATCAGAGTTAGGCTATGTATACACTACAAATCAACTTAAGTTACGTTGCCGATCATCCACTGTTGTAATTAAACCGCTCTTGCACCACCACACAATACTCCTTATGACGACAGAGCGCATCCACAATTGGTGCTCTTGCATTGACAGAGAGAGCAGTGCACCATGGGTAGCTATCCTACTGTGCAACTCAGTGAAGCTATGAAGCTCAGGGGGAAAAGTTTCTGCAGGGGTGGAGCATTGAGGTGGATCAGCTGATGACTGCTTTTGAGCAGCCAGATACCAGGGCACTTAGAGGGGCTCAACCGGGGGTTATTCCAATCAGGGAGGCTTTGAAAGAGCATTTTGACAATGAGCCCCAGTAATGTTTCTTTCTGTAATGGGGTGAGCCAAGTATTGCTGTTTTGCACCATATTATGACCCTTGTAATGATTGCTGTGTGTGCATTAATTTTACTCTGCAAATGCACCAATTGCCGCTGTGTGTGAATTTCAACAGCAACCACGATGTGTTACACAGACAAAGATTCATTTTCTTTCCATACCTTTTTTTTAAACAGCTGTACAAACATTTCTATTTTCTACAAAAAAGATGACAATGAAGAGAACATTTTGATATGAGGCTCTCGCAGCTGGACGTATGTCCTGCTATCACTGTGAAACATGATAGGGTGCAGCACATGGGGTATGGTGAAGGCCTGAGAACATACGAGGAATGTGGGATGGGGGAGTCTGGGGAGGGCCTAGAACAGGGGTGGGCAAACTACGGCCCGTGGGTCGCATTCTGCCCATCAGAACTTTTAATCTGGCTCTTGAACTCCCGCCCCGGGGAGTGAGTTTGGGAGGTTTTCCCACTCCGGTGCCCAAGCTGGGGAGCCTTGCTTCACTCCATATATGCAGCAGCTTCACTTGGGTCCCAGAAGCAGGAGCAGCCAGGGGGCTCTGCACACTGCTTCCGCCCCCAGTGCTGGCTCTGCAGCTCCCATTGGCCAGGAACCATGGCTAATGGGAGCTGCAGGGGCAGTGCCTACGGACAGGGCAGTGTGCAGAGTGGTGTGGCCCAGCCTTCAGACGGGGGGCAGGCTGCTGTTTCCAGGAATCATTTCAGGTAAACACTGCCTGGATCCTGCACCCCTGAGCCTGCATCCCAACCTCCTGCTCCAGCCCTGATCACCCTCCAAACCCTTTGATCCCGGCCCGAAGCACCATCCTGCACCCAAAATCCCTGATCCCCTGGAATCTTCTCTTACTTAAACAAACAGCTCTTGGAATTATGGTCCTTCTTTAGGACCATATTTAGAATATCATAAGTGATTTTCAAAATACAGCCATAATTACTGCTGGAGAAAATCGGGAAGACATCTTCTATAAAAGTACATGTAAAGAAGACAGAATGAGGAAACACTTGAGTACAAAAATAATTATTGTTTTGCCATCTATTGGTATTAGAACTACAGGCATATATAACTTATGCCTTTTGCCATGACTGTAAAATTAATACACATAAGTAAACATTGTTAAAGAGTTTTAAATATTAGAAAGGATGACATTTTTATTTTCAATATCCTTTACTTTCTCACTTTTGATGAACCCTACTTCATTGAAACCATTTACCACTACTGCAAATAAAAACTAGATGAACATTTTCTTCCTATGTAAATATCTGACTGGGAAAATTCACTGTTCTGCGGGCTGTGTTCAATAGGGCAGTAATTCTGATGTAACAATTAAGAGGAGTTTATTGAAACTGATCCTTAAAACTAGAGATGGACCAAACTGGGACCAAGAATCCAAGCCCTGTTACTGCAGTGAAGAATATCATTCATGTTATTATGAGCTATGATGGGAGATGAGGGAACAACCTGTAATAAATGGCCCATTTTCTCAAATGGCTAAAAAACAAAGTTCTGTTTTCCTTCTAGGTAGGATCCTTCAGCTTTGATGGAGGCATTGCTTCCATTCCTCAATGGGATAACTGCCTCTATGGGGCCATCATGTGAGCAGAGTAGACCCTGATAAACCATTGAAAGCAAAGGAAAAACTGTCTATTAAAATAACCTTACAAAATTGATTTGCGTGTTATTCCAAATATAGCATCACATCATCAAAATATAGAATAGCCTAAGCCCAATAGCACAAAAGTACTGGACTCAAAGGAGTTAAAACCTGTCAGTAAACTCACATTACCCAAACAGCATCAGAGCTGAATCAGTAATATTACACTTTCTTCCAAGAAATGCTATTCAGTTAAGACTACAGGTTTTGAAAAATGCCATCACCACCTCATTATACGCCAGCCATTTATTATAGCTTGTTCTCTTCTCTCCCAGGCAGAGATAGTGCATGTCTTTAATCTTTGAATAGATTATAAACAGCTTGTTTTTCAGCTACTGCAAACACAATTAAAACTTCCCTGGAACACAAACATGTAGTTGTTGACACTAGTGAACATAGATTGTCTTCTGGACTTGGCACATTGTAACCTCTAACTCATTGAGCCTTCAAAAAAGAAAGGGTTTTTTTTTAAAAAAAATATACTTGGGTTAGGAGCTATGAAACATAAGCCAATGATAGACTAACACTAAGAGAATTCACATATCCAGGTTGCTGTAATTACCTGTAGAGAACAAGTCAGAACCCCTTATAAAACGTAGATGTGACTGAGAGTTGGGGAACTGCTCTGACTCCCTTTATAGGGCCAATATCTGTGTTAAGCCCTGATCCTCAATGAGCTTCTTCTGGGCAAATGCAACACACTCCAAAACACAGATTCTGTCCTTTGAAAACATGGATTTTTCATTGTCTTGCACCGTACAAATGTACGGCACATGCCTGCAGCACAGACCAGAGTGTCAGGGGTCTGTGGGAAAAAGAGAGTTCCAGAAAACATGTTCACCCCCACATCACAGAGTCAGAGGGGTAGCCGTGTTAGTCTGGAATTGCAGAAGTGACAAAGAGTCCTGTGGCACCTTAAAGACTAACTCTAATACTTTAGTTAGTCTTTAAGGTGCCACAGGACTCTTTGTCACCCCCACATCTCAGCAACCTCAGCCAGCAAGGGCAGAGAGTGTCTAAAAACTTTCACCTCTGGGGATCCCAGGGTGGGTTGTCCAGAAAGTTCAACCACTATGTACTCCTTTTTGTGTCATTTGTGCGCTCCCTGTTGTGTATGCCTTACACATCTCTCACTGAGGAAGTAACTGGGGCCTTGACAAGTGCAGGGGCCTGCCTGTGCAGATTTCATTGTAGAATTGGGGCTTAGGTATTTCTAGGGTGCTTGTTGCAATGGTATATCATCACCACACACTCACCTAAAGTGCTGCTGGGTTTGAGATGATTACAATCTCAAAAGCGAACAGAACTATAAGTGAATGTAGGTGCCACTGGCTCACCATATGAGAGTCTGACCTGATTAGTAGACGTACCAAACCACAAATGAATGTGTGACAGTCTAGGCCTAAAGCAGTCATGGGGTACCAGGACTGGTGGGAATCTTTCAGGATGGCCTGACAGGAATACCTATTCTAAATGTAAATTGCTTTTTTGAAGGAAGTAATATTAATCACTTCAACAAAATTGGAAAATGATTCTGTAGAGTTTGATTTGGTTAGACTTGATTGCAAATGTGACAAGTTTAAAAGTCTACTGTATTTTATTTGGTCCTATGATATAGGAAATTATCCATGAATTGAGATAAACAACTGCTTTTCTGGAGAGTGTTTTCATTTTGAAGGTTACATTAAAATGTGTGAGGGAAAATAATAAATTCAATTTTGTAATTTCATTTCTACTCTGGTCTTATATCTTGTGCTATGTGAAACATCTTAATTGAACTCTGTTCTATTTTGTGTGTAAATGTTAAAATTAACTAAACATCTCCAAATTCAAATTCCAAGCATTATGCATTTATAGTATTTTCCCTGCTTCCTTATTTGGATGCCTTACAATGGCAGAAAGCATACACTTGCTGATACCATAACCATCCAGATATGCTAACGTATGATGAAATCCTCACAGTGAGGTTTAATAGAGAAGTAGGAGCCAAATATTTCATATTATACTATGAGCTATATTATTTACAGAAACTCTCTGGGTTGCCTGCTAGTATTATTTGTGTTCTCTTCTAATATGAAATATCTGTGGACCAAAAATCCTTTTTGTTTTTTTATCTTGTTTTTATTTCAGGTCAATCAAAATCACTTGTTTCAACTTGGACCTTAGTCAATCTAATTAGCATAAATTTTGAAATGAAAAGACATTTTGACTAGAAAACTAGAATTTTTAATTTGGAAAAAACAAAATGAAACTTTCTGACCATTTCAACAGTTTTTTCTTCTCATTTTTTGATGTCAGATAACGTGCTGAACCTAACCCTTTTCCACAACCAATTTAGATGAATTGGCATTTTTGGGTGAATGATTTGTTAAAAAATTACCAATCTGCTCTAATCACGACAGTCTTTCAACACATTATCACATGCTATTTTATTTCCAGCAGGACCTCTGCCTCCTTCGGTGCACTGGAGGGAACTGCTTTGGAATGAAGCAGGGTGAATAAGGCTTTGATTGTAGGATCTCAGCTTCACTCACAGGAGTGTTTGTAGTGAATGAGGCTGAGTACTGCAGGAAGATGAAAGAGGTCCTCATGGTTTGGGCAGTTGAATACTGCCCTGGAGAATTGGATTGTATCCCTGCCTCTGCCAGAGTTCCTATGGAATGTGAGGTAAGCCAATTAAATCAAACTTTTCATCAGGGGTCACTAATTACATGCTTATTTTCTGGGTGTCTCATTTGTGACCCTAGGGTCTGTTTTGTCGAAGTCAAGAATGAGAAGAAAACAAAATCTTGAACAGCTGCTTATGCAGTGAGCATGGTCCATTCCATGCCATGTGGGAAAAACAGTAGGTGACCATATAATCAAAGACTGTATCAAAATGTATACATGCAAAGGGGCTAAATTAAGGGTAAAGGTGGAACCTAAATTCTGCATCCCCTTCTGTGATGAAATATGTCAGGGCCATGGGTAGGTCCCCAGCAGGTCCTGAACACAATATATTTTTTCCCATAGTACCTCTGCCTCAATCAGTACACAGGATGAACATGTCTCAGTAGATAAAGCAACTGTGCAATGCCAGGGATCAAACTGAATAAACTAGAATGTATGATCCCAGGCCCAACTTACTGACAACCATCTGAAACTTGCACTGATTGCTGAAGTTTGACAGCCTTCAACTGCATGTACAAATAAATAGATGTATGGAGGTGGCCACTATCTGCTAGATAGCTAGCTACCGTTAGCTATAAAAGGTGAAACTGTATGTTCTGTAAAGAAAATGAAGAATACTTATAGCACCTTAGAGACTAACCAGTTTATTTCAGCATAAGTTTTCATGGGCTATAGCCCACTTCATCAGATGCATAGAATGGAACAAACAGAAGTAAAATACATTTATACACACAGAAAGCAAAAAAAAGGTTGTAAATTACCATACCAATTCTAAGAGGCTGTTAAATGTGGATGGGCCATTATCAGCAGGAGAAAAAAAACTTTTGTAGTGAAAATTTACACTGTTTGTTATCTATGTCTGACAGTTGATTAGAATCTGTAAAAGAGACTAAACTAGGAAAATGCAATCAATTAGTACAATGACAAAGCCACTCGTAGTCCCTGTTTAATTCTCGGTTGACAGTGTCCAATTTGCAAATTAATTCCAATTCATCAGCTTCTCGTTGGAGTCTGTTTTGGAAGTTTTTCTGTTTTAAAATTAATACTTTTAAGTCTTTAATAGAATGGCCAGTGAGATTGAAGTGTTCTCCTACTGGTTTTTGAATGTTATGATTCCTGATGTCAGATTTGTGTCCATTTATTTTTTTGCGTAGAGACTGTCTGGTTTGGCCAATGTACATAGCAGAGGGGCATTGCTGGCACATGTTCTGTGTACTTGGATAGTTGTTTGCTAGGTATCTGTAATGTTTTAATAAAGTTTTCACCTCCAAAATTCCAAGATACACATCTAACAATTTGTGTATGACTGGGAATTTTTGGATCAAGGATCAGAGGAAGGTGACCTGATTCACATAACTGTCCTGAACTCTTCCTGAAGCTCAAAACCAAAAAACTCACAAAACCTTTACCATTGTATTTTCATTTACCTCTGCCCTTTTGGGCTCCAGTTGGAACCCAGAGCAAAAGTGTTGAAATACCACAGAAAAATATTTCTGGCACAATTGAAAGCAGGAAGCAACAACATTCTGTTCATACAGGATTCAGACAAGAGATTTTCATAGCTCAGATAAACTTCAGACAAGCATCTGAAACTATAAACCAAACTTCCTTTTGTGTTCCCAACGTAATTGTTAGTGCTGTTTATAAATAGATATCTCTGCTGCACAAGACACAAATGTGGGATTCATTGTGTGTAACAAAGATTCAGAATGACAGAAAAAAAATTACCAGGCAGGAAACTTAGAACGGTGTGTCATTTCTATAGTGAAAATGACTATTTACATCACCAATAAGAGTGACGTGACCCCAAACTTGTGTGGAATGCCAGTAACTTTGGAACTAAAATGGGTGACTTCCCTTCACATAGGGAATATTAGAGAATGAGGCATATTTTAAATACATGATTGATAGTACAAATTCTTTCCAAAATTCTCTCTATATAACGTTTCATATAAACTCTTTATCAAAGATATACCTTTGAGAACCTGAGGCTTGTTACTAGCCTCAAGGTGTTTTTTTTTCTCATATATTAGCTGTTTCTTTTTATTCGTAATCTGGTTTCCATCTGGGAAAATGAAATTCTTAACAAGGAAATATTGCAATCATTAATCTAGTATAATTGAAAACTGATTTCCCTTAAAAGCTACAGAGTGGGTTAAGGTGACCTACATAATTGTGAAATAAATTAAAGCAGAGTAAATGATATACATTAGGTTGCAGTTAGTTTTGACTAGATTGCCTCGATAATTCTCAATAAAAAGTACTGGAACTAGTATTCACTACAGTTTGTTTTTGAGCACAAGCCTGATGGAGAGACAGATATTGTAGGCCTATTCAGAAGAAAGGTCTCAGTGTTGTTTAAACCACTATTGTAACTGATTTAAGATTAGCAGCCATGATAGTCTGTATCCGTAAAGACAATGAGGAATACTTGTGGCATCTTAGAGACTAACCAATTTATTTCAGCATAAGCTTTCATGGGCTATAGCCCACTTCATCAAATGCATAGAATGGAACACAGAGAAGTAAGATGCATTTATATACACAGAAAGCATAAAAAGCTGGAAATGACTATACCAATTCTAAGAGGCTGTTTACTTTGGATGAGCTTTTATGAGCAGGAGAAAAAAACCTTTTGTAGTGATAATCAAGTAGATCTATGTCTAACAGTTGACAAGAAGGTGTGAAGGAAATTTAAGTTAGGGAAATAGATTCAATTAGTGTAATGACTAAGCCATTCACAGTCCTTGTTTAACCCTTGGTTGATAGTGTCCAATTTGTAAATTAATTCCAGTTCGACAGTTTCTCATTGGAGTCTCTTTTGGAAGTTTTTCTGTTTTAAAATTGACACCTTCAAGTCTGTAATAGAATGGCCAGGGGGATTGTTCTCCTACTGGTTTTTGAATGTTATGATTCCTGATGTCAGATTTGTGTCCATTTATTCTTTTTCATAGAGACTGTCTGGTCTGGCCAATGTACATGGCAGAGGGGCATTGCTGGCACATGATGGCATATATCCCATTGGTCGATGTGCTGGTGAATGAGCCTCTGATGGTATGGCTGATGTGACTAGGTCCTATGATGGTGTCAGTTGAATGGATATGTGGACAGAGTTGGCATCAGGCTTTGTTGCAAGGATAGGTTCCTGGGTTAGTGTTTTTATTGTGTGGTGTGTGGTCGCTGGTGAGTATTTGTTTCAGGGTGGGGGGGCTGTCTGTAAGCGAGGACTGGTCTGTCTCCCAAGATCTGTGAGAGTGAGGGATCATCTTTCAGGATAGATTGTAGGTCTTTAATGATGCGCTGTAACTGAATAGCCATTATGGGCTTTCATTTGAGGAGCCTATAGCAGACCACTTCAGCTCAGCAGATCTCCTATTGCAGGTCTCCAACTCTCTCTTTCCTGCTGTTGGATTTCCACATGCTGCCCTGATTCATCCTAGTGGGCAGTCAGCAAAGCAGGCAGCGGCTCTGCGACTCCAGAAGCAGAGAAGGAGAAGCAGCAACTGTAGGGGTGGAGGGAGGAGTTCAGCAGTAACCAGCTGCCCTGCTGCTTCCTCCCTCCCTGGGCTGCAGGGACATGCTGTTGGGGGAGCCGCTCCCTCCCCGCTGCTGGGTATCCCCACCAAAGGCATCCTGAGAAATGAGTCAGGTGATCATGGGGAGGAGGGTTATGCAAATCTTTCATTTGTGTGCATTTAATATGCTCCTCCAAAAGTGGTCAGATTTAAAGTTCTGTGCATGCCCGTGCTGGGCCATATATTTTCTATCTTTCTAAAATTAGAGAATGGGAGAGGGATCAAAGGTAACATCTGGAACTGTAAAATGTGTAGTGTGCTTTACAGAACACATAGAAAGGTGGTATGTTTGCCTGTAAAGGGCTTACAGCTTTCTCTGTGTCATTATCTTGAGCCTCCAGGCCAGAGAACCCTATATACCCTGCTTTTATGGATTACATTTCAAGTTAGCATTCCTCTTTCTTCTGGCAATTCTGTGTTCTTCAACATCTATTCCCTTGCTAGGCTGTGTTTACACTACCGCTTATGTCGGTATAACTTACATCACTCAGGGCTTGTCTACATTACCCTCAGGATTGACGGGCAGTGATCGCTCCAGCGGGGGTCAATTTAATCGTCCACTGAGTGCTCTCCGATTGACTCTGATACTCCACCGGAGTGAGAGGCGCAGGCGGAGTCCACGGGGGAGCATCAGCTGTCAACTCACTGCAATGAAGACACCACGTTGAGTAGATGTAAGTACGTCGACTTCAGCTACGTTATTCACGTAGCTGAAGTTGTGTAACTTACATCAATCCCCCCTCATCCCCTACAGTGTAGACCAGACCTCAGGTGTGTGAATAAGCTGACCCCGAGTGACATAAGTTACACTGACCTAAATGCTGGTGTGGACAGTGCTATGTTGGCAGAAGAGCTTCTCCTGCTGACATGACTACCACCACTCATGAGGGTAGGAGGGATGGATTAAGTTGATGGAAGAGCTCTTTCCCTTCAGCTTAGAGCAGCTATATTAGAGAGTTTGCAGCCATAGCCTGTGTCTCCACTGGTTCATCTCCTGATCGGGATACTCCTGTCTGGCTCCCCCATTAGGATTCTCTACTGACTTGAGTTGCAGCAAATCATTCCTAGTCTTCACTATGTGAACTTCTGTGTATGGTTCCTGTGGGAGCCCCTGTGGAAGAATAGTGCATCTGCCCTTAATCCTGAACTGTGGACCATGATTCTCGCCTTCATTATTGTCAGAAATGTGTGATTAAGAGGTAAGTGACAAAAGCTCCTATATCACTTTCGAAAGTGGGAGTTAGGCTGCTAAGTAATTGAGATGCTTTTAAAATGTTATCTGGGGCGTCTATGGCATGGTACTGTTGTGCTACTGCAGTTAGAGGTTCTGTGTTCAGAAGCAGGTGGAAATGGAGATCGTGTGGATGCTGCTTGTGTTGATTTCAGTACAATGAAGCAGGGAATTATTTTCATCACTGGCAAGGACACAAAAAAGTTCTCCGCCTGTGAAGACCATTTAAGGTGGTTGAGACCCTTGATGCTGTTCCTCCCTAGCTACACCTATAAATGGGTTTTCCAGCTGAGAAAACTGTTCCGCCTCTTCTCCTTTCCCATGCACAAGGCAGCTGTGGTAGCCTCCTTCCCGTCAGTGTTGTGGTGGGGAGTGTAATGCTTTTCTGAACTGATGCCTACCCAGAGGTTCCTTTCTGGATCAGCTGCAATCCCTATTTCTTCTGAATTACATTCAAAATGCAGCTGAGGCTGGCATCAGTATTTAACCTGTAATTGAAAAGATTTTGGTCTTGATTGTAATCAGAGGTCTGTGTGAGCAAACAAAGCAAGGTACCTTGAAAAATCTCTGGCTGTGTATATGGGTGGGCAGTATCAGATGCAGGAGATACTGTGAATTACAATATTTACAATTCATATTTTACATGCATATTACCTTAAATTATAATGTTTCAACATTCATATAAGTTTGTTGTTAAGCATTTCTGCTTTCTGCCACAGAGATATAGTAGTAAAGAAACATATAAGAAGCAAATGAATTTTATCTAGAAGTGTCAGCTTCCATTTGCCATGTATGTGGCAGTAAATGAAATTTGTTCCAATGGCATTATCAGCCACAGGCAATATAAATAGGTATGTTTCCTTAGAAATCCAACATACGGCATATCAGCGCTCAAATAATAAAAATACTTGTATGAAGTGTGCAACAGTGTCCGAGCAGATGACCGACCCCTCTTAAGTTATGGATAACTTGTTCGGGGCTATCTGCGGGATCACAGCCTTTTTGGTTCAGGGCAGTGGGGTTGGGTACTTATGAATACTGGAGTATAGAACAATAATTCTGAGACGGACACAGTCCTCAGATAAACAATGACGACTTTTACTGATAATGTGCTAGATTGAATTACACAATACAGGTATTTATCTTACTTTAACACTTATTTACTTTAACTCTTATTTCTTATACATGCACTTATAGACTAAACACAACATTTAATCATTTAACATATTCTTATGTTACTGTTACTACTACATACAAGACAATCTAAGTTCCTTAGGCCTTACTCTATTCTATTCCAAGGTACCTATTCCTTATGCTTTTAAGGGAGATAGTTCAAGTGATAATCCTGAATCTTTCCCTGGTTCCGAATACTCACACCCGTTGGATGTCACCGGCGTCCCTCTATGACAGTCCAGACCCAGATGGACAGAGGCTCGAGATCGACATGATGCCTTCGAGATGGGTGTCCCCTGCACAGTAGTAGTGCTACCAGCAGGGTATTTATATGTTTTAGACAACCAACTTGGTGGTTTTTATATGACCAAGTGGTTTTATATGACCAAGTGGTTTTATACAGCCAAGTAGTTTTATACGGCCAAGTAGTTTTGCTGACGGTGAGAAACCCAAAGATGTCACTGTTTCCCCGGCCAAAATAGTTACCATGGGGATGGTGACGTTTTACTTGCTTACTGTACCACAATACAGCTACTGACAGAAGCCGACCTGGTCATGTTAGACCGCAATACAGCTACTGCCGGAAGCCAACTTGATCGTGTCTACTTCGTCTCAGCTAAAATGGTCCAGATGTTTGTGATCTGAGTGACTGTTAGTATCAAGAAGGAGGCAGGGAACTGAGGGCCTAATATTATGTAGGGCCGAAAGGTCCTGACTCACAAAGTGGTGTTATTGACATGTGGTCCCAGGATATTAGAGAGACATGATGGGTGAGGTAACATCTTTTTATTGAATCAGCTTCCGTTGGTGAGGGACACAAGCTTTCAGTTTACACAGAGCTCTTCTTCAGATCTGGAATATGTACTCAGAGTGTCACAGTTAAATACAAGGTGGAACAGATTATTCAGCATAAGTCGTTAACATGTTTCAAGGGACCCCAAGATGAAGTGGCCCATTAGCACCTCCCCAGTCACAGGGTGGGGAGGGTTAAGTGGATTATAGATTTTGTAATAAACCATACATCCACTGTCTCCATTCCATCTGTGATTTTTTAGTAATTAGCAAAGTTATGAATTTAAGCTCCAAGGCTCATATTTCGAAGGTGTTGTGGTGTTTTTGTCTTTTACTATTTTCCTGTGTAAGTTCATTTGAAAATATAGTGATTTTCTGGTCTCACCTACTTAGTTGTTGTTGAGACATTTAGTGCTCTAAATGAAGTACATCACATGTTGTGATAGGAGTGTGTAGGATCCAATTAATCTTGATAATGTGTTGTGGGGGGTGTTGATCATTGTAGCAGTGGAGTGATGCCTATATCTGTTGATCCGCACCCAGAGCTCCTTGACTGCATCTTAGGCCATGGTTACACTGGCACTTTATAGCACTATAAAGCCCCCACGAGCGCTATAACCTCCTCCCCGTCCACACTGGCAAGGCACATAGAGCGCTATAACTGCTGAGTTATAGCGCTATTGTTAATCCACCTCCGCATGGGGAATAAGGGCTGTAGCGCAGCTGCTGTAGCGCTACAGCAAGAATGTGGACACCCACTGCGCTACAAGTAATCTCTGGAGATGCCTAGAGCCATTTAAGGCAATTGACGTCTCTTCCCTTTGTTTTGAACTCGGCTGGAGGAATGCGGAAGTACCTCTTTAGAGTTTCTTTCTTAACTCGGCAGATAAGCAATGCAAATGTTTAAGGAGGGAGCCTGTGTGAAAACAAAGCCTTCTGTGAACGGAGGCTCACTGACAGGCTTTCAGAAAAATGGAAAAACCACTGTCTCTCTCCCTCCGCATACACACAACGCGTCCCCCCTCACCCCCCTCGTTTAAAAAGCACGTTGCACCCAGCTGAATGCTGGGATACCTGCCCTAATGCGCTGCTCTTAATGCCGCATTAAGTGCCCCAAATGTGGCCATGCTATACCGCAGGAGCATCTGAGTGTGGACATACAATAGCGCTATACATATTACTGTATAAGGGGACCGCTATAACCTATAGCGCTATAATCTTGTAAGTGTAACCATACCCTAAGCATAGCTGTTGCTTGAGTCAGTAGAAACTGAGATATACAAATAGGTATCACTGGCATATTGTTGACTGTGGGGACCACAGTGTCTCACAATCTCTCCAAGAGACCTTATGATTACTTTGAAAAGAAGGGGAGGTGGTATGCATCCCTGCAGAACCTTTGAAAGCCTTTGGAGAAGAAGAGCACTTTTCCATCACCACTTTCTGGGTTCTGCTGGAACTAAATGAGTTAAGCCTTTGTAGTATTGTGCTGCCTTCTCCTGCTACAGGATGTAGGTAGGATAACAGTGTCTTATGGTTCATGTCAAAAGCTGCAGAGATATAAATAGATTAGAATGTTTCTTAGTCTCTTGCATAACATTTTCCTATGCCATTCTTTCACGATGTTTGGTATGACTCCTGAACACCCCTCATGCTTCTCATTTATCTATTCAGATGAACTATCAAAACTGAGCAGTTTAGTGATTTCAGTTTAAGCTCATCTCTACTCGGTAAGAAACTTTATTTTTTTAATCAGAAAACAAATAGTAAAATAACCAAGGATAACTTTTTTTTTTGCACTGACCCATGTGAAAAAAGAAATGGGGTAACTGATAGCAAATCTGGAAAATGAGAGAGTTTGGCAACCACATGGATTGGGTTAGGCTGTGTGGATACTTATAATTTAAGAAGCTATAGAGATTTTTAGAAGTCCCCCTTCAGAAAGGTGTCAGAACATGGAAAATTTCAGGAACAGCTGGGCTAATCTTTCAGAAGTAGGCAGGTAGAGTTGTAGATTCATATATTTTTAAAACCAGAATGGAACATTATGATTAGCCAGTCAAACTTCCTGCATAACACAACCCATAGAATTTCATCAAGTCATTCCTACATTTAGCTCAATAGTTACATCATTCCTTCTTCAGATGTGGACACTTGAGATATTTCATCAAAGTTAAGTGCACCCAATTGGATGAGAACTTTTTGCAGGCCTAACTCAGACTCACAAATGGCCTAGGTGCATACACAGTCTCTGGGCCTCCACCTGTTTGCATTATTCAATGAATATAAAATATATTGGTGTGGCTTAAAGCTTCAAACTATGGAGAAGAAGCAGAACCATCATTATTAATATGGTCATATTATTTCAACTGTTATTGAGTCGTACTTCATACTTCTGGCATAAGGCAGCCCACTATATATACACCATTATAAAATGTTATAGCATGAATAAGGCACTTATGGGTTATAAATTAATATAAATGAATAGAATTTGATGCATAACTAATGTTGCTTCTTGGTAATAATCTAGTCATGAACATGAACATGAGTGATAGTTTGTCATTATCACTCTACAATACATACATAGTGTACATCTTCAAAAGAATTTTCTCTCATCTCTCATGTGAAAGTTTGGCACATGGATTACAGCACTACAAAATTCTACCAGGGCAGAGATGATATTAAAGTAAGGCTATTTCAATAGTTTACCTTCTGGATTTACAATCTTTTATTGTCAAAAAGGAATCCGTTTTCTGTATTTATCTTTTACTGGTAACATATTGAAATATTTGCTTCTTGCTGTTCACTTTCTAAGGCTATTCGGGTACACTTTCTATCATAAGGTGACAGCCCTACAGTGAAACCAAAACCACCTTCATTTGTTGTGGAATCAAAACATTTAAAACTGACTATAAAGTAAACACACTGCCAGTTTCCTTTAAAAAGTTAGTAAATCTTTACAATAAATGTTTCATTTTTACTGAGAGGACCAAATCAAACAAACCTTAACTCAGGCTAAACCTGTGAATAAAGGTCTGTGAGATATGACATAATGAGAGGATAATTCGGTTATGCAGAACTCTTTGGCCAAAATTTTGCTGGTATCATTGCTCCCCTGGTACTGCTACATTTTGTTCAGGACAAGATTTTCCATATAGGCTCACTGGATCAAGTTCTACATTGAAATGTGCCCCACACTTTCCCATGTGCTCTGCAAAAGACAGCACTTTTCTTTGTGTTGGTGTATCCTTTCCATACTCTCACTTTTACATAGCAGTTGTTCATGTCCCTTGGCTATTCCAAGGAACTATCTACAAAAAGAATAGTCTGATCTCCCACTTTTTCAGGTTCCCTAGTGTGCTTTAATATAGTGCTGTTTCAAACAGCAGGGCCTACACAGACCAATTAGAGCATAGCATGTTAGTGCACTTTAGAAATTATACCCCTGCAGAGCGCATTGCCCCAGTGTGTAGACAAGCCTTTACATATATGCAGTGTACATTCAAAATAAAGGCCAACAGAAGGCTTCTTCACAAAGGGGCAAGTGATGGTGAAGAAGGGAAGTCACTTAATTTTGCAATAATGGCAAAGTACAACTGTACATTTCATGAATTTAGTCCCTGATTTTATTTTAGGACACCATGGTACATGAGTGTTTTATAAATATAACATGCTTAGTGTACTTTTAGTTGAACTAGAACATATTTCTTCTTAGGGGATAAACTCCTTTAAACTATAAACAGTTATATCAAGGTAGATATGAATTAATAATTACTCTCTGAATCACATCATACATTATGTAAATATTTTGGCCAAAATATTGCTATCATAGTTTCACTGCTACATTTTGGTCAGGTCAGTACTTTCCCATGCAGTGCTAAATACGTCAGTGAGATTGGAAAGTTAGCAATTCAGAACAGCATTTCTTCTACTTTAAATAAATATCTTTAAATATCCATTGGGATTTATTTCCACTTTCCTCAGTCAAAGTTTTCATGTTATGTCAGTGACAGTGCTGTCAACATTTTAACAATTTCCCTCTTCCTTTTTGATAAACCTTTCTTAGTGGGATAGGTGGGTGTGTATACTCGCTGACCAACTGAGAAGTTTATTAAGCTATTTTCTCATATAAAGAAATGCTTCTCCATAAACAAAGAAAGAAATGTCACTTGCTGAGAAACCTTTATTTAGTGCCTTACTGAAAATGTTTATATTTTGGTCCTGAAAAATGTACTGAGTATTTGTAATATAGCATGGTGTATCATTTGAATCCTTGTGTGAGGGATAGAGACCGACGACAACCCACACCTATTCAGTTTGATGGCCGATTTGAACTAGTAGACTAAAGAATGTCCTTTAGCAAGTGGCAGTATCAATAACAATGCTTTCATGTCAGCAATGACGAAGGTCGTTGCCTAGGAGATAATATAGTTTAGAACAAATGAACGCTCTTGATAATTTTGTTTTTGTTGGTAAGGCTTCTTTTTCTTCAGCTTTAAATGCCTTTAACCTACTCTTTAAAATGCACTAAATATGCAGCAATAAAGAAATTACCAAGTATATTATGATCAAGCAATAGCCTCCACATAATTAAGGTTACAATAGCCTTTGAAATGTAAAGAAAAATATTGAAGAAAAGTTCTCTCCACAAATTCTAACATTTTATAATTGATTTAACCATAAGAGATCTCTCATATTTGAAATTTGAATGAATGGACCAAGCTACTCTGAAAACAGAGAATAACATTGTCACTGTTTCATTCTCTGGGGTATAATTATAATTAGGAAAAATTCAATTCTTTTTATAATTTTGATGGATAATATCAATTAAGCAAAAATTTTAAATTTTAATCCATTTAAATTTTCACAGTTGTGAAAATTGGGGCAAGAGGGTCAGACAATAATTATTTAGAGAGAATAGATGTTTAGGTTCAAAAAGCTAAAGCTTTATAACCATTAAAACACAAATTGTCAACATGACATGTCTAAATGAACTGTTTGAAACCTTTTCCACTAAGCTTATCCAGAACACCTTGTCCAGTTCCAGCAGAACGTTTCATTCACTTTTCTGGGATCCAAAAAGCTCAATTCAACTCCAGATTTCATTGCTCGGGTTCCTTTATTTGGCGCACAGCAAAGCTATGCTGAGTTAATCAGACTCAAGCATAGTGGGGGTGGGTACAGGGCATACCACACATCCAAAGCTACCCAGAAGCCTTCTCCCTTCATATAGATTTATAAATCTCATTATATTTACCATATATTACATCACACATTTTTTGGATTGTGTTTGCAGGAAGCCATCCCTGTGCAGCATGCTCTGTCCATGCTCAAACTCCTCTTTACATTTCTAACTTAACTTGTCCTCTGTTAGTAAATGGCTCCTTAGCTGTTCTCCCTCTTATCTTAGCTGGCTCAGATGTTCTGTTTTTTTAAAAACAAAAAACAAAAAACAAAAACAAAACCCTAAAAGCTGCAGTGTCTAATTTTTGAATTTCTTGCTACAGAACTTAGAACATCTGAATTCTGCAAACTTTCACAGGTGCTAAGCCAAGTGCAGAGGCCTGCAGAGCTCCTAAGCAAAAGTGTCTAGGTTAAAGAACACTAGGAAATTGGCAAATGTAGCTTTGAAGATATTTTGGTACCATTCTAGAAAGCAGGGGAACAATGTTGGTTAATAATTGTGGCTGTCATTTAGGATCAAATTTACATACTTCTAGAAGGGAAAAAAATCATTCCATTGTCTGGGCTATTAGTTGCCTTGGCAACTTGATTGAAAACCCAAGAATGTCTAGAGTAACCCCTTAAGCTGCAGGTAAAGTTGTTAACACATATCCATAACTTTAAGAGGGAAGAAGCATTAAAAATATTGAAATAGGGGTTGTTTTTCCCTCTAAGCTTTGTCCTAACTTACGCCAGACTGCAAAGGCCACAAGGGAACAAACTGCAGTCAAGTACCAGTGCAGAGTCTGAATACACAAACCACTACCCCTCCACTCTGCTTGTCACCAAAAAAGAGGGTAAATGGTGTAAGAACCTGTACATCAGCTCGACACTACCAGAGGATCACTGTCCCAGGACCAGATTATGCTATTGGCATAGTGCAATATGACCAAACTGCATGAAAGAATGTAGCCTACAAGACTGTTTGACAATGAAGCAGGTTATTGTAATGTTAAATATCTAGGTTTTTAGTATGGGAATGAGCATATAAATGTAGTGTAAGACATTATTGGGATAGGAACAGGCTACAGGAAATGGAACAGAAGAGGTCAGGCTTGGATGGGGGAAAATGGGCAGAAGAGTCTGTGCCTACTAGTATGCAAGATACTCCTCTTGAATTGACACATTCCTCTGCTAACCACATTTAGCTGTGAAATTCACTGATAAAGTGAATCCTCTAGCGCTCTAGGCCATGGAGAGGATGACAACCTACTACTGCTATCAGTTAGTCCATTAATTCAAGTGATAGAGGTCTGTGCAGCGGATCTAAAGGTTATGATGACCTATGTCACTTCAGTGTGATGCCATGTGATGGAATTTCAGTCTATTCAGTTTTCTTTCATAAAAATCTAGGAAACTGCACACAAACACTATATAAAAAGAACATTATTAAGGTGGCAAAGCAAACAGTCAGAATTTAGGAAATGCCAGCATTAAGATTTCTTGTGCAACATATGATACTGTGATTATGTAATCAGAGATTGTATTATAATACATATGCACAAAGGAACCAATTCAGGTTGCACGGGCAGCCTTAATTCTAGCATTTCCTAACTTTTGAGTGCTTGACTTTGCAATCTTAACATTCTTTTAATGTACTTTTAGGTGTAATATTGGGTGTGTTGGGGTTGATATTTTATTTAGATATTTCAAAATATCTACTTTCACATTTCATAGGAAAACATTACTTTTATCTTTAAGAGACCCTTTTATTGCAGTTTGAAACTATTGAATCCGATAACTAAATGTTAAGGATTTTTCCTGTACCATTTTGTGCATTACTCTTTCTCCCCCTTTTTAGGTCAAACTCATAATGAATAATTCAGCTGTACCTCACCTATTGGTGCATGACATTCCATTTCTGTATACATTGTGCTGAACTTTTAATATCAAATTGGTAGTAACCTGCCCTTGAAATTGAGGTGACACTGACACTATCTCTTATGTTCGCTGACAGTGTCAGGTTAAAAATAGCAAATATGTCTCTTCCCTTAACAATCTTTGTCTGTAAAGTTTATGTTAAAGACCCCATTGGCCTAATAACCTTGTTAACACACAGCTGACTTTAAGGTTTACTTGGGAAAACACACTTATTTTTTTACATGCAGAACTGAATGCTCTTTTATACATGATTATTGTACACAGAGAAAAATCTCAGGACAGTTCCTAGCATAGCTTACTGCTGAACAGCTGAGGAGAGCAGAGAGAAAAGTGTCCCTAATCCATTCTTCCACTCCCTCAATGTTGGTTCAGGCCCAACATCAGCCCGGGTGTATCTTAGAGTAGCACTGGCTCAACACACCCCTGTGCAGAGGTGGGGAGACAGCAGTTGGTGGCATAGAACCATCTTACCTTAGATTTAGATCACCCGAGGATTCCCCTTTAGTGCTCCTTGGTAATCATATTTGAGCTGCTGAGAGCAGCTGATAATTGAGCTGCTAATATACAGTGGGGCGAAAAGGGGAAGGATTTTTTTTTTTTGCACAGAAACATCAGAAAGTGAATTTGATATTTAATTCAACAATTTGCACTAGAAAATGATTCTCAGAATTAATGTAATCTATTCTAGGGACAGAAATGTACCATCCTATCTATGTGCCCTGGCTAAATAGTACAGTGTTCAACAGTGAATATTTTCTATGAACTGCTTGTGTACAAGCTACAGAGCAAGGAGTATTCTCAAAGTATTCTGGGGCTAATTTGGAATAAACAAATTCAATAAAACAACAATCTGTTCACAGACAATTCAAACAGAAAAAAAGCCAGAATTCATTGGATATGTTATTCATTACTAATTATTTGCCCCGCTCTACACTTTTGCTAGCTGTATTTCACACACTACCAGAATGCATTTTATAGATACAGGCATATAATTCAAAGTGCAAATGGATTCAGTGAAGCCTTGAATATTCTTGTATCCCATGATTGCCTCATGTCTCGGGTTCGCTAACTTTTCATGGCATCCAATTATTTTCTGTGAGATTGTAGAAGTAACAAGTCATGCAAAATATGCATTGTGTTGTTTCGGTTCAACTGCTACAAAACCCTCTTACATTAACAGAATTAACAATACACCCACTAGCTACTTGTTGACCCTATTTATAGACAAAGAGAGCATGAGCTTTACAACACGAGTTTCAGAACTTCACCCATGCTTTTTCAACTCTATTGTATTCCATTACCTTTGGTATTTGGCATCCACTGTTTTAATACTCATGTAAGAATAATCTGAATTGTCAACAATTCTATTATCTTTAATAAAAAAGTTAGTAACTAAAATGACAGGCAATAAACAATGTAATATGCCATTATTAATCTCAAACAGAATGCTGTAAATATAAAAAGAGGCTTCAAGAGCAAAGTTTGCATAAAGATTCAAATTCCCACCCGAGGGTAACCTGCTTTACTCCCTGTATTCCTATTTTACTTCAAGTGCTGCCCTGATTTCTTGACTTTTTTGCTGTACAGTACTGCATCTTTGTTAATTGCCTGCAACACTGTGAATATTTAGTACTTATCAACAATGTGAGTAATCCTCAGACAGCTTTAATTAGAATACAACCTCCTAGTAAAGCTGTTTTTGTTTAAGTGAAGAGGTGAGGCGGTGATTGTCAGGATGGAAACATGTCATGTTTCTCTGCTCCAAAACATCAGCTGTCTTCCCTTTGTGTTGTGTTTTCTGAAAGCTTGTGCCATCTTCTCTGTGCCTAGCATGTTACTGAAACGTAGCTGGAGCCAAGTTTTAAAAAATAATGGGTTGATGTGAGAAAAATAGAGATGCAGAAGCTGGTTCAATTAGTGACTATGTCTGTTAGCAATGAAAGAACTGAAGCAAAAGTGTTTCAAAGGTTTCTCTGATTCCAGCCCCCTCTAACCTCATCCACCCCTCACACTTTCCTCAAGAATTAGTTTTCAAACATGGGTGTGTGACTTTAGTATTTGAACCTTAATGCAATTCTTAATCTTGAATGGCAAGCAGCTGCGTCATCTGAAGATACTATGTACTCAAGAAACACTGGGCCACATTCATCCATGGTATAACTGTTTTCTTCTGAGGAGTTACATCATGGATACGTTTGGTCCATTACGTTTTTCTTCTTCTAAAGATGAAGGTTATGGTTTTAATAGAATTCAACAGAGTAATGAATCAAGGTAAGGCAGCTCAGAACTGCCTCGTAACAACAAGTCTTGTAATGAGAGTGGAGTGTATTTTGCAGTGATAAAAAATGACAGACCAATTACAGTCAGCCTTAACTGTTATCAGTAAATTAGACACAACAGATTTTATTAGTTCTAATCTAATGGCTGTTATCATCCTGTCCTTTTATCAGCTAGTGTCTTCTATCCTAGCTTTCTTCAGTTGATTAACACCTCCCAACTTTCAAAGACAACTATAATATAAAACTTAACAATGACAGTCACAACTATATTGGAAGCTGAAATCTAACACTCAGTGCAAGATGGGAAATTCCAGATATTTGTACTTTATTTCAGCATTGGTTGGAGGTGTTAAAACACAAATCCATTCCATACAATATTGCAAACTATTGTTGAGGTAATAGCAGAAATGAACGTTAAGGAAAGAAAGTTAAGTCAATCTAGTCCAACCCCAGCCAGAGAAAGATGCTTCACGACAGCACCCTAGGAAGTCTTGTGTGTTTGTCCTGTCCATTTTTAAATAAATCAATGAATGGCATTTCATTCATTCCGTTGGAAGCTAGTCCACAATTTCTAGATATTTGGTCCAAACCACAGATATTGTAAGAAGTGCATTGTGTAAGCCACTGCAGGAGAACGTAAAAAAAATCCTCATTTTCCACTAAAACTAACTTTGGCTTAATACATAAAAATAAACCCTGAATCCATTGTTAAGCACCTAAATAAGTTGCTTGTTTCTTCAAACAAGCTGAGCATCCAGCAGCTCCCATTGATTTAACAAGGAACTGTAGGTGCCCAGGACACTGAAAAATCAGGCTATCTCTTCATGTTTCTAAATGAGGGCTTAGAGTCTAACCTAAGCTACCCATTTCAGAAAATCTTGATCCAACACAGTCATCCTTCAGGATTCAAAATCCTTTGGCATAATGCTGACCATAAATGTGTGCAAACCCACCCAAAGTAATAGAATTTTGTTAGCATGAGAAAAGAAATGCTGAATCAATGGATAAGTGAGATCATTGATATGATACAAGCTTGGACTTTGTTTGGACTTTGCTCATAAAGGACAAGCAAATTACCTATTGGTTGGCACAGGGGGGAAAACAGCCATATTTGAAGACAAAGGAGCCCTGTAATCTTTTACAGACCTAGGTACTCTGTTCATACGGGGGCTGTTCTTCCCTGTACTTTGAAGACTGTTGAATGTGGATTATAATATTTATCATATGTATTAACAATAAAAATGTTTGTTATTAAGGCAAACCACAAAGTGACTGTGTGAACCCTAAAAGGAGCCCTATTTAGATGTTTCCTTTCTTACTTTGAGTGCATTCCCTGCAAAATGAATTAAACTGAAAAACCATCTGAATACTGGTGATACACAGTAAAACAGCAACATGAAAAGACTTCACACTTGCATTTCAGCAATAATAGTCTCAATGTAATTCTGTTAACCCTCCTGTATTTCAGGAAAACTGAAGTATAAGTTGATTTGAATGCATAATAAATATGTCTATATTTGAATACTAGTTTTGTCACATTGCATATTAGTATGAAATACTAAATGAAGAAACAGCTGAAGGACTTTGCCCAGTGTATATTTTTCATTCACAATCAAAAAATTGCCTTTTTAATTCCATATTTATTAGGGCCAAACATATGAGTTTGGCAGAAATTGAGTCCTGGTAGGTTTAAGATCATTGAAGCATACTGTGTTTGAGAGGTACATTTTCAAGCACTGTGCTTAAAAATGCTTATGAAACTACAGGTGAATATTGAAAAAATTGTTCTGTAAGTACTTGTTTGAATTTAAAAATGAACTTGTTTACATTGTCTGTGTGCCTCTTTTCTGTTCTCTCTGAACATTACAACAATGTATCTAACTTACATAAGTAGCTATGGAAACCGAATTGAAGTTTTGCTTTTGTGAATGGGACTGCCATGTATGGGTTGGCTCTGCGGACCTCTGCTTCAGTTTCCCTTTTTTTTCAGGGCTTCTACAACTCTCCACACCACATTCCAACAATATTTAACACACTCCCCATCTAGAGTCCAGTTTGTTACCTCCTGCCAATGATGTGGCATAAAACAAATGAAAATCAAAACAAAACAGAGTCTTCACCCCAGTCTCAGGCCTGGTCCAACCTCTCCTTCCTGAGAGATTGTCTTCCATTCACAGTTTGTGCACTGTTGTTCTGGGCTCGGCCTTTCTTTACTGAGAGTATCTTCCTGTTCTCCTCCCAGTAACTCCCAGGCCTTCCTGCCCTGGAATTTGGCTTTCTTGTCTTGAAAGGACCCAACGCTTTACCCCAGGCCTGACTGGTCACATGGCCTTCTCCATTTTTCCCATCTGGAGAGGTGAGCGGATCTTGTCATAGGTAGGACTGAGACCCCTCTCCTCATAAGGGGCCAGGTACCCTGTGACATCTTTGCCTTCAAATTTAATGGATTTTAAACCTAACTTGTACTGGTACCAGAAATGTTAAATTTATGGGATGGGACACTATTTTCCACAGGAGATGATCCAAATTCCCAAAACCAGACCCCAGAGTCATCTCACAGAGGTAAGCTAGACGGTGGGTGAGAGGGGACCAGAGAAGGTTCCACTTCTTAATCTAAATTATCATTTAGCAATTATGTGTGTGCACCTAAACATCCTAGAAGTAGTTGCAATTCTGTGATGAGAGAAAGCAATTACATTTTCCCACACATAATACAGTAACTCATGCTGAAGCCATCACAAGGCATGCCGGCAAGCAGCAGACAGATCAGGCTCTGGAGTGCCCTGTGATGGAGGATTCAAACAATTCGATGCAACTAACACCTGCACATGTTAGATTAAAGCTTCTCATTTGGCAAACCTTTTAAACAAGTTCTCCTGAATAAAATTTCCTATTAATCTATTATGAAGAGCCATAGAAATATATTAGGATAAATTACTTCCTGTTTTATCATTCTATTTAAATGAGAACATTGCTTAAACAACATGGCAGGTACATAGCATATTAAATACAAAAAACTCTGTGAATACAATGTTAAGGTTATGAATTCACAAAAAGTAAAGAATTGAAAATGGGATTGATCATGTCTACATAAGAATGAGACACATGCAGTGGGATGGATTCAAGTAAGAAAGCCATAACTCTATGAAATCAGCTTTAATGGGAGGGAGGGTAAACCCTACCTCCACAATACTAGGCATCTACTTTGGTCTAGTACAGTGTTAAATGGCCTCAGGAAAATAGCTAGTATTCAGAGTTAGATCCCTACATCTAACCTCTAGGATTTGACTCACCTTTTAATCTTATCAATTTATCCCCTGCAAGGGGGACTTAGGATACACAGCAAGGTTTTCATGAGTCTGTGAAGACTTCAGGGATCACCTTCTCCCTAAAGACTAACAAGGCCCATCAGTTCTCTCTCTTAACTTTACTTCTGGGAGCTGGCCCCTTTGACCCTCATGTTGATACTGGTTGCAATCTGTATTACAAACCAAACATATTAAACTTGCTATGCTTACTCCTCATTAAAATATTCACCCAGGAGATCCTGCACACATTTCCACAAGGAAATATCCATGCATATGACACATAAGGTAAAGCATGAGCAAAAGGCCAGTTAGCCACCTAACAAGCAGTCTGCACATATAATCCCAAATTCCCCACACACACGCACACACACTGTTATAAATGGGCAATCTTTGGTTCATTTTTGTGTACATAATGTTCTGAGGATGGACCTTTAGCCTCCATTTTTGATAATTTAGGATATGGAGAGCAGGTTGACCGTAATTCGTATCCATATTATGGGGGTTGGGATGGGGGAATGGTTCAGTCATATTTAGGGCAATGTTTGTACATGTATAAATGTGACATATGAAATTCATGTGATTTCATGCCACAAACAATATGCTCTGTTCTGAAATTAAATATATTTTAAAGGTGTATATAAACTTTAATCAAGGATTAACTCATAAATTGAAAAGTCGTATGAATATTCAAACTTGTAAATGAATTTGCTTAAGCTGTGATCACACTAGTTGTGTTCACTTTTTGTGACTACTCTAACAATTGAGCATACAGCTGGGAATGTTTGCTAACAACATATATTTTCTGCAATTACTGCAGAAAATGCACAGAAGGTGAATTTCAAACAGATACTTGCAAATATTTGGGCTGCAAATTATGCTAATCTAATCAGAAAGAGAAACATATCCAACATGAGCTGCCTCTTCAGTTGAAACAGCTCTAACTTTGACTATCCAATACTTGCAATAAACTGCTCATGAGAGGAAGGATGGTGGGTACAGTACTGGCCTGGGAATTAAAAGATCTGAATTCAATCCCTGGCTTGCAATATTGCAACAAACTTCCACTGTGACTTTGGGCAAAATGTTTGAGTTCTCTGTGCCTCAGCTCTCCAGCTAGGAAAATGAAATAATACTTCCTTTCTCCCAGCTCTTATCTACACAGGTTGCAATCTTGCAGTTGAAGTGTTCCTGACAGAGCCTCTGTCAAAACTGATTCCCCACTCTGGCACTTTGAGCGCAGAAGGTAGGGGCCTGCAAGGATTCTGAAAAGTAACACTTGCCACTTCAGGCTTGTATTAAACTTCCAAGGTTACAGCTTCTCTCTAATCTTGGATAGGTAAATGCTGCCACCATCCAAATGCAAAAAAAACCCAAAAATAAACAAGAAACCCCCAACCCTTTAAACCCAGAAAGGCACACTTGGTTATTCCTTCCTGTGCGGTACCCTCAAGCTCTTGCGCTCTCTCTCTCGCTCTCTCTCTCACACACACACACACAGAGAGAGAGAGAGAAAAAGCTGAGAAAGAGAACAAAGGAAATCAGCTGTTGCCACCAGCTAATTAAACTACATATGCACAAACCTCTTAGGACATAAAATCCAAACCTGTTCTTTAAAAAAGGTAAATTTTATTAAAAACAAAAAAGAAAGAAAATACATCTTAAAGAGTCAAACTATTGCTAGATTTTAAAAAGAACCACGTATAAGGATTAAGCATCAAAATAATTTACTTGAGATCCAGCTTAAAGGTTACAACAAAGCAAAAGCACTTGGAGTTAGCACAGAGGAGTCCACAATGTCTCTATTTTACAGAAATAAAAGAGAGAATCCTAATTGCATCTTTCTAGACATTTCCTGATCTACTTACGTATCTGCAGGTTTCAAATGAGTAGTTCTGGGTATGATTTGATTATTTTTTATACCTGGTGCAAGCTTCTTACAGCATTGCTGCTCTGTATCTCCTCTTCGGGAGAACAACCACAGACAGATAAAAGGGGAATCTTCTTTCAATTTAAAAAAATTCTAGCCTTCCCATTGGCTCTTTTGGACAGGTGCTGACTCACTTCCTTTTACTTATGCATGCAGTCAGACTTTTTAACCCTTTACAGGTAAAGCAAGTGGAGAACAGCTAGCAAGAGGGATTTTATAGCTAACTGGCTGGCTGGGTGTCCATAAAAGGGAGCTCCTTCCCCACTCCCCATGCTTCATTTATTATAGCCCCATTGACAGTATCTTTTATTGTAAGCTCTTTGGGGCACAGGCTCTCTCACTATGTGTTTGTGAAAGTAATAGGCATTAGTTTGGGACAGAACCTACTAACTTATCAATGTCACATTTAAGTTACCTTTTCCTACAGCGTTCATGACCCTTTGTTATAGTCTTGAAAGAAACACCAGCTGTTAGATTTATATGGATTTTATCACAAGTTAATAAACAAATTTAAAATTAAACTTCTAGCTCAGGCTAATTACTATAAATTTCACTATCCTAATTAATATTTAACAAGAGTTATCAAATCAAAGTTCTAATTGGAATTGAGTATATAAATCACCGAATTGGCAATCATATGGAATGAACAATTGATCAAATCATTGGCTGAATGAAGTCGAGATTCAAATCATGACGTTAATGCAACACATGCTTAATTTTTTCAATGCTAATCTCAGAAATTTAAGGAGGTGAAGTTTACTTCTCAGCCCTTTGAAGCAGTACGTAAGCGCCTTCAAAGTTGCAGTTCACTGAATGAATTTTATGGTTGATTCGCCTCCTACCTACATTAACCACTGTGACACAGAGTGGTTAGCAGCTCAGAGGGAAAAGTGTCTCATTTTTACAACTGAGGGTGACACAAAGTGATCTGAGGTAGGACTTGCTTACAAATTGGATACACGTACTACATCTATGTACACATGAACGGACACACACTCACTCTTTCGCATTCACACCTTGAAAAGTGTTAGAGAAAAATCTAAAATACAGTGAATATCTCCACAGGTAAAAATATAACAAGAGAAAAGTTTAACTCTTCTATTTGTGTGGCCTTTGAATCATCAAAGTCAGGACTGCAGTTCAGGAGGCCAGATGATATAATCTCTGATTGGTATTTGCTGGCCGATAAGCTTCCTTTGAGCACTTGGCTGTTCATAAACTATGGAAGTCTTGGTCTCCTCTTTCCTTCAGACTAGCCTTAGGAAAGCAGGGACATCAGTCTTTCTTGGTATTGTGGTGACCCAAGAGAATACACCATCTTCCGCGTTTACCTTGACCTTTAAGATTATGAGTCTCCCTTGCTCCACCCAATGGTAGCTCCCAAGAGATCTTCTAAGGAAATCAGGTTATCACAGGTGTCATACACTGATAACGTGGTCCAATCTAGGTTGAGGGTGGGAAAGCTTGATCTTTGGTCACTCTAGAAAGTTTGCCTTTCACTGGCAATGCTTCAGCTAAAAGCACAGGCCAAATGTAGTTTTAAAAACATAAAATCATGGGATTAACAGGAGATGATTTCACAGATGCATTTTCAACCGTTCCTCCTTTGAGTTCAGATGGAGGGAGCAACTGATACCCAGTTCCTCAGGGCCCACACACTTTTTGGATATGATTATGACATAATAAGAATTGCCACTATCCCTCATCCACACATACTTCTAATACATTTATTCCTCTCAGCAGTCTTAAAATATTCCTAGGGGCAATTTACCAGCAAGGAACAGGGGAACCAGTAGTTTGTTGCTTGACTGGGTAAAGGGTCACCTTGTTCTCAGCAACAAAGCTAGGAGACTGAGCTGCTTGTGTTCTATTAACTTAAATCCCACTTAAGCTAAAGGGAAGTATAGTTTATACATTCTAAATGGAATTGAAGTTTATAGCAGGCCTCATTCACATAGGTCAATTTCCCTTACATATTTATACAGTGTCTACTGTAATGGGGCCTCAATCTTGGTTGGGGTTAGAACGGACCAGAAAATGAAATTACATTTTTTTTAAATTCAACAACATGAAAATTTTAGGTTTCCCAGTAGTATTCCAGGTGTGTTGCTGAAGAGCCTGGAATCTGGAAACTCACAATGCCCAGATAGCTTACCAGGTGGCCTGCCAAGGAGCTAGAAATCCTGGGAAGGGGATCAGGCATGTAGACTGATGAGCTGGTAAGAAATCAGGCAGGTTTCTCTCAAAAATTTCAATGAACAAGTGTGTTTTGGATGAAAAAGTATTACATCATAAAATGTCAAACACGCTGTAGGTGGTTCCTCTCTGTGCTATTGGAATAATAATAATAATAATTAAATTATGGATCAAGAATCATTTGCAGAAATGTGGTGAATAATTTCAAAGGCATTTGAGAAAATTATGATCTGTTTGTGGACAATAGAAAAGATAATTTTGTCATACTTTTCTCAGTACAAAGTACCTATTAAGAACAACACGTTGAGAGTGGCAGCTTGCAAAGATTTCCTGTTTTGTGAATCAGATTTTTCATCTGGTAATTCACCATTTTGGGCTGTTCTACCAGACACTGCCACTGGTAATCTTACTGGGCCAGGGCTGTCTGCCTTGAGGTGGGTGAACTTCTGGTCTAGGGCTAAACAGACCTCCTACCCACCATTAACAAGAGTTCCTGGTGGCCCAGTATGTAAGATGGACTAGCTACACCTGAAAAATCAGTAACTACTCCCACCCTTTAAGTGCAAATTGAAAAAGAACAAAGATCCAGCATGTCACCAAGCACCAAGATTAGGTGTACAGCTGGAAGGCCTGACAAGACCCATGGCCTGGCAGCAACTTCTTACTTTTGTGGGACACTACACAATCCAGTAGGTTCTCTGGAGTGTATATGCAGTTACTGGTTGTGTCTTCAGAGCTCCATAAGAGAACTGCTGCTCCCCAGTACTCTAAAAGAACATTTCTCCCATCTCCAGAGGGTTTGAAAATCAGAGATTTGCTTCTCCTAAGTGAGTTGTCTGCCATGACTAAAGAGCCCCACCTCCCTTAAACATCCTTCTTTTAAGGTGACAGACACTCACCTTTCACACCCCACTTTTTCTTTGGAACAGCTCTGCTATGAGAAGGCAAGTGGTAGGAGTTCAATTGTCATAGGCTATGTATTACATTGGCCATCTGAATCATTTGTATAGGGACTTATTGATCATCCTTACACCCACCCCAGGCCATCGCAAGCCTTTAGAAGGCAATGTCAAGGGCCAGCACCTAAACCAGGTTTCTGCATTTAAGTTCCTTGAGGATTGGTTACCAGCAAATGGAGAAAACAGCAAAGAAATGCAATCAATGCTGCTAAATGAGGGGGAGGGAAGTCTGTTGCAAGATAAGTGGGGTGATTTATAATAAGTGGTGTCTGGACTGTTAAAGAGACAACTACTCAAAACCATGGTTAGTTCACATCTTTGGTACAGATCAGAGAGATGGGCAGCCAAAGAGAGGCACTTGAGAAGACCGGAAGCATTGAAATGACATTTTAGGGAAGTGAGGGGGGTGACATTGCTGAACCACATGTGGAATAGTATCATCAGCAGTGAGACCAAGGTCTGCAGTATCAGGGAGAAGCTGCAAGAGAGAAGGCTAAAATGGTATAGACATGTATGAAGGATGGAGGAAGAGAATCCTATTCAGGAGGCTTTTGAGACTACTGTTGGTTGGCAGAGAACAAGGGAATGGCCAAGAAAACAGTGACTAGACTGTGCAACGAGAGGTGAAGTGGATATGGAGTGATTATTGGAGCAGCAAGCGTGGAAAAGCTTGATCTGGTGACTTGACACCAGCTATCTCGGAAGAGGGGATGAAGCAGATTAAGGGAACAGTTATATTTCTGAATAGGGAAGTAGACCTTTAAACCTCCAATACTGAACATTCAGAAATGATGGTAAGTGAGTGGAAAAGACTTACATGAACTTTTCAGTGCAGTTTGACAGGGAATTAAATACCTTTATATTAGCATATCTATCATGGGTTCACCTTTAGCTCATGGCATGCCCTTAGTAAATGGTGACATTTACAAACACTTCAATTAAGGACAGTATGTTCAGGGTAATGGTACATTTGCTGTATATGAAATAATAAATAACAGTAGAATTACAGTAGAGGAACACTTATTCTTTCATATAGAAAATTAGCTCATAACAATTTATATTATTAGGATGTTAAATGAATGCATACTGATTGGCCACTTTATAATTTTATTCAGGAAAAAGACATTTTAAACATATGGAAATATGCAAGTTTTAAAAAGCAGATAAGGTCGGCATGGAAAACTAAAAATGAATTAATGTTAACTTTCTGACTTAAAGAAAGATGATTTTTTAACAGGCACCTCCTAAACAAGAAGACAGTTTTACTTATAAGGCATTGCAAGATCAACCTGTGGAACCCACTGCCACATGCTGTTATTCATGTAAAAAACTTAGCAAAATTGTGAAAAAAAAGTTTATATACTTGTATGGATAATAAGTAGCACCGGGTGAAATGTTTATGTCAAAACTCTTTTAACAAAAATTGGATTTACAAATATGTCTGCTTTTCATGGATTTTTTTTTCATTTTAAATCTCAAGTGGCTTTCAGCTGAAAACTAAAATATATTTCTGAAAACTGAAATGTTTAGAAACAACTTTGTCACTGTGGTGTTTCATGAGAGCTATAATTCCATTGCCTCCTATGCCCATTCTGTCTATGAGCAATAAACTCTCATGCTTCAGTACATACAGAAACCACTAAATGTCAGGGGTTAGTGAAGATCTGTTTATGGATAAATTAATACATTCTTCTCTATTATAATGTCTCTATACCAACCCCCTAAGTGCCTGGTGATTTCCATTGCCAGAAGCAGGATACTGGAATAGATGGGCTGTTAGCCTGATTTGTGACACAAATTCAGGAGAGACCTTGAGCCAAACTCTGTAGTCAGTGAGGAAACAGTACCAAGAGTAAAGGTGATACTAAGAGAAATGAGTTGCTGCATTTTGTACCTGTTTCTTTCAAGGTGTGTGGCTTCATTCCTAGTTCTGGGTTCCTGTGACCAGATTTGTGCTCCATAGGAGGGGTATAATCCTGTGGTAAGTGACTCTTGGAAACAAGTTTTGCTGCCAAGGCTCTTAGGGCAACCAGAAGTATTGAAGAGTCTAAAAAGACTCAAAGATAATGAGTCTACCCTAACAATCTGAGGGCTACAGATGCTTATGTCCGACAAGGAGAGGAAGATCTTACCTAACTCACTTTCACTTATTGCCCTATTGTCAAAGGCAGCAAAGACTATTCATGTTAGTGTTTGGTTAAGGGTTAGTAACGTTTGGATTTTCACTATCAGACAACAAGTCAAGGAGAAGCAAAAGAAGCTGAATGGGTAAAAGTCTAAGCCAGCTATCATCAACACAATGAGTTATGAAAATCATTTTGTAAAAATAGGAAAAATATTGATCTCTCTTTTCCATGGTGCCTTGGAAGGTTCTAACACAGAGTAGATTTCCTGCAGAGGTGTTTGGTTCTCTTTAAACTACTCCAAATTTTCTAAGCTAAATAAACTGCATGAGTGGCCAACCTGAGCTTGAGAAGGAGCTAGAATTTACCAATGTTCATTGCCAAAGAGCCACAGTAATACATCAGCAGCCTCTGCCCCCAGTCAGCACCCCCACTCCCAGCGCCTCCTGCCCACTGGCAGCCCTGCCAATCAGCACCTCCCCATCCCTCCGCACACCTCCCGATCAGCTATTTTGTGGCATGAAGGAGGCTCGGGGGGAGAGGAGGGAGCGAGGGCATGGCAGGCTCAGAGGTGGGATGGGAAGGGGTGGAGTGGGGGCAGGGCCTGTGGCAGAGTCAGGGGTTGAGCAGTGAGCACACACTGGGACATTGGAAAGTTGGCACCTGTAGCTCTAGTTCTGGAGTCGGTGCCTGTACAAGGAGCTGCATATTAACTTCTGAAGAGCCGCATGTGGCTCCGGAGTCACAGGTTGGCCACCCCCGATATAACTGTGTAAGCAGCATAAAAAGTATTTATGACACAAATGGCACAAAAATTATAAAAGGGGTAAATAATGAAGAGTACAGGTCACTGATTCAGAGCAATCTAAATTGCTTGGTAAACTGGGCACAAGCAAACTAATACATAGTAAGAAAGTTAAACGTAAAGTATGGATCGGGGAACATACAGTGTAAGACATACTTGCAAAATGGGGAACTATCCCAGGAAGCAGTGACTGTGGCAAAGATTTGGCTGTCATGTGGATAACCAATGCAATATGAGCTCCCAGGTGATGCTGTGGCTAAAAGAGCTGATGGGATCCTGCGATGCATAAACTGGGGACTCTCAAGTAAGAGCAGAGAGGTTATGTTATCTCTGTATTTGGTACTGTTGTGACCGCTGCTGGAATACTGTGTTCAGTTCTGGTGCCCACAATTCAAGAAGGATGTCGATAAGCTGGAGAGGGTTCAGATAAAAGACACAAGAAGGATTACAGGATTAAAAAACAGGCTATCTAGTGATAGATTCAAGGAGCTCAATCTAAAAGCTCAATAGCTCAATCTATTAACAAAGGTGACTTGATTACAGCCTATAAGTATCTACATGGGAAACAATGTTTAATAATGAGTTTTTGTTCTAGCAGAGTAAGGTGTAATGTGATCCAGTGTCTGGAAATTGAAACTAGACAAATTCAGACTAGACATAAAGTGTAAATTTTTAACAGTAAGAGTAATTTTCAAGATTGGATGTTTTTTCTAAAGGATATGTTCTAAGAATTATTTGGGGATAGTTCTAGAGTCATTACTGTACAGGAGGTCAGACTAGATATCACACCGGTCCCTCCTGACCTTAGATTCTATGAGTCTCTGTGCAGTGTTCTATTATAGCTTTGATTAGCAACCTTACACACATTCCTGCTGTTTCACCATCTTACAAGGATGTGAGTCTTTACGTACTCACCTCGGATTATATTTTGCCAAGTAGACTTGGTTTCATAAAAGTATTTCAGCAGAAATGGACAGAAGGTTGCTTGGGAGCACTGTTCAAAGGGAATGTAGTTCTGTGCGCTTACTCCTCTGGCCTCCCTCTCTCTGAGGGGCTGTGAGGGGAACAGGGTAGGGATGTGAATGCCCTCTGCAGATTCTGCAGTAGGTGGATTCTACACTGGGCTATTCAGGCCTCTGATATAGAGGGACGGAAGCAAAAACCAAAATCTGACCCAGGAACAATACTTAGTGACAAATCTCTGAAGATGTACAGTTTGAATCTCAGTCACATGCTAGACAGGAAAGTAAATGTTATCATCATTTTACAAATGGAGATACTGAGGCAGAGGGAATAAACAATTTGCCCTAGAGCACAGTTCCTATTAGAGAAGTAGCATTAGCATTCTGAAATTTGTGGGTGACAAGACTGCGCTCAGAGTACTAGAATGCCTATTCTACAGAGTTTCAAAAAAGAAAACTGTTTCTCAGACAAACCTATAGCTTCTATATGTGTGCTATGGGCGGGGCATCTGCAGGGGCCACACATTTCATTTTCATATGCTGTGTCCCTCACAACTGGAAAATCTTTATCGGTGCCTCAAAAACACAGGGGAAAAATAGCACCCAAAAGTGCTGTTGCTTTTATTTCAGTTTCTCAATGGTCACAGCAAACCTTTAAGCAGTTACTGAATTTTAAAACAAATATACTTTTTATAAAATGTTTTATTTCTCTGTTCTCTTGTATTAGTCACTTGGTACAAAATGGAGTTAAAGTAAGAGATGAAATATGAGGTTTGTTCTTTTTTTATTTTACAACCATTCATTGCTCTCCCCTTTGCAGTATACAATTAAGAGGGGAAATAAATATTTCTGCTTTTCTTTGTTTCACATGTGGGCAGATGTGAGAAACACTTGTTAATTTTATCTTAGCATAAAGATTCCCCTGAGTTTATATGAGGAACATAGGATTTGCCATAGTAGATCAGACCACAAGTTCATCACTCAGGTATCTTCATTTCAGCAAAGGACGATGCCTAATGCTTCTGAGAAAGGTGAAGAGAAATTATAATGCACTCAATTGTGCAATGTTGTATGTGAGGCATAAAATTCCTACTTGACCCCTCCAGTGACCTGAAGCCTGAGACCTGATTATGCCTATCTTACCATGAATAATTACAAATGGTATATTATCATTTAAACTGATAACAAGAACCGAGCTTCCTCGGTAGAGCTGATCAAACAGTAAAAAAATGGATTCTTACGGATCTTTGAATGCACCCTGTTTAATTCACTATGATTTGAAGGCTGGTACTATTCATTAGTATTCAAACAGCTGCCAGGTAATATAAAAACCTTCTCAAATCCTCTAAGTTTCTCAAATCATAACACAAAATTTATTCATTCTAGAATTCTGTGGGAAGTGCATTCTTCACAGCTTGAAGTCAATGGGGTGTACAAGGGTGCTGGCCTTCATTTACAGTACATGGCCTTCATTTACTATAGACTGTCATTTAAAAAGGTAAAGTTATAGTTAAAGGTATAATTAACTTAAATTAGTCGCAGATAATCTGGACCATAATGTCCCATTAACCTTTCAGTGGAACTCAGCAAAGGTCTCACGAGGTGATAGCAAAGTGTAGATTAAGATTCTGCAGCTTTTTAACTAGCAAGTCATCTAGCCCATAGAGCAGGTTTAGATGTGATGGTTAAAGGCTGGGGATCACCAGTCCTTTGTCTACAGTAGCCCTCCTGCTGATGCTACTACTGTTGAAGGAGCTGCGGTTTACCAACAGTGTGAAAACTGTCAGGCCGTGCTGTGTGAGTGTGGTACGATGGGATATGGTTCTTTCCAGGACAGTCTATGTTTCAACTCATTCTCATAGAAAAAACAAACAAACAAAAACCCAGCATTCAGTAGATAGGAGGAAAGTAAAGGGACACTGACCACAAATCTATTCAATTAAAAATGTTTAGATATATTGGATATTACACCTGCTTCAGAGTCCCCTGTGCTAATTTTCGTGCTAATTTTCAGTGGCTTTGTGAAAGATTCTCAAACAGGAGAAAATGACTGAATAAATGGAAAGAAAGGATGAAACTGGCTACACACAAAGGATCTGATCCAAAGCCCACTGAAATCAATTAAAGGCTTTCCATTGGCTTCAAGGGACTATGGATCAGGCCCAGAGCACTATGAAATAGATAGGATAAGATATAAAAATTGCTGGGGTCATGGAGAGGACTTAAGGGGCAATATTTTATTTTGCTCTCTCTTTCAGTTATAATAATATTAGATGTTACTTGAAGACATAGAAGACAAAAAGCTTTCAGAAAGAAGTATGACTCTTAAGTTGACAGTGTCCCTTTAAGCACAACCTCTTCTCTGTTTTCCTTCATTATAGATCTATGGATATTAATAAAATATGTAGGGAAAATGTATGCAAGTGGTGAAAAAGAAAATAGGATGCTGAGCAGATAGCATTTTGAATCCAAAGATACTTTTATGAGATGTTATACATTCCAATAACTCTCATAAATATTGGAATTCAAGCATGACATATTCAGTTCAGATAAGTTCCACAAGTGAATAGCTAATTTTTAAGCAAGTATCATTTATATTGCTATTTCAATAAATTCAGTTATTATCAGCTGAGTGAGACACTATTCAGTATTTTATTAAGCTACTTTCACTGTTTCTTCCCTTCAATATCCATGTAAATATTGAAACGTGTCTGATTAACAGATTGGATACGTAAGACCAAACTTTATACTGTCTTAAAAGTTGTGCAGTCCTGTTGATATCAGTGGTATTGCATGAGGATGTAAATCAGATCAGAATTTGGCCCACACTTTCCAGTCTATCCCTACATTCCATAGTTTCCTATCAGACCAAGGCAGAAAAGTCCTGACCTGAAGAGCTTTTGGCAATTAACAGAACTCATTCTCATTAAGGTGCTCAGCAGGATCAGTAAGTACTTTCTTTTAAGATGTTTAGTTGCAAGTTATTCCTTAACACCAAAGGAATACATTAACTGCATCAGAAATCCTCTTTGAGAGTTTCTTGCCAGTACCATTCCATTAATATGAAGGTGGCTTTCTCAAGCCATTTGGCATGAAATGCTACAGTAGATTTACTTTTCTTCACTATGAATGTTTTTTGCAATTAAAGTTATCCTGATGTGTGCTCAAGAGCATGCGTATCTAAAGACGCATGCTGAAGTGAAAGAGGATTCACATCACAGAAAGGACATGAACTCTTGGCATTGTAAAGAGTTAGTGCAGCCCATGACAGCAGGCCAGGGATGGGTAATCTTCAAGGGATTGCATTAATTTGAGCTGTCAAATCCTCAAATTTAGAAAGACAAAAAAAATTTCCAAAGTTACTCCAGGTAAAGTAGAAAAAATGATGAGCGATGACAGCATTTCATACTGAGATTTTTCATGTCACTTTTCACAAACAACAATTTTTCATGTCTATACAATTCTGCTAGCAGCCTCTTTTTTCCTCCAACTTAGTCATCCTCTTCATCCTCATATAAACCTGATCAGGTGCAAATCAAGACAACATTTATACTGGCACTGAACAGGTTTAAAGACAAAAAGGCATACTGTAGCACCAATTTAAATGTCTTAACAATAATCAGGCTGTCAGTGTAAAGAAGAGTCTGAGTGCAGAGCTTTAGAGCATGAAAATAAAGCCAAAAATAGTAGACTTATTTTAAAGGCACACTGTCAATGCAGAGATGTATTTTTTTAATCCGTATCTTTCCTTGCACCTCCTGATTTTCAGTTAGACTCCCAGCTAGAGTGAACCCAAAAATTCAGAGTGAAGCTTAGCCACGCCTGCTGACTCATGCCTGATTTGAGGAAAAAACTGCTGTTTTCACAGAATTCAAGATCGGATTCAGAAATTATGTCTTCTGCAGAGACATATTTTTCTGAAACTTTGTCATAGATCTGTCAAAACATTTGTGGGTGAAATCCTAACCCCACTGACTTCAGTATGGGGTAGGATTTCATCCTGCAGATCTTAGTGAACCTGGGCCAAGTTTTGGGTTCTGAATGCAAACCTAAACAGTATTTTGTTATGAATGTTTTGCAGAGCTCTAACCTTGGCTGCTTTTCTAACAACAGGCTTAGTTTGCTGATAGTTTTTGCAAAAATTTAAAAAATCATGAGTGGGGAAAAATAGGTAACAGAAAATGACTAAAACCTCATTTTCAGAAATGTTCAGCATACAGAAAGGAGTTTATCTCAGAAGTGCTAAGGAGCCTCAAGCCACACAGTAAACCTGTACACACAATTCTGAAAAACACTTCTCATTTCTTTACACCAGCCTTCGCTTTGGAACAAATCACATCTGCTTCTAAAGCAAGGAGATACCTGGGAAATTACTATCTTTCCTAAGTAGTATAAAAATAATTCAGCTGGATTAAGCATGATTAAGAAGCATGGCAGTTGAGTGTGAGTGTTTTGTCTGGTCGAAGATATAATAGTTTGTTAGGAAGAAGGGTGGCAATGAATGAAAAAGAAATCTAGGCTTTTACCTTGAAGCTCAGTTTCCCATGGACTGCAGCATCATGGCGTTAACTCTCACAAGGATTGTTAGGTATATCTAGGGATATTTTCACTACAGCATCTCACAGAATGCCCATCAGGCTACCTACCTATTGGTTTTGTACCAATCGTCATCATAACTGACTCTTCACATGATGTCAGGAGTGTGATGGAGCTATAGGGACAAAAAGGAAAAGGGTATCTCTAAGGTAAGTATAAAACATAAAGATAGAAACCAAGAAAGATGGACTATGGGGTCTTATTACATCCATTTCTTTAGTGGGCATGTTCGGCCCTTTCTGGTATAGGTGAATTACGGGATACCACACAACAGGAAGGATGGGCACTCCAGCCGTTTTACTTTTTTGCTTGGGGTGGCAAAAAGGGTAGAGCTGGCCCTGATCAGTAGAGTGAGTCAAAATTTCCAATTCACAATGTTTGACTGACTAAAATTGCTTCCTGTTTTTTATGTATTTGTTTATTTTCATTATTTAGATCTTGGTGAATTCTGTAGAAAAAGTTTACATTTCTGTGCCATAATAATTTATGGCAAAGAAAAATCACACACATTTTACTGTGGCAATCAACTATCTAACTGGGTATTGTTGCCTTGGAGAGGATGCAAATGGTAGGCAAGGGATAAAAGTTAAAAAAAGGATAAAATGGTAGGCAAGGGATAAAAAAAACTGGAAAAAATTAAAAAATTAATAACTAAAAAAGAAAAGAAATAGAAACAAGTAGATGTCAGTTCATAAATATTAAACAGCAGTGAGGTATCGGGTGTCAGATCTAATAAACAAAGAAAGTTGGATAGGTTTTAAATAGCAAAAAGAGACTTAATAGGCAAGATTTTAAAACAAGAAACATTACAAATAGCAGTAGTAAAGTCAGGAAATGTTACCTAGTGACAATTACATAAAGGGCCAAATAAATCTTAAATCCTTTTTTTAAAAAATAATGTATTGCTTCCCCATGCCACTGGGACCAAGTCCTGCAAAAAAATCTCCTAGATGAAACCTCCGAGTCAAGTCCCACTGTAAATCCCTTTTTATGCTATAAGTGTAGAGACAGTATCTTACTATATGTTTTCATAGCACCTAGTGCAACGGTGCCCTAATCCTGCCTGGGTTTTTTGAGCACTACTGTCATACAAATAAATACGCTCAAAGGCCTCCAAAAGGATGCAGGTGTTAGTGGAAGCGGATTGCATTGAAAGGTTGGAGCCCTCAGCTATGAGTTATACGAATTAGGGCCCAAACCTGAAAAGACTAAAGGACATGAGTGCACACTCACAAGCAGAGGCGGTCAAAATTGGAATTTCTGCTCCACGGGAAATTAGAACATTTTGAAAAAGATTTTCATTCTGAACTGGAATGAAAACTAGTCATTTCAAACCCTCCGACTGAAAGGAAAGTCCAAACCGATTTCATTCTGGAAAAAATAAAATGTTTCCATTTGATGCCCCCTCCCCTACAAAATCCGACGGAACAGCCAACAGCCATGACTGCCCTGTACTTCCCTCCCAGAGCTAGCTTGCTAACAGATATGACAGTGTGGCTTGCTAACATGGAGTTGAGGCATTCACCTGCCACAGACTGTGGAGCCTAGAAGCGTTGCAAGCCTGATCTCGAGCCAGGGCTCCCAGGGCTTCTGGGCACCTAGCTCCACAGCACAGAGTCATCAAGCCATGGTGTCACTGAGCATAGGACAGTCTGCCAGAACTACGGACCTGGAAGCCCAGTCTGTCCAACAGTCTGCTAGGTTACTTAGAGCAATTCTTGATGGTGCCATGGGTGCTGACTCTGTGGCTGCTCTGGCACACAGAAAAAAAATAGTGGGTGCTCAGCAACTACAAGCGGGCCCTGCCAATCAGCTCCTGCCCTTCCTACCTCAACCCCCTGCGCATCCGACTGGCCCTGCCAATCAGCTTCTCTCTCTCCACACCTAGCATCTCTTGTTCTCTGAGGATCAGCTGTTTAGAGGTGGGCAGGAGGCACTCAGGGGCAAAGAGAGGAGTGGTGGCAGGAAGAGGCAGACTGAGGGCTGGGCGAGCTCTGGGATGGGGGAGAAGAGGAGTGGGAAGAGGCAGAGCAGGGGTGGATCTTTGGGAGATGGGATGCAATGGGGGTGTGGCCTGGGATGGAGTCAGGGTCAAGCACTCTCCCAGCAAATCAGAAAGTCAATGCTTCTGGAGGGTGCTCTAAATTGTGCTGAAGGTTGTACTGGCCTCCAGCCAGCCTTAGAGGTTTCCTGGAGGCTTAAAGCCATCTTTGTCCTTCTTTCTTGTTTTGTGCCTGTTACTGAAACATAGGTGCTAAAACACAATATTGTCCTTCCAGAAGCTGAGGTTATTGGGTACTATGGTGTGGGAGACACTATTTTACCTCTGTAAATTTAGAAAGACTCTAAAAATATGGATCAGATGACCTTCTGTTATCAATAAAGTTGCTTATGTTCATATTCTGTGAAATATGTTTTACCCTCTTGTACTGACCATGTAAGCTTACTTAATTTGTTCATCAGTTCTCAAATGAAAAATTACAAATAGTGAATGTTGTGCTTTTGGGACTTGAATGCCAGACGCAGTTAGGTGAAGTGTCACTTGACAAAATTTATTTGCCTAAGAATGTAGAAATGGGTGACTATAAATGTCTTTGTGATGGAAAGCCACTATCTGCAGTGAGCCTGGTTGGCTAATAGTGGCTAGAGTGGAAAAGAATACCAGAGATGGGGGTTTGCGTGTGTGTGGCAGGTGCTGCACACCTTGGGAGCCTAAATTTGCATCTGGCTGCCATTTGTGTGTGTGTGTGCGTATGCATGCACGCACGCACGCATGCACTCCAGGGAACTCTGTACAGAAATCAGAAAAAATAACAAGACCAGTCAACTCTTGTAGAACCTTTTATTTGAACATCTGAGAACCCACTATCTGGGTGATATGCCATCATGCTGCAAACACTGGGTCGATGGCCCTCTTATACCACCAGATGTGCTATGTGCAAGAAAGCTCATCCTGCCAGATTGGATTCTGAAAGAAGGAAATAAAGATAGCTGACATAAACTCTTTGCTGTTTGGACTCTCACAGAGCTGGAACTAGGAAACTAAAGCAGAGCTCCCTAGAGTCAAGAAGGGTTAGCCCTAAAGGACATTCACTGTTGACAGATTACTACAATTCTGTCACCTTTTGGAACTATACACTGTAATTCATTTGTGTATATATGTAACCTGTTTTAACTTGTAAATAACTCTTTCATTTCTTGTTCCTAGTTAATAAATCCTTAGTTAATTTACTTTTAGTTAATTTACTTTATGATTGGCTACAAGCATTCTCTTTGATGTGAAATCTAAGGTACAAATTGACTTATGGTAAATAACTGGTTCCTTAAGACTGGGACCAACCTGAATATTTTGTGATCTTTAGTGTAAATGATCATTTATTACTCAGTCCAGATTGCCTGGGTGGCCAGATAGACTGGAGAGCCCAAGGGGACTATCTGTGACTTCATGGTAAGACTGTTATAGTGCTCCAGGAGTTCACATTTATTACTGGTTTGGTGAAATCTAATTATAGAACATATGGCCAGTTTGGAGTCTGCCTTGCTTTTTGACAGTCTGCCTTAAGTTTGGCACTCATGGTCGTGAACTACTCCAGACAGCGTGACAGTATCAGGTGGACATTCACTATGTTTGATTCTTCCTCTGTTTCTACTACTATTTTGTCAAATGTTTTGGATAATGTGTCTGCTACCACTAACTCTTTTCCTGGTTTACATATTATTGATACATCATACACCTGGAGATGAAAAACAGTCATTGTAGCCTCCATGGACTGTCCGCCACCTCCTTCTTTGGAAATGGTATCAAAGGCATATAGTCTGTTTTTGACTGCTCAGTTTCAGTTTGGACAGAGTGGCCTTCAGTTTTTGCAAGAGCCCTGGATTCATACATCGCTGGTCTCCAAGGATGGTCATATTTTCATAGTAATGCAGCCCCTGTGCCTTCTTTGGAGGCAACAGTGGACAACTTGGTCTGCTTCTTCTTGTCAAAATACCTTAAGACAGGAGCATTCTGAATCAATTGTTTCTTTGAGGTTAGCAACCCCTGTTCATTGACTATTCTTTTCAATGAATGCACAGAGGTTGCTGGTTTGTGCAGCCAAATTAGGCATAAATTTACCAACAAAATTAACCACTACCATGAAACTCTGTACTTCCTTTTTATTTTCTTTGTGTGGCATATTTGTTATACCTTGTGTTCTGCTGAGATCAATACATTCAATTAACTTTTCCTTCAATTACTTTTCTCCTAAACAGGTACTTTCTTTGAGCCTGAATTTACATTTTTATTTATTTAGCTTCAGACCCATTGCTCTAGCTCTGTCCACTGCTCTCTTTAACCTGTAATTATGTTCTTCTATTGTGTTGTTCCAGATGAATATGTCCTTCAGAATATGAATTTTGTGCCTTCAGTTCCGTCAAAGATTTGCTGCACAGTTCTATGAAAGATTTCTGCAGTGAATTTGAGACCAAACAGTAATCTGAGAAAGCAATATCTTCCATATGGTGTAATAAAAATACATAATTTGTCTCATCTAAGGGAATCTGCCAGAATCCAGACGTTACATCTAAAGTAGTAAAATTCTTTGCACTATCACCAAAAATGTCTTCCTTGCTAAGGTAACTAAAGTGTTCCCTTTTGATATATTTGTTAAGCACCTCAGGATCTAGGCATAATCTCAGTGTTCAATCCTTTTTTTATTCTACTCTTACTAATGAGAGCACCCATTCTGTAGGCTCTTTTAATAATAATTGTTCTTACTAAACGATCCAGTTATTCTTTGAGCTTTTTTTCTCATACCTAGATGAATATCTCCAAAGTCATGTAGGGAAGGACAACTTGGCTCTGTTAGTTCAGTTCTTTATTCAGTTGCTAATTTTCCTATGCCTTCAATTTCCAGATACTGTTCCTCTATGTCTGTGTCCTGTGTCTCCTCTAACATGTGCACCCTTGGAATCAACCCATGGGCTTGGCGTGTTTTTAAATTGAATATGTGTGATTTATGCCCATTAACTAACACAAAGTTGATCAGTTCTATTTGATCTTTTACCTTCACTGCTGGCACACGTGTATCTCTTGTAGAAATGAACTCCCCATTATATGCTTTCAGTTTAACCAGTTTGCTCGCCATTTTGTTTTTAATTTAACCTTTTAACACCAACATCCAAAACAACATTTACATGAGTCCCAGTGTCCAATTTGTAGGTTATAAGAGTCCCATTGGTACCTAAGGGAATTGTCCATTCCTCTGTTCCTTCCTCTTCAGATACAGCTCCTAGGTAGAACTCCTCTTCTGTATTGTTGTCTGTGCTCTCTTTCTGGATTGCTGCATCAGCATGCCTGCTTTGCTTTGCATTCTCTTCTGCAGCTGTTGATCCTCTTTGCAGACTTTGGCAAAGTGATTGTGTTTCTTGCAAATATTGCAGTGCTCACCAAAGCAGGGCATTGTAGAGATCTGTATTTGTGTCCACATCTTGTGAAATACTTAAAGTTCCTTGCAAACTTGTAAGCTTTGTTTTTTCAAGCTTCTCTGTTTTTTGTTCTGTACTGATTTACTGCTTGCCAGTTTTTTGCACTCATGTCACTCTATTCAGGGTACGTGTTTTGTTTTCCTTCCATTATCTTTATTCTGGTCAGAGTGATTTCTGCTGCCTGACACAGTATTACCGTTTTATCCAAAGTGAGATCCATGTCTCCCAATAGTTGTTTTTTTTCAGCATTGGAACTGGATTCCAGTTCCAATTTGATCCATTATAAATGAATCTGTTAAGAGTCCATAGGTGAAAGTTTGGCTCATTAACTTCTGTTAGGAATTCTTCCAAGGATTCTCCTTCCTCTTGCCTTCTAAGGTGAAGCTTATACGTTTCAAACTTTTCAGTTTTTTAAAATATGAAATACTCTTCCAGTTTCTGAAAAATTGTATCATGATATAGTTGCATGCTATTAAAGACATTCACTGCCTCCAGTCCTGCAATGTTAAAGAAGATTGCTATTTTCTGCTGATTTTTTCCCATCAAAGTCAGCTGCTTGCATCTCTCTCTCTTTCTCTCTAATCTATCAAAACTCTCTTTTGAATCTCTTCCAGGAGTTTGCTGCATTACCTGAGTATTTCAACTCCTTGAGGGACTTTTATTTGCTCCATCTGCATAATGATTCCTTTACTTCTTCATTACCGTCCTCTTTTCTCTGTCCTCTGTTCTGTCTCACTCTGGCACCATGTGTTGTCTTGTGAATTCATAAGAAGGAGAAATAGTCTGGGCTTTAAGAATTTCAGGCTTTATTAGAACTAAGCCAGAGTTACCTAAGCTAAAGGAACACCATGACCTCTAGCTGAGTCAAGCTGCCATGAGACCACTCCCAGCTGGCTCTCACTAGCCCCAATCTAGTTTCCTCTAACATGTGCTCTGCTTTTAAAGGCACAATATATACTGCTAGCCAAAGACATTATCTGGTAAAGGCAGAACACTTGGGTATTTGATCCTGCCTTGTCCAGATCTCTGTACCTGGTGAGTCCCGTTGACTCTAGTGAGCCTCGTTAAGGTTTGTATGGGTTTGTACTAGTTGATCCTGGAGCAGGATCAGCACCTTAGTACGGGCTAATGAGCTGAAACCAACCCAATGCAGCATGTGGAATAGCCTTAGATCTGCCAGATGTTTGAGCCTGTTTGTACACACTAAGCAGTGAACAAGTGGCCTGCCACAAGTGATATCCCTATCCATAAGTAAAACCATTGCTGTCTGCAATAATTATTACTTTTTTAATTAAATACTTGTACATTAGCAAGTGCGATGGAATCAGTAGGCAAGAGTATGTGCCCTCTTCTATTACTTGATCAGCCACTGACCACTGGAGTGGGTAAAGGATAAAGGGTTGTTTGTTAGTTAGCAGACTACCCCCATATGATTATCTTTTCTTGTTAACACAGGAGAACAGGGATGATGCATCCCTCATGTCAGAAAGGCAGTTTTGGGGTATCCCAAAATTTGGGAAGCTGTGGGAACCAAGGCTGTAGTGTTGTGCAGCACACATGATCTCATGGATGTGGGGATAAGTCCATCACAGCAGCAGTACTGGCTCCAATTGTGTTCACTGAGTTCCATGGCGGAAGCAGCTGGCAAGCATAACTATCCTAGAACTACTAGAACAACAATTACAGACTAATGCATAATCCTCACACCACCAGTGTGAACTATTTACTTTATAGCTAGAAAATGTGAAGCATAGAGAGGTTGTGTGACTTCTCCTAGTTCTCACAGCATGCCTTTGCAATGCTAGGGATAGGGCTCATTTGACTCCCAGACCTGTGCTTTAACCATTAGATTTTTATGACATATAGAACAATTATGTTAAAAATTGCCTATATGGATATTCTGAAATTCCTTCTTTTCCTAATAACATTATTTATTAGGGGATTTCAGGCTTTCCTTTGAATTAGTCCAGAAATGGACATATTTAGATTTGAATATGTTCTTTGAATTTTCTCACCTTTTTAACTGCCTCCCCATTTAATTAATAGCATTAAAGCCGATCTTTGTAAGTAGAGTATTTTTCACCTTTCTCCTTTAGTGAGGGCATATTGTACTGTACCTAATTAAACTGACTGATCTTTACCCTAAGCAAATGCTGTCTGATTATTCCAAGCAAGAATCTAAGAGAACTGGATAAACTCTTTGTTGATTTTATTTGGGTAGGCAGAAATCCCAGACTTTGTTTAAGGAAATTACAATTACCTAAAAAGAAATAGAGATTGTGTTTCTCCCTTCTAAGACTTTAGAATATTGGTTGCTTACTAACACATGAGGGATTTTACCAGTCCCAAGTGGAAATTTCTGTCCTATTTTATAAGGATTTCTCACTTATTAAATTATCTCTCATTAACTGAAAAACTTGAAGCACAATTTATTCCATTTTAAACCCTGGAAGTGTTAAATAGCTTTAGCACTTGAATGCAGAGTTTTTAATATAAAGATAAGCTGTTTGTGTGGATAGAGACAACTCTATGTCCCTGTAGTCCTCTCTTTGCATTGAATGTAGCTTGTCACATTCAAGCTACAGAGAGCTTTTGATTTGTTCCAAGAATTTATACAGCTCTGTCTTGAACTTGTTATATATAGTATCTATTTTCCAAATACGAGCTAGTCTTTAGTCTGACAGTCCATGTAGTCGCTGCTTTAGGAGAAGAACAGGAACAAACTTGTGACTCAGACGCTTTTCCTGTCATGGTTTATGTCCCCTCCTACATTGGCTCAGCAGCATTGGCTGTGTGCTGTGGAGAAAACCCAAGGTTCTGATCACTATCCACCCACCGGCATTGCAGGGGGAGTAGAAGCCCTGCGATATGGATAGTGAGTGGGGCAGGAGGCTCTTTGCCCCCCTACACAAGAGACATCAAGGGTCATGATCTAAACCCCATATGGTTAACAACAACAGCACTGCAAGAAGTTTTCTGCCTTCATGTACAAAACTTTTCCTACGTAGATGTTGATGGCAACCCTGTATCATGAGGACATAATTCTTCAGTTTCTTAACACCCATGTGTTACAATAAGAGTTGTTGGGGGTATGCCTTTCCTCCCACCCCACCGTTTTGGACCTGGACAGCTGGTAAATCAGGAAGGAGTTTTCTCTACCAGCTAGCCACAATGCTGATACTATTGTTTGGAGTAACAGTTAATAAAGGGTTCCAAAACTAATTAGGGAAAATAAGCAAATAAGTTTGCTAAAAGCAAGAGATGAATTCATTTTATCTTAATGGAAATGAATATCAAAGGAAATAAGAGATTATTTCATTTCTGTCTGAATCCATAGAAATTCTACTCCCCTCTAAATTTGGCAGCAAAATGCAAGATAAAGATATTACATCATCAGAGCAAATTCTTATAAGCTGATTACTGAAGGCAATGTCATGCCCATAGAGAATAGGATAAAATCATGGATGGATTTGCCCCTTGGTTCCAGAAGTGCTGCCCCTCTGCCCTTGAAACAAAGATTCACTGGCATTGCAATTTCATGACTGGAGATTTGGGGGTACCTGGAAAGAAGGCAAGGCAGCAGATATTATTAATAGAAGGCCTGATCCTGCACTGATTTGTGGGGCAAAGCTTCCAGTAAAAGCTTCACTGATGCAGGATGAGGCCTCAGTCTCTAATAAAATCTGCTGCCCATTTCATGGTTATCTTGTGAGATACGACCTTGTCTCATTAGGGATTTGGCTTTCTTTCAGACACAATGAAGAGGGGTAACCTCATGTCTTTGATAACTGTTATCTAACTTTAACCTCCCTAAATCTAATTCATATTTCTTCCTTGAGATCAAACATAATCAAACAATCCTTGGACATAAAGCCAAGGCTGGATTTAGTCACCTTTATACTGTTCTGAAAAGGTTTACTATTTTAAAACTTCTGCTTCTGTCTTTCATGAATGACTAGCTTGTCCTCCACCGGCTCTATATGGAATATTCAAAAGAAAGTATAGTATGAGAGAGGTGCAAAAGCAACTTGGGTTGTACTTCTGAAGCAGAGATTTACAAAGCTGAGGGCTGGTTTACACTGAAAACTTACACTGGGATAGCTATGTCTCTTGGGAATGTGAAAACTCCTGGTGTAGACAGTGCTCCGTCCATTGAAGAATTTTTCTTAGCTACTACCTCTCAGGAAGATGTATTAACTGGAGAGCTCTCCTGTCACTATAGTATCTACTCCAGTTGTTCTCAACCTATTTACCATTGTGGGACACATATGAAGCTCTTTATGTGTTATGTGGGCCATATCCACACAATATATACACTACCCCTATGGCCTAGAGGATGTCACATGGTTCGTGGCTATGTGCTGATTGGGCCACAAGCACCCTTCAGGCCACAGGTTGAGAAGTACTATCTACACTGAAGCTCTACAGAGATGAAGATGCAGCACTGTAGCCATGTTGTTGTAGCATTTTAAATGTAGACATGGCCTGTGTGTTGAACAGCAATTACATTTTCTAATGTGCAATAGAAACTAACTACATTAACATTATTCAATATTTATATTATGGTAATGCTCAGAGGCTTCATCAGGATCAGTTCCCCATTGTGCAAGCTGCTGAATTTTAGCCTAATATGCACTGCAGAAAAAAAAAAGTATGTTCTTTATTTAATTAACTTGAGGTAAATCCTAGTGAAAGAAGCCTCACACAAGTTAGAAGAGAGGGTTTTAACAAACAACTGTCTTGTCTTCTCTAGGGTTTACCTTGAATTTACAAATTAAGCAACCATTTTCTCAACAAAGCTGAGTAACTGTTTGCAGGATCGCAGACTCAGAAATCATAAAGTGTAAATAGTTTTTTCAACTAACTCCTTCTGTTTCTCTATCCTCATTTCGTCCTTCAGCAGACAGTCAGCAAAAAATTAGTGCTAGTATTTGCGTTATGATAGCTCCCAGGAACCCTAATCAAGGCTCAGGGCCACATTGTGCTGAATACTGTACAGATATGTGATATGGACAGTTGTTCCCCTAGTGAGCTCACACTCTACAGGACAGACAAGATGCAACAGAAGGACAAAACAAACAAACAAGGGGTGAAGATGACTAGCAGAATGAACAGAATGGAGAAGGAAGGCAAAAGTCATAGGCTGAAAGATTATGTGCACAGCTTTCTTTCACGGAGTTGGAAATTTTATGGCATCATTCCATGAAGAGTACCAAGTATGAGGGATTATGTTTTCGTTGTGTCTTGTGAGACACTTCCTTGCCACACAGTGCATACTTGCCATGTAGATGGCCTTACATGTTATCAGAGCACTCTGTTTTTATATCTGTAAATAGTTAATAGACAATAAGGCTGTAGAGTACACAAGAACACATAACAAAATGTATGGGTTTGGCAGGATCAATGGCTTTGGTTGTTGTGTGCTGCAATTGGCTTCCTCTGTGCCACTCCTTAATGCTAGGTAAATATTTTGCTAATACACAATAATTAACAGCATGTTAAAGGAAAATATTTGATAAGGGGTATGACATTTTTACCATGTAATATTAGGAATTATAATGATTAATTTGGAAGGATTTTTCAAAAGTTGACTATAGAATTTTTGCTGATCATTTTCTCCAGCCCTTCCAGCAAGAAACGTATGTCAATATAACATGGCCAAACACCAGACAAATAGCTGAGCTGCTGGTCCCTTCAGACCAGGGGCAGCTCTAGGTTTGTTGCCGCCCCAAGCTCGGCAGTCAGGCGGCCTTCGGTGGCATGCCTGTGGGAGGTCCGCTGGTCCCATCAATTAGGCGGCATTTCTACAGGACGTCTGCTGGTTCCTTGGCTTCTACATACTCTCTGCCAAAATGCCACCAAATCCGCGGGACCTGTGGACCTCTTCCTGCACTGCCGCCATGACAGTGACAGGCAGACTGCCCCCTGCGGCTTCTCTCCCCAGACACATGCTTGGTGCACTGGTGCCTGGAGCTGCTCCTGCTTCGGACTGCATTCCTGACTCTTCTTATTCAGAACATTCCACCTGGGAGGTATCTTGAGATACCAAACCATTTCAAAGCAGATACATGATGTCTCTCTCATGTACATGAATTTTTCTGCTGCTGTAATTTTCACACCTAGTCTGTGACTCCCAACTGTGCTTCTTGCTTTTTCTCAGAAGATCATTATAAATTTTTAAAAGCTATTTTTGTGGGTATTTTTTCTTTCATGCTCATTTTTATCAATGCCAAATTGCACATAATTACATATTCTATCAGGAAAGTAAAATAAATGATAAACAAATGTCCTTTTGAATCTTTCCTCATTTACCCTTAAGTCTCTTTGCCACTAGTAATGTGCAAGTATTGGGGCTGTCACATTATCATCTTCTTTATGTTTACCCTTAATCTTGTGGAACATCATTCTCATCACTGCATTTTATTCTGTATTCTATCTCATCAGTGTATTCTTCTATTTACACTATGTGATTTGGTCTTAGGATCTGACACGGGCATATTTGTGACAATCTTTTTTAACCCTCTGATTTCCAAAAACAACAGTAACACAAACATATATAGTTGCTTATAAAATATCAATAAATTAGAGCTGCAAAGCTTGACAGAGGTGACTTTTTAGCTCTGCTAAAAACTCCCCAGTTTTAGTAATCCAGATTACAAATCATACTGTCATAATCATAAAGTTTCATAATCATTGTTACAAAGTTACAAACCTTAGAACAGAAGCAGGTATAGTGGCAGGTTGCAATAGAACTACTAAATACAAAGGAAAATAGGGATTACATAAAAGTCAAAGTGCTCTTTGGAAAAGAAGAATTAAGACAATTCATTTTGGAATTTGTTCTGATTGGTGCTTGATGAATTATTTTCGCCTAAACTTTTTTTCAGTAAAAAATGCAGATTCAACAACACCAAAATGATTTGCAAAATTGTGTTAGTGTTGGGGGAAAAAAATTGGAAAAAATCAAAACTTTTTGTTTTCACATTTTTGAAATTAAACATTTTTGATTTTTCAGTTCAATGTGACTTTTTATTTCAAAATTCCCCTCAATTTTATTTTAAAAAGTAAAAAGCCTTTAAAAATGAGCTACTTTCAATTTTGACAACTTCTGACTCTACATCTTTGCTCCCATCAACCTCTTACAAGTTAAACAGCATCAGTCATTGTTTGTTTCTTAATGGGAAGCTTTGAAGGAAAATGTAAATATTGGGTAGCATTCTTCCCTGAAGGTGCTATGTATTCCCCACCTAGGTGTTAGAGTGTACCATATTGCTGGAAGAGACATCTTTAAGATAAGATGCAACACAGAAGGCCTGATTATGTGAACATATTAAAGATTCTCAATGAACTTTTCACATGACTAGGAGTGATGGATGGGATTCTCGAAAGTCTCTGAAATATTTAGGAGCATATGTCATTAGCCACTTTTGAAAATTCCACTCATAAATTTTAGTCTCCAGGTCTGATTCCCAGTTTGGATCTTCATATTCTGCCTATGTAAATTTCCCTTGAAACTTTCTTTGATTGAACATGGTACTGTCCAGTTTCTACAAAGTATTTTTTCTTTGCTGCATCAAAGAGCTCACACGGGATATCTCAAATATTACTACAAAGAGTCTTGTAGCAATTTATAGACTAACAGATCTTAGGGATCATGAGCTTTCATGGGCTAAGACCCATGAAAGCTCATGATCCCTAAGATCTGTTAGTCTATAAGGTGCTACAAGACTCTTTGTCGCTTTTGCAGATCCAGACTAACATGGCTACCCCTCTGATACTCAAATATTACTATATGTCATGTTTGTGTGTGTGTGTGACAGGCAGGCAGGCAGACAGAGAGAGTACCCCAGTCTCTAGTCATTCTGTAGCTCCTTTTGAGGGGAGTTTTCAAAAACTTCATCTCTGGATGCATTAACTTTCCTTTCTGATCACCACTGGACATAACTGGGAATGGATGATATACATCCCCCCATGACCTCCTAACTACAAATGTCAACTTCTGGCTTGTGGAGTAAGGGGAAAACTGCTATGCAAATGTCTGATCTCTCCTCCTGTCTATGTAAGAAAGTGGAGATTTATACACAGAAAGAAATCTCTGCATGTGGAGATTCTGGCCCTGTGCTAATCTGTAACTAATTAGAGCAAGGACTTCAGAGCACTAAGTGAAAATGGACAATGTGTGGACAAGTACAATGCATGGCAAATTTTGGACCCAACCCTTTTGAAGTTAAAGAAACTCTATTGCAATCACTTTCTGTGCCACACAGCCTTTCCCAGGAAGGCTTTGTTAAGTTCTGTAATAAACAAACAAACAAAACAATAGTAGATAAGCAGAGAAAATGGAAAGCTACATCAGCTGTTCAAAATCAGTCCAATTATTATTATTCCATTAGGCTTTTCTGTATAAAAGTTCCATTGATTTTCTTCCAGCTTTTAGAATTAAAGACATTTTAAAAGTTGACATATATGGCAATTATAATGTCGCAACATCTACTTGTGTCAATATTTTAAAATCCTATAAAGACCACTAGGTAATTGAAAATATTTTAAGAATGTTTAACTATGGTTTTCTATAATAAAGCTTGTGAATTCTTTTTTACTCAACTTACTTTTTAATCTTAGTTATCGGAAATGTTGCAGTAGTTTTACTTCAAATTTCTAGATTCTATGTACATCAATAATGTAATATTTACCAACCTGAATACAAGAACATTCCATATAAAAATGAAATTGGAATTCTATTGGAATATTGTAGACTTACCATGTCCATTTTAGGAAGGCACAATTATTTCTCCCAAAAAAAAAAGTATTTTCCCTCTGAACAAGCCCTGAAATAACTTCACTAACTTCACTACAGTGTAGTTGCATAGTGGACATTTTGTGCATTTGTTCTTTTACATTGTCAGTGTGTTCAAAATTTAGGGCTCAGCTCATGAAAATATCTTTATTCAGTAGAGGGACTTAAGCATGCGCTTAACTCCTTTTCTGAGAAGGGATGGACTTAGTTTGTGCTTAAGTGCTTTCTTGACCCACAAATTCTTGACCCAAAAATTCTCTTGATGGCTCCACTTCTCTCTTGCCCACTCTGTATTCTAGCACTCTTTTTATGCCCTATATTACATTTAAAGTGCCTTCTCAATATACATCAAGTCCTCTCCCTTCCTTCCTTAAAAATATATATATCAAAAACAAAAACTAAAAATAACCCTAAAAATCCACTTTTATGCTACAGTATTGTGTTTATAGATTTTAACTCCGGGAAATAAAATAAACTAAGTTGGCATGGGCAGCAAACTGGTGACATTGAGAGAAATATAATGTGAAAGGCGTGGACTTCATGCTTGTTCAAATTGTTATAGTGAAAAAGCAGCATGGTGTTTCTTTAAAAAAGATGCTTTTGTCAGCATAATGGCAAGTTATCTCCATATTCGCAAATCAATTCAGAATATAAGTCCAGGTCTATATTTCAAAACTTCCCTAGGTAAATATCGGTGTTGTGCTAGCACATGCACCCCATAGCCATGTCGAGTGTCCACGTGTGCTGAGCAAGGAATGGGTACATATGGTTCACAGGCATATACCTCCCCGCACATTTTCTCTTCTTTGTTTGCAATGGTAACACTTCCAGTCCAGGGGCAGTGTGCAAGAGTCCCGTGCATCATAGGAAACCCTCTGGGAAACATTCATCGTGTGTTGCCGGATTGCTCACTGCTTTCATGCATTGGATGATGGGCAGCACCTGCTCATCTCTTTCTTCTGCCAAACTACACTGGAGTCCATGAAGATGTGGTTCAGCCACTGCTCACTGAACAGGTACAGTTCTGGATACTGGATGGAATCAGTCCAGAGAGATTTAAGATGGCAAAGTATGGCTGACTCAGAGGGGGAATGAAAATCCACTCGGGACCCATGGAACAGATGTGTTGAGTGCTAGGATTGCAATGATAGGGCATGGATGGACTACTGCCTCTGAGCCCAGAAAGTCAGCATGGTATGGTGGGGTCATATCATCTTGGAAACCTGGGGCGATGCCCAGTGACTGCAGAACTTCAGACTGAGGAAGCAGACCTTCACTGACTTTGTGCAAGGAGCTTGCAACAACACTCCAATGTCAGATCTCTCCATTTTGGAAACCCATATTTGTACAGAGGCAGGTAGCTATTGCCCTTAGGAAACTGGCAGCTCCTGGCAATTACCATTCAGTTACAAACCAATTTGGTATTGGGAAGTCAACTGTTGGGGCAATGGTTATACAGGTTTGCCAGGCTGTCAAGACTGTGATCTACCCAAAGGTGATTGCTGTAACTCAAGTCTCTGATGAAATTACTGTGGGATTTCAGAGAATGAGGTTTCCAAACTGGCAGAGTGAGGGAAGGAGGATCAACAGAACACACATCCTTATACTTTGCCCACTGAAAGGGGCCAGTGAATACATGAACTGAAAAGGTTACTATTCACTAGTTCTCCAAGGCTTAGTGGACCACAGGTGTCAGTTCATGAGCATGAAAGTTGGACACATGGGAAAGATCCACAGCAAAGATATTTGTATCACGGGGGAAATAAATGACTTCATTCCCCTGAAGTGACGTGATTATGTATGGTGTTTCTGTGCTGACATTTCTTATGAGGGCTCCTGCATACACATTCTAACCATGACTTGTGAAGCCATATCTGAACGTCACCAAGCCCCCCAAAACAAGAATTCAAGTACAGACTGAGTAGCTGAAGAATGGTGGTGGAGTGCATCTTTGGGCACTGGAAAGCTCATTGGAAATGCCTCCAGACCTGTCTGAATGTCAACGGGACCAAGGTGGTTCAGATTATTGTGGTGTGCTGTGCTTTGCACAAAATATGTAAGTCTAAAGGGGAATACTTATAGAGCGAGGGGGCAAAGGAGACACATGTCTTCAATGCTTGTATGGATAGCCAGATCCCACCTATGTGCACAGCACATGGCAATCTAGGGAAATTCATGATGATGTGGGCTTGTACATCATGGAAAAGTGGAGACCCAGAAGGTGACTTGGGACTTTGTACAGAGACATTATTTGGATGCTATGGTATTGCTGGAAAAGTTAAATAGACGATTGCCACATACTTCTGCTGAGAGACATCTTGGTGGATTTGGAGTCCCCGCAGCTGACATTAACATACAAACTGAAAACAGACAACTGTGGGGAAGGAGGGGGGCCTTCAAAGTATCATCTTTGGTTGTGATTTTGTCATGAGGGGAGTTTTAATGCATGTTAACAGCATTACTGAGCAAAGTTTTTGTTATATATGAATAATTCGGTTTGATTTTTGGAGGGAATTCACACATTTCTTCCACACAATGACACCATTGCTTTGTGCACCGATCAGCTATGGATGATTACTCCCATGTCATGAGTACTCCCATGGTTTCCAGTGGTGACTGTTTGGTATGGGTGGGGGAGGAAAGGTCAGAAATGCACTGTTAATTAACTTTTGTTTCCTTTGTCTATGTTGTTAATAAAGTCTATAACAAAGGCAAGGAGAGATTACATTTTCCTTATCTTTTTTTTCCATTCTGGTGCTTTGGATTGCACAGCTTAGTTCATTGTGAAACCTGTTTTTGGTGGGGGTTTTTAACATTGGGAAACTCATGGATGGAGGAGAAATGAGGGTGTGGGAGAGACAGAATTCATTGCAATTCTTCAGTACCGCATATCACAGAAATCATGATCATGTGCCTTGAGTCTTTCTGTTCCATCCCTAATACATGGAAAGTATCATGTTGATTATACCTGGAGAGCAAGGTGCACACACAAGTGCTGTGAATAGTAACTTACTGGCATACCTATATCTGACTTCTCCTATCTATGCCAAAGAACAGATCTTCCAGGGGCCTTCCTCTGCTATCTCCATACTGTTGCTCATGCCCTGCCACCAGAATGGTTTCCCTTTCAGCATTGGAATGTCCTGCCAAGTCAAAGAAAAGAGTAGCATTATACTTCATTTTTCCTTGGAAGACATCTTCATCTCCCCACGTAACACAACTGTGCCGTTGAAGGCCAAAATACTGAAAATTTTTAGAATCCAAGGAATAAAGCTATTACAGCTTCCTCTCTTCAGACTACTTTTGCAGCCCACAAGGAAAGAGTTAAAGTTAAAAATGATAAGATACCTGCATTAGTTTTATTTAAATGTTGTAATGTTTACAGTAAATGGATGCATCACTTGGGGTGGAGATTGGTTCCTTCAGGGGTAATGTTACCAAGTCACCTTTTTATTCTTTAGAGACTGGCCAACATTTGGAGAACATAACAATTTTCAGGGTACCACAATAGAAAAGAGAAGTGGCTTTCCAGTCCTGAGGAAGACACCCACCAAGTATGTTAGAGAAATATTTCACCCTATGATCATATTTATGCACATTGCTGAGTAAAGGGGTTTGGTGAGCTACAAAGATGTACCAAGCACATTAGCCCTAATATTAAACCTGAAGAACCAGCTTGAATTTCCACTACACAAAAGTTTGCTGAATTATGCTTACAGGAGTGGGTGTCAATTCAAGAGGAAACTGACTGTTTATATTCTAGCAGACACAGTTCCCATGGACGAGGATCGGAAAAAAACACAGAAAACATCCACCTACCCCCAAGCTGCTCCCATCCCAAATCACCAGAAAGTCTGGCACATGTGTCCAACAAACAGCACTGAAAGAGGCCTGGAAACAAAGAGTGACTCCGAAAGTGCATTCTCTTCCGGAAAGTTTTAGATTAATACACAGATCAATCACCTCTCAGCTGCTAATAGACATGGCACTGTGTTTGTGCAACCATTGAAGCAGATGCTTCACTGCCCCCACCCGCCACTGCTTCTCTCAGTTTCTGCAGAGTGGCTTAGCTCAGGGAGAGGACACACCCCAGGGACTGGGAATAGCACAAAACATTTGAAAACGTCATAAGGAGAATGGACCACTCTGACTTTCCTTGGACAGCCAAGCAGTTCCCTCTTCCCTTCCCATAATTTGGGAGGCCCAAAACACAAGCCACCAACTGCCCAACTCTGCTTTGAATAGCTCCTGTTCATAAAGTGAGGGAATGATGGAGATAGGAGTGAGAAAGAGGCAGTGTTGGATATTTCCATATATCATATCATGTGACTCTGCTTTCCCCACTCAGATTTTTCTAAAACACCTCCCCTCCTTTCTTCCTTCATCTGGTCCTCCATTTCCCCCCCTATTTTTTGTGGTCCAAGAATTATTACTGGCAGTGGTGATCAAGAAATGCACAGCCATGGGGCACAGTGATTGTTCATTAATAACCCGTCAAAGCTTCAGCTAAACGCTTTACAGTGTTTCATGGGATTTCAGTAAGCCACGTGTTGCTTCAGGACCAGGTCAGGGTGAAGTGGGGGTGCAGTGTGGTGGCTGATGAATGTAGCACAAGAGCAAGAAGATCTGTTGTTGGGGCGGGTGGGGGTCCATTTAAAACTTCCCCGCATTGGATTCTGGTTCCAGCAGTGGCTCTGTCTCCTCCGGCTCTTCAGGGGCATTCCTCAACTTTGTCCTCCAGATAGAGTTGCAGAATCACATTTCCCTCTTCCTCCATGTCTCCCAGGTCTTCCTCCAGGCATTGACTTCTCAGCCTGCTCCTTATCAGCATCCCTTTGTATGATAAGGCCAGCAGGGTTGAGGAGGTGTTTGGATTTCAAACTCCATACTCAGTGGCCTAAAGAGCACAGAGTCCAGCTCATCATAGCATGAAGATGTGCTCAGTCCCCTCCTGGAGTGATGCTTGGAGTCCTTCACTGTATGTTACAGGAGCCTGAGAAAGTACTTCCGGTGCTCCCAGCATTGGGAGGGAGCCTGGTGAATGAATGCTTCCTCCAGCCTCTGTGAAATCTCCTGGTACGGGTGATTGTTCCTGCCCACACAGGTAAAGCGATGGAAGATGGTGTACACTGACTACGCATTGATCAGCACCCCTGTGTGCACCGTCAACCATGCTCAATGATTAGTTGTAATATTCAATAGACTTTCACAGAAAACTGTTCTGAAGTGCTCAGCATTGGTTTCTACTATCTCTGGCAAGGGGGATGGTCAGGAAACTTTATACCTTGAGTGAGGGTCAGGCATTAAAGAGCTCAATGCATTGTAAGAATGGCCCTGCAGAACTATTGAGACCTGTGAGCTGGTACACATCCCTTCCTCCCATCCACACTGAACTGTAAAATTGGTTTGGGGCCATGCCACAGAAGAGCTGTGTACATATACACATCCCTTCTTCATGCTAGCTTTCGTGCACTGCACTGTCCTTCAGAAATGTGCTTCGGGGCTTTAAATCTGGACAATAGGAGGTTATGGCACTAACACACATGTAACCATGTACACTCACAAGTACAGACACACACTAGTGGGCATATATTTCACTAGATGCTGCACATTTTGATAACCATAGCACTAATACTCTCCAATTTATCATTATCCTTCTTGTAATGAGGTCCCCAGAAATGAATGCATTGTTCCAAGTGTGGTCACAACACTCTGGATAGAGAAGCATTATTACCTTCCTGCTCTGTGACATGATGCCCTTGATTATGGAGACCAATATTGCACTAGCTTGATGTTGCTGTGGTTGACATGGCAAACTAAAGTCTAATTTAATGTTCACTTAAATGCTAAATCTCTTTTGGCATGATTTCTCTCTGGGTTTCTCTTTCCAATTGAACATTTGTGTTTTCAATTTTTATTCATCTGTATCAACTTTCATTCTTTTCCAAACTCACTTTGTTTACCTTAGGCCCATATTTCTTGTCTCTTCCTTTGTATTATTTTTCTGTCCTCCCTGCTATTTACAACTCCTCCCACTTCACTATTATATGTCAATTTCATTGATGGGCTGTATAATCCCTCTCTTTACATTATTCATGAAGATATTTAATAAGGTCAGACCTAATGCTAGAGCTCTACAGAAAAACGGAAAAGACATGCTGTGGCGCATACTTTCCTGCGTTTCCCAGACTGAGGTCTGCTGTTCATTACAGTATGTGCATTAATTGGCTGTGTCCTGGACACACTCTGTAGCCCATGGACTATGCCTCTGCAAGGCAGGTAGCACAACCATAGTAGACCATATATTTTGGTGTTTTGTTGATTCTGCTCTACCTCTTGTGCAGGAGCAGATTTGGTACATTCTTCCACCATCCTCTTACACAGCAGTATACCATGAAGTGGGATTCAGCTTCATTAATAAGAATCACTGCCGTGTGTCTGAATTACCACACAGGCATCCATAATGCCCACTAACGACATACTGGCTACTCTGAATGCCCAGATTTGGAATTAACTTCTATGTGCCCGTGTTTAATAATTGTACTCCCTATATTCATAAAACAAAAAAATAATATGACATATCAAAAATTTGAAATAATGGGCTCAAACAATTGACATGTTATGTACGCAGTTAATATTGAAACACTGCATAGGAGTATATATTTTGTAGATGTGTGTGAACTTGAAGACATTTGGGTTTGAGCTAAGGTTCAGTTGTGAAATGTTCACACTGGGACATGGAGCCCACATAATCTGCATTTGAATACACACATTTTAATTATACAAATAGTGAAGCAGCTGCATGTTGTGGGGACTATGCAGATGTTGCAAAAACTTTGTCAACTAATTGTGGGTGTGATTTAGGAAGCTATTTGTGAAAATTTGACCCCAGTATGTCAATTTCCAGTATGTGTTTCCCTAGCAATCTCACATGAGGGGTTCTTCTATATACCTGTATTTTTACCTAAAAAGTAGAAGACCTTTGTCCAATTGAATGAGCCTTAATTTCAGCCAATATCAGAAATGAAAGATTTGAAGTAGGAATGCCTCCATTTGAGGTCAAACATGCTTCTTTTGGGGAGAGCAGTTTCTGCTACAGCAGATGTTGTGAATTCCTCTTTGGACCATGGAAACCTCCTGAGAAGAAGCACTGCCATGTGCAGCTGATGCAAGCCTTCATTTCTGCTCTACCTGACTTCATTGAAAGATTTAGACCTATGCATGTGTCTGCTGACTGAAATTTGTTTTGCAGGGATCAAGAGAATACATTAGAATGACTATTTGTGAAGTATTTCCATAACAGTAGACTTACAAGAGAAAAAAAGGAGGATGGGGGACTGCCCCAGAATAATTAATCTTTGTACTAAATAATAATCTTAGAGTTGAAATTGTAACTGGAAAAATAAATGGTATAAGAAAGCGCCACTTAAAGAACAATTTTAAAAATAAATCAAACAGTCCTAATCAGATGCTATATGCTTTACGTCAGCAATAAGCAAAAGCAGAGCCGCAGAAGATGCACACTTATGCTGTACTAGTTTCTGTTGAATGCTGCCATGCATGCATCTGACAGGAATTCACAGCAAATCAAATATGCTAAAATGTAACAGAGTCAATATATTAAAGGCAGACAAGCAAGTCAAAACCAAACAGGTCACCAAAAGTAATTTGACCATCCAAATTACTCCGAATGTCAACATACTACATCGTACATTACTTATTACTTATTCAGGATCAGAGAACCTAGCTAAAGATTGTGGCTTGCTAGCTGGGGAACCATCCTTCTCTGAGTATGCTGAAAAGGGTGGCCAAATTTCTAAATACCTATACTCTTTTTGGCACCAGTATGTACTTGCCATGAAAATTTTTCCATTATAAGGACTGTTCGTATTTTGCTATACCACAATTCCATAGGAGAAATCAGATTTTGCCAATAATATACTATACAAAGTCTTGCAGCTAACAATAATAAAGAACTTAATTTGTTATTCTGTTTAAAATGTAGATCCTTCATTTGAACATTAAGTAAGTGTTCAGGCAATCTCTAGGAAGCGAGCATATGGTCATAAAATCAATCTCTTTAATAATTTCCTCACAAAACTATTAATTCCCGGATACAATTACCACATATGCAAGTATATTTCCCTTTCCCCACCATCCTTTCAACAGTGTCTCCCTAGTAGCAAAACACATGATGTATCTTAACTGGAGTCAGATGCCATCAATACAGCAATTTATTAAAAAAAAAATCTTCATGAGCTTCACACGCTGAAGATGTTTATCCCCTTTCCCACATTGAGAGCCGTTCATCCAGATCAGTGTCTTTGTCCAAATCCCTCTCCCACCATTTAATCTGGGCTGTTTTCTTATCAACATCTTTGTCAGTCAAATCTGTATACATCTTAGAAATTAAACCTTTTGTTCCAGCTTGCTCCTGGTCAACTCCTCAAATGTGGTTAAACATACAGACAGAGCCGTCTTATATCCAGATTTCACAGTACAATGTTTGACTCGTAAATATTGTTTGCAGTTTTGTTGTAGCCATGTTGGTCCCAAGATGTGAGAGAGACAAGGTGGGTGAGGTAGTATCTTTTACTGAATACAGATCACAAGCTCTGTGAAGTGTGAAAGCTTGTCTCTTCCCACAGCAGTTAGTTCAACAAAAGATATTGCCTCACCCACCTTGTCTCTCTTGTAAATATTGAACACACAGAATCTTGACATTATTTACCTATCTTTATACTATTCCTGTAGAATCATGGAAGATTATAGATGTTAACGATGGAAACAATCTATTAGCTCATCCAGTCCATCTCTGTCAATGCAGTATTGTTCCTTTTAGGAAAACTAAAAGTCTTCTCCAACTTTAGAGCTTCCTTCCTATAACTTTTCCCTCTCTATTACAAAAAATAAAAATCACCTCTTTTTCCGAGAAAGGAGATTATTTTTTATATTTGATTTGTTTTTAAGCACTCAAAATTCTGCTGATGACAAATGTTCTATCTGATGTTCCAGGGGGAGGAAATCATTACAAAATTATCATTCAATTCTCAGATCAGTCAAATACCAGCAATGAGACTCTCACCACTAACAGATTGTATTTTCCGAGAACATCATTAATTGAGATGATTGAACCAAAAAAAAATTGGTTCCTGCCTAGTGACTAAAGATGAAGGGCCAGCCCTAGCCTCCATTCCACCTGCTTTGTGCTGATTCCGATATTCAGAGATGGGAGTCCTATTCCTTCTCTTCAGGCTCATTTGTCTGTGTATTGTGGCTGGAGGTGACATGATTTAATAGCCTTCCCACCACAGCAGACTGGATGTTGTTTCAGGAAGGGAGCTATCAGCTCTGGTACTCTAACAGCTGTTCACTCAACAACTGCCCTTCTCTGCCTGTTCCACCCTTACCATGTCCACTTAAGAGCTGGCTGAATAGAATGCCCATTCCATGACCATGACCCCTTTCCTGACCACCGAGAAATGCCTTCTGTCTTTCCAATGATGTCCCTCTGCTCACATTCTTGGCCACAGGACCACAGTTTGCAACCTGAGAGTAGTGGAGGACAGCGTGTAACTTCCCCTCCTCCTAATAATAATTTCCCTCCTGAACTTTTTGGCTAAAAATGCCCCCTTCAGAGCCAGTCCATCTTTGACCACTGCAATTCTGCTCCATTAGAGCTGCTCAGCTCTGGGGGAGCAAAGGGATCACAAAGCTTACATAACTGACTTCCTGAGCATTCCTCCAGTGGTGCGGTAATCCCTTGCTGGTGCAATGATTCTATGCCATCCCCACCCCACAGCCATCAGCCATCAGCATAGGGAATGTGGTTGGAAATAAGGGGAATGGTCAGAGCATGCACACTTGTGGTAACAGGCTCCCAAAATGGCTCTCGGGGCAAGCAGTAGCTGGATATAATTCTAATTTGCACTTTGTGATTCAACTTGCTCCTGGCCTGACTCAGGATCAGAGGGTGACAAACGTGGCAAAGCCCTGTTGCTTCAGTCCTGGGTTAAGTGTATCTTGGTCAGAGGATCTAACCCAATAGGGCTAGTTTGGTAAACCTAAAACAGTCTTGATCTCCAGGACTTCACTCTCAGAGAGCAGGTCAAAGGAGAAGTTAATTAGAGATCCCCACATCCCAAACCAATGCAGGTTTCTCCGTTCCTGTTTCAGGGAGATGTCTAGATGCTACTTTTTTAAAAAGTATTTTTTACTTCAGAGGAAGGCAAATGTAAAATCATAGAATCACATAACTGGAAGGGACATTGAGAGGTCATCTAGTCCAGTCCCCTGTACTCAAAGCAGGACTAAGTATTACCTAGAGTAGACCATCTCTGACAGTGTTTGTTCAACCTGCTCTTAAAAATCCCCAGTGATGGAGGTTCCACCTCCTCCCTAGGCAATTTATTCCAGTGCTTAACCACTCCGACAGTTTGGAAGTTTTTCCTAATGTCCTACCTAAACTGCCCTGGTTGCAATTTAAACTCATTGCTTCTTATCCTATCCTCAGAGGTTATGAAGAACATTTTTTCTCCCTCCTCCTTGTAACAACTTTTTATGTACTTGAAAACTGTTATCATGTCCCCTCTCAGTCTTCCCTTGTCCAGACTAAACAAACAATTTTTTTCAATCTTCCCTCATAGGTCATGTTTTCTAGACCTTTAATCATTTTTATTGCTCTTCTCTGGACTTTCTCCAGTTTGTCCACATCTTTCCCAAAAGGTGGGGCCCAGAACTGGACACAATACTCCAGCTGATGCCTAATCAACATGGAGTACAGTGGAAGAATTACTTCTCATGTTTTATTTACAATACACCTGCTAACACATTCCAGAATGATATTTGCTTTTTTTGAACAGTGTTTACACTGTTGACTCATGTTTAGCTTGTGACCACTATTACCTCCTCCCCCAGATCCCTTTTCACAGTACTCCTTCCCGGGCAGTCAAACTGATTGTTTCTTCCTAAGTGGAGTACTTTGCATTTGTCCTTATTGAATTTCATCTTATTTACATCAGACCATTTTTCCAGTTTATTCAGATCATTTTGAATTTTAATCCTATCTTCCAAAGCATTCACAACCCTCTTGGTATTGTCCACAAACTTTATAAATGTATTCTCTATGCTATTAGCAAAATCATTGAAGAAGATATTGAACAGAATCAGACCCAGAATCGATCCCTGTGGGACCCCACTCGTTATGCCCTTCCAGCATGACTGTGAACCACTGATAACTACTCTCTGAGAATGATTTTCCAACCAGTTATGCACCCACCTTTTAATAGTTCCATCTAGGTTGTATTTCCCTAGTTTGTTTATGAGACGGTCATGTGTGAGAGTATCAAAAGCCTTACTAAAGTCAAGATATATCACATCTACCACTTCCCCCTATCCACAAGGCTTGTTACCCTGTCACAGAAAGCTATCAGGTTGGTTTGACATGATTTGTCCTTGACAAATCCATGCTGACTTTTATTTATCACCTTATTGTCTTCTAGGTCTTTGCAAATTGGTTGTTTAATATTTGCTCCATTATCTTTTTAGGTACAGAAGTTAAGCTGACTGGTCTGTACTGCCCTACATAGTGTAGTAATGAGGGGACAAAATGAATACTTCAATGGTGGCACAAGCCCCACTTCAGCAAAGTATTTAAGCATACGCTTGAGAGCTCCTCTGTGTAAAGATGAACTGGAACCTCTGAGAGAACTGGATAAAGGAAGGAATAGTTGGAATAAACATGAGACTAACGGAGAGAAACTGTTTAAACATCTCAACTCATTGGCAGTTCCGAAAATTAATGAAAAATCCCTTGCATTAGCCAAGTCTACAATGTGGTGTGACAAGCAATAAAAGCTATATAATGGTCGAACTCTAACCATCTGTTAAAACCATCCTCCCATTCCAAGTTATCCAGAGATGCTGGGTGGTAAGCTTCACCACACTGAATAAATCTGACATCAACAGATTTCTCTTCTTAATTTTTAGTTTAATAAGCAAGCCATACAGCAGCTGTGAAGTTACTGATAATGAATGTTTGGAAATAGGATTACTCAAGTGAGTTAAATCCTTCTGCCTTTTCATTACATGACTTATAATACTCCAAACTCATCTTCTGAGTAGACAGAGAACAAGTATCCAGAACATATATATTTGATCCCTGTGCCCCTGGCTAAGTCACTAAACAACAGTCATACAGTATGTACTTCACATAGGCCACTTTCATCTGAAAAAGCTGTAATAACCATATCTAAAATGCACTTTTAGTGAGAGAATGGTGATCTTCAAAAACTCTTCCAAATTCTTTTGGTGGTTATTTTACTAATAGTAGGCTGATGTTGTTTTTCCTTAGTTCACACTGTTTTTTTAACATTCAGACCTCAACACATCTTCATTACATTGAGTAGTTCCACAAGACACTGTCTGCAGCCTGGTAGAATCCTGGATTTCCTGTGCCACTTCCCATCATCTCTGCACTGTTGACCCTTTTCTCTCAAGGCATGTCTGCTAAAGAGCTATGCTGCCATTGGCTGTCTCTTTACAAGACTGTGCAGTAACAATGTGCAGAAGCAATGCTTCTTACTATCCCTTTGAAATACACCTAGTATTTTCCAGTAATCACACTAAGGCAAAGGAGAAACATACATGGTTTAAAGTAATAAATATTGTCTATATACTATCAATGGTGGATTTCAGTACAGTGGACGTGGTGGCTGCCCATCTTGTCTCATGTGGTTCACCAGCATCTGCACATTCTAAGCTATAAGAACTCTGATATATTTTTTTAATTCTATGTTGCAACCTTTATGGTTGTAAAAGAAAACCTCCCAAACATGAATTGAGTTCAAAGTGGTGCTTGCGTGTTCTATTGCAGGGAGAGAACCTGCAATAATAGTGATGATTATCTCTCAGGTGTGTTCACTCTGGAGGACAATTTAAATGTTCCCCTTGTTAACAGTGTATTTTACAGACTGGGGCTTGAGCAGGACGGGAGAGCATGAGCCTGTCTCTTCAAATGGAGGCATCAATATAGGAAACCAATATGATTTGCAGAGATCCAGAGGCCTTGTCTATACTAGGGCTTTTGATCCTGTTGTAATTTGAGTAAATTGATTTAATTAATGTTAACTAATACAACTGTAAATACTAATCTAGACGCTAAACAAATGTTTGTTCCAGGTCATGGTTCACTGTAGGCTCGGGTGACCCACGACCAAAGAGAAACATTTGTGTTCTGGAACAAATGTATGTGGCATGTCCATGAAATGAATGCATAGCCTATCTGATCTCCTGTGGCCTGAAGTAACGCTCTGACACAGTCGATACATAGGACTGAACAGTAGAAGAAAGGCAGAAGCAAGGGGGACAAAAGGGGAAAAAGGATTTGAAGATGTGGAAAAGGAGCAAGGAGTTTTGAGGGTTAGAGAACAAAGGAGGGCAGGAGGCAGGGGAATAATAGGAGTCTGGACTGCTCCTCTCCACAGCTTTTGATACTGTAGACCACAAGGTACTGTTAACCCTCCTATATGACATAGCAAGAACTGATGATTCAGCACTACAGTGGCTCCAGCTGCTCCTCTCCAACAGAACTCAGAGTGGTGATGGGTCATTGCTCCTCCTCTCTGAAGGACCATACCTGCTGAGTCCAGCAGGGATCCATATTCTCCCTGTCTCTCTTCAGTGTGTACACGAGACCACTGGGACAGAGTGTGAGATGCCATGGACTCCGCTGCAAACAATACGACAGTGACACCCAACTATATGTCAGTTGATACAACCACCATCACTACTAACAAGTGAGAATGTCTGCAGGAAATTAGCTGTTGGGTGAAGTGCTAAATCCAGGTACGACTGAAGTGATACTGGTTGGGAGGGGAAACATTTTGAAGAACTAGCTGAGACATTGTCTTCATCTTCCACTGAATGCATACAGTCTTATTTGACCAAGTGGGGCAAAGCTACACAATCCTTACCAGATAACACTGGTACTAAAAATGCCTTCTTTCAGTTCCAACACACTAGGAAACTATGTTTCTTCTTCCTGGAAAAGAATTCAGCCAAAGTGATTCATGTATTTGTCACCCCCAAGCTGGATTACTGTAGTTCACTGAATCTGAAGCTAAATGGGAAGATGATATACAGGCTTATGCTGCTCCAGAATGGGGCTACATACCTTCTCCATGGCTTTTTAGGCTACCATGAGCACATTAGTCCTGGGCTCAAGTTTCTCCACAGGCTTCTTATGCCACTTCAAGTTCTTGGATCCAGATACTGGATTCAGCAATGGAACAAACGTCTAGAGAGCTCAGGCAAATATGGACTCTGACTATCTTAAGAAAACTATAAAACTCTCTTCTGCATAAAAATGTTTCTGTGATAAAAATGGTGCTCACAGTACTGACACCCCTTCTATGCACTAAACTCATTCCCATCAAAATAGATAATATCTAAAAGATAAAAACCCAAAACCTTTCCTCTAAACAGATTTTTTTATCCCAAAAGAAAAGAAGTGCAAGAAACTCCACGAAGTCCACTATGGACTTCACTATTGCTATTCATTTTGTATGCAAGGCACTGAGATACTAGAGTGTTGGCCGCAGTATAAAACCTAAAATAGATGGATAGTCATCTTTTTCCTTGTCATTCTGGAAAGCTGACAGGTTGTGTGAGAAAATACACTTCCTTTTTGGGGGAATTGCTTTCCCCTTTCCCCAACCAAGATTTACTAGAGACTTCATTATTTCTTCCATTTGTGGAAGCTTTACTCCTGCAGGAAAATGACAGATTTGAAGCTTACAATAAAATTGCCCCAGTTTTCTTGAACAATTAGTTATCCTCTATTTACCATATTTATTTGATGATAAACACCAGGTATCCATTGACTATCTGCAACAGAAAAAATACTGGCTAGGAAAGGAAGCCATAACCTATACCGTTACTGAAACTATGGATCACTGTTGCTTAGTTAAAAGTCTATTGATCCAATACCTTGACTAAGGACCATTTGAATGAACTAGTGTTAAAGTTTATTGATTCAGAGGTAACCTAAAACACTGACAGACTCATAGAAAAGACAATGGGCTGCTTTGCAAGACAGCCAACAGCTCAGAAATTATTGACTGTGTGAAGCATAAAAATTGTGCATTTCACTGTTTTTCTAAAAGATGGAGCTGATTTGCATAATGAACATTGCATTATATCACTTGCTTACATCCTGATTGTCCACACTCCCTCTGTCCAAACTGCAAAATTCTACTGTGACTGAATACTTTAGATTCTGACTTTTCGTCCTAATGTTTGCTAACTGCTTGCTTCTGCCATTTGCTAGTCATTATTTGTATTATGTGGTAAGTCACTGAAGTCACTTCCTATTGTTTCTGACTGGAGGCAGAATGACTGTGAAACAGCAGAACAGCGAATAACACACTTTCAGTACAAAGTGTCATTGGAATAGCCATGAAGCATTCAGAATTCATGAATGTTGTCACAAATGCCCATACATCCGTATGAATTTAACTTTTATTCACAAAAATATTTTTTCTATTTGATTAGTTTACTCACAGACCTGCAAGCTTAATGGAATAAGAAATGATGGTTCAATAAAAATTGAAGTGAGGTCAATTACTGATTTTTTTAAAAACTTACACAGCTCTTGATACAGGCCCTATATATTTTACATGAAAAAGCAGTGAATTCATATCTCAGATCCATGCGTTCCTCTTTGCAGGGGGGCAGGGAAAAGTTAAAGACTGATTTCCATTCCATTCCTTATGCCAGATTTCCAGCTCATTTATTTTCTCTTACCCTTAGGAAGAAAATTATGAGTTACAAATTTTGGAAGCCTTAGAGATCTGCAGCAAACTCTGTAGGTGGTCCAAGTACTTTAGAGGGACCAGAATGACAATATATACTTTTCTGATTTAAAACATCACTCTGGCTTCCAGTAAAAACAACTATTATGCTAGTGTCAACTTTGTATTGTAAGAATTACTCACAAATGAGGCATTATAAAACAGTTCAGACTGATTGAAGAAAAATGATAGATTTACTGAAAAAAATCAAAGCCAGTCACATACAAAAGAATATGAATAAATATAATGTAGGTTTGTCTTTTTATTATTTTTTTCCAATTCCTGAACAGTGTAATCAAGTGTTTCTGGTGTGATTTTTCTCCATGTAAATATAGGCCTGATTCTCCACTTAATTACACCAATTTTACGCCAGAATGCAACTCTTCTGGTAGCCATGGAAGTTGAGTCCTTTGTCAAGATTTGTAAAGTGAAGTTATTTGAGAATATATTGAAATACTTTAAATGTACTGACATTTCTAGCACTTAATAAGATTGATGGAAACTATTGTGGTGAGTCCTAGTCCTTGATTTGAAGACATTTGTTTTACAAAGATTAGTCAAAGTGACTCTTAAGTCCATTTCTAAAATGCTCTGCACTCCATATAGTCATTTATATTTGTGCAACATATGAGGCAAAGTTGGTGTAAAAATACTAATATTCTGATGTGACAGAATTTTTAAACCAGTTCTGTACTTGTGCAAATGACAACATCAGGGGCAAGATACTGGTGAATCAGGCCCAGAGTACATTGTAAATTAGGAAATAATCCTGTAAACACTCTGTACTTTTTTTTTATGCAGATGATTCTAAACTGCTCAAGATAGTTAAGACCAAAGCAGATTGTGAAGAACTTCAAAAAGATCTCACAAATCTAAATGATTGGGCAACAAAATGGCAAAATGACATTTAATTTGGATAAATGTAAAGCACATTGGAAAAATAACCCCAACTATACATACAATATGATGGGGGCTAATTTAGCTACAACTAATCAGGAAAAAGATCTTGGAGTCATCGTGGATAGTTCTCTAAAGACATCCACGCAGTGTGCAGCATCAGTCAAAAGAGAAAACAGGATGTTAGGAATCATTTAAAAAGGGATAGAGAATAAGACAGAAAATATCTTATTGCTCTTATATAAATCCATGGTGCACCCACATCTTGGATACTGTGTACAGATATGGTCTCCGTCATCTCAAAAAATATATACTGGCATTAGAAAAGATTCAGAGAAGGGCAACTAAAATTATTAGGGGTTTTCAGCTAGCTTGAAGATCCAAGCTTCAAGTCTTGGAAGACTAGCTTGGAAGGCTAGCTTGAAGATTCCAAGATTCAGCTTGGAATCTTGAAGATCAGCAACCTTTGGCCCGTGGCCTGTCAGTTAAGCCCACAGTGGGCCAGACCTGTTTGTTTACCTGCCATGTCCACAGATTTGGCTGATTATGACTCCCACTAACCATGGTTCATCACTCCAGGCCAATAAATGCTGTGGGAAGCAGCGGACAGCACATTCCTTGGCCCGCACCGCTTCCCACAGCCCCTGTTGGTCTGGAGTCATGAACCACGGCCAGTGGGAGCCATGATTGGCCGAACCTGTGAACACAGCAGGTAAACAAACCAGCCTGGCCTGCTACGGGGCTTACTCTGGCAGGCCACATGCCAAAGTTTGCTGATCCCTACTTTAGATACTAGTGACACCTACTCTAGATATACCCAAGGTAGAAGCTTGCAGCAACCTAAAGAAAGCAAGAGGACCAGACAGGTGGCCAAAAGATGTGACATGTTTTTTTTAATACAGTATGTTTATTTAGTTGGACATATTTCGAAAATATGTTTAATTGGGATGTCTCCTCTGATATCCATTTAACCTAATGATAGTGAAAGTCAATAACTTATTATTTAATAGGTGCAATATTTGCATAAATTCTACTAATGGGGTTACATTCAGAGAGTGCTCAGGGGGTTAAGTGTTGCTTAACTAGCTGTTAAATATATGTGAAATTGTAAACTCCCAGTCGAAATGTGATCTGTTACATCCATGTAATCTGAAGTCAGCGGGGTTTTATAAGCCTAACTCAGGCTGGACAAAGATAAATACCATCGGCCATGCCCATGCCTAAACCCACAGCTCCTGGAGTTATGTTATTACAGTAGAATCTAAGCTTTCATTTAAATAAAAAAAAGTTTCTAGTTCTCCTACTATCAAAGAAAAGCTTGAAAAGTGAACCAAACATGATAATTAAGTGATGTATGCCATGCCTGTAGGAAGCCTGAGGCAACGGTTCTGAGAGATGTCCACAGCCCCATGCATCTCAATGGGTTGCTAACTCCAAAATCCATTGTTCTGCAAAGCAAATATGTAGCTTATTGTCTTATCATGTGAAACCTAAGTGTTCAATGATTACACTGGAGCAGACCTGTCCCTTTCAAAGTGGTTCATGACCTACTGTAGACATTGCAATGAGCAGAGCTCTAGAGTCTCTAGTCTTAGAAGGGTGGGAATACCCATACTCCGATTATTTAGGGAGTAGAAGGAGGGCTGTAGCAGGTCACTGAGGGGACAAATTCCTTTGGGGTTAAATGGAAGTGAGCTCAAGTTCATGGCTGAGCCACTGATGAGACAATCTGGGAGTGAGAAATAAAGCACCTTAGCCAAGACCTTGAAAATAAGTATAAGAACTTTGCAGGATGCCAGTATAGGGATCTTACAATATATGTGGTGTGCTGAAATAGCTGCCTGCCTATGAAAATATGAGCAGCTGCATCTTAGGAGTTGTATATGGAAATCATTATAGACCTGATCCTACAATCCTCACTCCTGTAAATCTCCCACTGAATCTAATACTGGGACTCTGGAAAAGGTATCTGACCCTTGAGGAGGAAAACCTTTATCAGCAATTTTCAATTTTATTTTTTTTTGTTGAACAAAGATTTTAGCTTGGAGATATTTCATATCTGCTTAATGGTCATTTAGAAATAGATTGAATATCCATTGATAGGTCTGAAGATAATATATTCCCCAGGCTTTAAAAACCTGATCTTGCTGTAATTGAAATCAATGGCAAGCCACCCAGGATCAGCTTTCATATGCCTTACGAGGGAATAAGACACTCATCCTCAAAAGCAATAAAACATGGCTCCCCCGCTGGAAGATACATGAATATCTTTGGCTCCTCCTGAGTTAACAGGCCATCAAAAAATGAATCACTAACAAAACAAGTAAAGACCTGTAAGATAAATGTATACTAGGTTCAGCTTACTTGATTATACTGATTTCAGTGTGATAAAGCAGGCAATGGATTTTCATTACAATTTACAACTAACCTATAACTAAGGTTACAAACAGTTCAGAGTAATAATGTACCCTCATTACCAAATTTCTTTTATATCTTCAACCATATTCATTTAGCATTCAGTTAAAAAAAACAGCAGGGCTCTCTTGAACCTGTCACCAGAGATTTATTAAGTTCATTTTCTATTCATTTGTTTACAGATCAAACATGGAAAGTGTTAGTAAATATTAGTCTTTGTATATCTTTTTTGTATATTAAATGTATTTGTATATTAACAATTTTCCCAGAATCTTTATGATATCAGCATATAGTGTGTTTGAATTCTAGGGCCCAAGGTGTTGGTTCTTAATCTGTGAGTGATCTGTACTCAGGAGTTAGATACTTTATCTGTATCTAATTATCCTCAGCATCTCCAAGTCTGCATGAATATAGGTGTCCAGGAAAAAGACTTCTCAAACTAATAAAAGTGTCTACAAAAGTATGTTATAAACAAAACTGGGTGATTGATAAAGGACACTTGTTGTGGCAGATGTTTTGTGTTATGGATGGAGTGATCAATAAGAAATAGTTGTTATTACAGATGGGTTCAGTAATGGAGGAAATAACTCATTGAAAGATGTTTCTAACTCATTAAGAACTGTCAGTTGTCACAGTTGTAATAATGGCTGGGTTAGTGATTCCTTTTTACTCATCCTTCATGTAAACTGAGGCTCATAAAAGAAATTCATCAGTAATTAGGAAAGCAGAACGCAGAGTAAAAGTAGACTTGGAAGGGACTTGTCTCTCCAAACTTAGGTTTCTTTGTCTCACATTCTATAAAAGGAAAGAGGGTTGGGACATTAGAGTGGCAATGAACATTGTCAGCATTCCAACAGGTACAGAGGCTGGAACTGAGCTACTTTCTCTTTACCATCTACAGGGGGTGGTAAAGTATCTATTTTTTCTGTATAGTACTATATTAATCTTTGATTAATAATCTTTGATTAAATCATTCTATTTGAGCCTGTTATTTGACAATCTTGAATTATTAAATTCAAGTGCAACTAAAGAGGCTCAGAAGTAGTGAACATATTTAATAATAAAAAGGACTGGGTATTTAAACTTTGCATTGTGCTAGTCAGACCTTTTGGGAGGAAGACAATAATTGCACTTTGGCAATTGCTTTGATTGTGGATAAATGCTTCCTCTAAAATCAATATGCCTATTTAGTGCAGGGTAATGGCTACTGAGAATTGCACCACTGTATTATTGTAGCTCTGAGATTTCAGTGTGCATAGCTCACTGTGGAGAATTGGTTGAGAGAGAATACCAGCAGCTGTGTTTGAAAACTGCTCCCCAGCTGTAGGTAGCATAAGGGTGGATCAGATATTGTGTACATTAAATTCATTCCTTGGCTAAAGGTAGCTTGTTTCAGCACAAACAATGGCTATATCTTGCAGCCATCACCACATCTACAGTGTGCTAGTAGAAGAATTCCCTTCTTAACAGTGGTGCTTTGAATGACCGCTGTGCTGTTATTTCAACATGAGTTTAGCAATTCTTGTACTAAGAATTAATCTAAGGCCAAGTTGTGATGGGGTGTCCACCCCACACAAGGCAGAGGTTGTTAGGACAATTAACTTGACCGGCTGCACCTGAGGGACAGGCAGGGCCTGAAAGGCTAATTGGTGATGAAGCCCAGGTGGGCATGGACAGGCTGAGCTTGTATAAAGCCAGCAAGCTGCAAACACAGCAGGGCTGTAGGGTGAAAGTCCACAGTCACTGCTGATCTTGGAGAGGGAATGGGGGAGCTGGAGCTGGAGCTGGAGCTGGAGCTGGAGCTGGAGCTGGAGCTGGAGCTGGAGCTGGAGCTGGAGCTGGAGCTGGAGCTGGAGCT
>ML677341.1:40771296-40796420 GCA_007922305.1 Dermatemys mawii | reverse complement strand
GAGCTGGAGCTGGAGCTGGAGCTGGAGCTGGAGCTGGAGCTGGAGCTATGGAATCCTGGCCTGTAGAAAAGGAGTGTACCCAGAGAGGTAGTAGAGTAGGGAGGCCTAATGAAGTAGAGTAGGAAAAGGCTTAGGGAAATAACAGTAAGGTTTGAGATGGTGCAGAACTTGGCTGCTGATTCAAAGTCCCCTGAGCTGCAACCTGGAGTAGTGGGTGGGCCTGGGTTTCCCTACCAGCTGCTGGGAAATTGGCATAGTTGAACTGAAATCCTCACCATTTCTTATTCTCTGAACACTGGGATAGGGGAGAGTCCTTTCCACTGGTTGGTGCAGGCATTGGTCCCAATTAGGATTCTGCGGCTTCTTTTGTTGCATTCAGGCAACTCTTTTGAATATCTGGGTGATTTCAGTTTATATACCCTAGTTTCAGGATTCATAGGACATGGCCACTCTCTTATTTCCATTGGATATGACAAGTGCGTGTTTGGGTTTAGCTCCCAATTTCTTTGCTGCTTCCAATGGTATTCAGTAGACTGTTGGCATTTAACAATTTTTTTCAATCCTTTTCTTATCAGAGGCTTTTTAAGTTTGATTCATTTCAAGGAGTGTATTTCATTAGCTGTCCATCACTAATGAGTGGGATTTTCTCTTCTAAGCAATTTCTCAACATTCCAAAGTTATACCCTGGTTAATATTTTTTAATATTTCTTCTTTGTTGTGCCAGACAATTCCTATTACTTCTAGAGGACAACAATTATTAACAATAAAAACCAACAAAATCCTTAAATAATTTTAGAGGTCATACTTCATACATTCTCCGATTATACATAAGCATTTTCCACTATTTAGGACTTGCAGCAGAACAAGAGACACTTTCTGCATGTACAAGGATGTTGATCTGACTCAAAAGGCAACCAAATGTGCATATTCTAATTCAAGAGGAAAGACAGATTGTTTCCCTGTAAATCAAATAATGTATAGCTCATGTTTTGGGATGAAAACATGTGCCTTTAATATCTTAGGGTAACAAGAGTTCACCTAATTTGACCTTCAATCTTAGTCACATTTCTTGTTTTAATTAACTTTTAGCTGCTTAATCCACTCAATGTGCAATGGGTCATTTTACCTAGGAAAGCAGCGTATGACCCTTGCTTGGTAACTTGGACTTCTTTTTACCTAGATGGGTGAAGAGAAGAGGTTTTATCCATATGCTAACTATGAAAGAGTCTTGCCTTGGTAATTGATTCTCTCATTTAGCCATTTTAGTTTCTGTTCTTGGGGACAGAAATGCCTGAACCTGGCTGATATGTGGGCCCTTAGGACAAAATGCCTGATGTGATGTGACTAGGGTGACTAGACAGCAAATGTGAAAAATCAGGACAGAGGGCAAGGGGTCATAGGAGCCTATTTAAGAAAGACCCAAAAATCAGGACTGTCCCTATAAAATTGGGACATCTGGTCACCCTAGCTGTGAACCATTTTCTTATTGTCTCCCTAGGTGGATTCCATGTTGGGTTACTTGGGGAAAAAAAAAAAGCAGATAGCTTTTCTATTTTTTACTGGCCAGAAGGAAGCAGTAGTTGTTAATCAGTCAAGGCTTCTATCTTCTATATATCCCTTACACAGCAGCAGAGGGAGTTGTCTCCTGACTCGGAGCCAGAGACAGGCATACTTACTGACATCTCCTTGCTGGAGAGTTGGACCCAGAGGATAGTGAAAGGAAGATATTCCCAGTGGAGAGGCTGTGAGAGTTCACACTGGGAAGTGCAAGGTTGCACCCCAATAGGAAGGGCTGAGGTTGCTGTCCTGGCAGAAGGACAGAGGATGACTGACAGAGCCTAGGCATGGGAGAAGATGCCAGACTGGGGTGTGTGTTATGTTAAGAACATGGATGATTTAGTTGGGGATTGGTCCTGCTTTGAGCAGGGGGTTAGTCTAGATGACCTCCTGAGGTCCCTTCCAACTCTGATAGTCTATGAACATATGACTGGCTACTTACACTGAGGTGATATGGACTGTTAGGGACTACTTGCACGGAGTTTGTTAATAAACTGTTGAAATGGAGGACCAAATCCCATGAAGTTACTAGTGAGTCAAAGGGAAACAGAGGTGAGGGACCGTTTGCAGGATTGTCCTGGGGGAGGAGGCCATTTGTTTGCAAAAACATTCTTCCAAATCTGTTTGCAAGCATTCTTTAAAGGGCTTTAATTTTTTTATATTAATGCTAATACTACGTCTGATACCTTGAGCAAACTACTAGGCATCCTTGCATCATTGATGGCATTGAGCCATTTAACATGTATGCAAATATTAAAAAGCCTGCTATTGGCCACTTACTTTTAGCATGGCTATCCTAATTCCTGTGTTAGTGTACATACTACAGACCAAATTCCTCTCTCTTTAATGATACAGTTTTCCCATCAATGGCAATTCTCACATGTAAAGTGAGCAGGTTTTGACATCAAGAGAACATCTTGACTATTTTATGCATAAGTACATCTTAGCATGTGAATTTTCCTCTAGTAGCCCATATGAAAATAAGATGCCTCTAATATTTTTTCTTTTATAGAACAAATTCCTCTGTTATTAAAAGATAAGTAAGTATTCTGATATAAATATCTATCAAAATGACAGAACAGCATAATAAACAGGCCCATAAAACTTTTTCTTCATAATAGGCTTAGTTTAAATTTGAGCATGTGAAACAAACACTTGCTAATAAAATACCCATGAGTTTGACAGGATTTGGGATTATAACAGAACATTAACTTCTAAAAGATTTTGGTTCTTGCTCAAACTTAATCTTGTCATGCAGTTTTACAAAGACCTTGAAATTGGCCTGGACTGACCCTATCAAGCTATTCTAGGAGGCAATTCAGCCACAGTCAGGATCAAACCATGCTTAATCATGGTGGCTACACAGTGCATTACACACAATTCTTCCACCAGGTGCTGATGACAGCAAAAAGGGCTGGGTTCAATTTTCTAGGTCAAAACAAAATTTTATGGGGGGGGAGCGGGAGAGATAACAGAATGAATGTGAGGAAATCAGCAATTCATTCTCACATTCTATGAGGTAAGATTTCCACTCCCTTGGGTGCCTTAACAATAGTCCCACCCTCAGTCTTCATGGCATTTGTGAGTGGCTTGTGCATTCCAACCACTTCCTTCTCCTCAGTTCCCACTCACAGTCCTAAGTTAGAGAAGTCCAAGGATGCTTTCTGGCCTCTCTGGGGCTCTACCACCTGACCAACTGGAGTGATTGCAACTTTAATTGCTGGGTAGGGAGACTGCACCAGAGTCACTCAGGCAGACTACTTTATTTGTGGCTTTGGCCCAAACTGCCTCAGATCTGCTTGAGCCACCACTGCTCTGCACCATCTGTCCCCTCAGCCAGCAGCAGCCTCAGATCATGGGTCATTAGTATCTGGAACCCTTAAAAGAATCTTCACCACCAGCAAGGCACTCCTAGCTGAAGCTCAGCCCTTTTCCTCCTTCCTCTCTGTCTCGTCTTTTTTACCCAACTGTGTCCAATAGCAATCTCAGTCAGGCTGAGCCTAGGCACATTCAATGTCAGTGTCTTGTCATTGTGATTCCCAAGCAGGTCAATAGCATTTAATTGCTCCCAAAGCCAGAATTCAACTGTGCTTTAACCAAACTGTCACAGAGCTCAAATACAAAGGATGCCTGGCCCAATCAGTCAATTCCTTTTGCTCTCCAACAGATACTGGCACAGAGCTCCCTCCCCTATGGAGCCCCTGCCCATCTGCCATTCTTAGAGCATCTTCCCTTTTGTCCCATTTCACCACCAGATGGCAATAGAGAGTTCTTTGCACTCTAAGGGTATGTCTACACAACAAAATAAAACTCACAGGTGGCCTGTACCAGCTGGCTCGGGCTGCAGGGCTGTTTCATTGCTGCGTAGACTTCCAGACCCTAGGACCTTACACAGCAATGACACAGCCCTGCAGGCCAGAGTCAGCAGGCCTGGGCCAGTTTCTGGTTTTTTCTTTGCTGTGTAGACATACCCTAAGAGTTCAGGCCCAGGTGTTTACATCATCAGTGATAAAGGCACATTCTCACACTATCATAGAACCAGTTTATATTATTCAAATGAGGCTGGCTATCAATTCCCATCCTAGCTAGGAGCAGAGAGGGAGGCAGGGAGAAGTGCTGCTGCTTTTTTCCCCTTGGCCATGGGAGCAGATGGAGTGTGGCTGGCAAGGGCAGAGGGGGCAGGATTTAGTAATTGTAAACTTATGTTCACAGTTTCAATCAATTAAAATAGCAATATATGTTGAAGACATTCATCTCTACAGTATCTTGGGGTTTGGCTCTGCAGTTATGCAGTGGGTCTAAACATCATGTTTGAAACTGGGGAAGGAAGTTTCTCTACTTGATATATTACCTAGGTGAGGACCTCCTGTCCCCCTTTCCCTCTGTCAGTTTTTGTTGGAGGTGAGGGTTGATGAAGGAATATACTGGTAGCCTTTTGGATCAGCTGAGGAGCTTTGTCCCAGATCTTGCAGGAAGAAAGACAAGACACCAGGAATTTGGCTTCTCGCCAATGGGTAAAGTTTCTTGCAATTGTCTCAGCTTCGTTGGCATGATCTTCAGCAGTGTTAAGAGTCTTAATTTGATGCAATGTTCCTAATTGACACCCAGATGAGATAGTGGGGGCAGAAGCCATAATTCCAGGAATTGCATCATAGTAGTGGGTAATGAGTGTTAGTCATTACTACCAATCATTCCTGGAACTACAGCTTCTGGGGACACAAGCAGAGTACCTGTGGCTCCCCTAAACGGATGGTGTCTAGTTTTTATGACGTCTGTTTCGAGTAGCCACAGCTACTCAGCTAGGTTCTGCCAAGATGCTTTCAGATCTGTTAGATGGGGAGTAGAAAGGCCCAGCAGCTAGATTCCTGGAGTAATTCTGGATCACTCAGCCACAGTTCCTCTTGAGGGCATCTGGGAACACATGCTTCTGTGCCTGCTACACCACAACAGCATATTCCTGCACCTCATCCATCTGGCCAGTGCTAGGATTGGAGTGGACTCGTGGCCCTGCACTCCCATTCCCCTCAGACAGCTTGAGCTCAAGAGGATGCAAAGAAATTTTCTCCATCGGGATTCCAGGTGGCATCCATACAGGGACACAAGAGGAAATGATGCTCTTTGTACCCAGCTCGTGCCCACTGTAATGGGTTACTTTAACACATAACCACAGTCACCATAATGCTGCCTCCATTGTTCACCCTTCATGTAATCTTCAGAATTATTCAAATTTAGGCTTGTTTTGAATGTAGGCTTGTGGCTTTTATCCCTTTGTTTCAGTGGAAATCATAACTCAAACTATAGTCCTATTTAGTGTAATGTGTTATTAGTGTCATACATTTTACAAACAGGAAAAAATGCTTCAAAGAGCAACTGCTAACGGCACAGAAATATTAAAAAAAGAATATTGTGCATGCTTGCTGTGTGTCTTTGTTTGAATTGTACAATGGCAGGAGAGAACCCTCTGTGAGGAATCTGAAAAGGAACGAGCCCCAGGAGAAATTGTATTTTATTTTTTTGTTCATCCATAGGCAAAATGTTCAAAAAAGTGACTTGTGAAGGCATATAAATGTAAAATTTAAGCTTTTCAAATCAAACAAATATTCAGTGTGATGAAAGCATAAAGTGTATTAAAAAGAGATCAGAAGAGTAAATGTTGTCATATTTCATGAAAAATGAACTAGAGCCACAGTATATTCTGATATAGCCTCAAGTTCTGTGCAATATGAAAGGTCAGCCATTTTGTGCAGTCACACCTCAGGATGTTAACAACTGAAAGTCCTGGAATTAAGACACTAACTTCAGGGGCAATTCCTGATTACTTGCTCAGATAGCACTAGGTATGAGGATCATATACAATCCTTGATAAGGAAAGGTAAAGACAGAAAAGAATAAGATATATAAAATTAAAATTGTGTGGCTGAGTGAGCTGCAGGTTTCATTTTTAGCTTGTTTAAAGAATTTCTGCAGATTAGATCATGTTTTCAAGATATCCCATTTGAAAGATTTATAGCACATAAATGGTTAGACCACCTTGTGTCCTGTGAGCCTGCCACTGCATGTCATCAAGAAAGAGAAGCAGAGCACAGAGGAGCTGTAATCCTATATTAATACAAATGGAGATGTTTAATAGACTAATATGGGATGGGCAGCATAGAAGAACTCAGCCTCTACCCATCCAGCTTTCCCAAACCCATAGGTTCTCTGTGGAATTAAAGTTCTGTAGGAAGGGGGTGATCAAATGTGGGCACAGGAAATGGCTGCTGTCCCTGGCATCCATATCCCTTCACATCCCTGCGGGACCTTTGTCAGTACATAATACCCACTTTCCCCTTCACACTGTAAAAGGTGCTCTCCTTCCTCTTTCTGCCCTCACTGGAAGATGGTTCTATAGAAGTGACCATTTAGTGTCCATGAAGATTTATTTTGACACTTTCAATTCTTCTTACCACAGAAACATACAAAAAGGTTGAGGACTTCTCTAGCACTATATACTCTGTCTAATAATGACAAAAATAATAGTAAAGGGCTGTAGCATCTTTTCATTCAAAATACAGGTTCCCAATATCTGTAAAGTACCTAACTAGTTTAAATAAGGTAACATTTATTTATGATTGTGGGGTGGGGGGCAGAAAAAAGTATTCAAAACTTATACACAATAAAACAGTTAAATTCCTGGTGACTAGTTCTGGAAGACTATGGAAAGCCTAGCTAGCCAGGATGAATTTTATAGTGAGAAAATATTGATTTAAGAAAAATTAAAAGTTCTATAGACACAGTGGCCATCTACAATGCTTTTGCCAGCAATATGCAGGGCTGAGTCAATTACACCATCCTTTTTCCCAGTTCATTATGTCCCCTTTGGCTTGTGTGAGTTTATGGATCAAAGTTCTTTTGTCTTGAGGTGTCAATAATCCTCATTAGCAATCCTCAGGCTTCTAACCAAACAGCCTTGTACAATTACCTCTGAGATAGGACTTCATCCCAGTAATTACATTTCTCAGAGTACACAATCCCCCTTGTATATTTACCAAATATATAATGGAGATCAGTATCCCTTGATACATAGTCTTTCTAGTACCTTCTGTCTACCTGGTCATTTCAAGAACTCTATAATTTGTGTATTAACAACAGGGAGATCTTGAGCATTATCTTGGCAAGCCTCCTCAAGATTCTATTCACATGTTAATTATTTTCCCACCCCACCTGCTCTCCTTGTTTCCTTCACCGCATTGTTGACCAGCCTGGGATCTTATGCTCATAGAATTAAAATCCTTACCACAGTTATGGTAAATACAGTTCCAAATCAAAGGGCAATGAAGCCCTGGTCTAATTAAAGCTTAGCCTTTCCCACTAGACTTCAGCCCAACCAAGTGCTAGTACGTGTTACAGACCATGTGCCTTGTCTAGATTAGACTTTTCAAACTCTTTAGCTACCAGTGTTATCTAATCCATGCTATAGCACACATTTTAAAACCCTGCCTAGACAAGAGCCTGGGAGCCAAAGCCCTGCCACCTGAGCAGAGGTAGGAAAGAAAATCCTGATACTCCCTCTTCCCCTTTTCTTGTGAAGGAAAAGATGCCTTAAAAACTCTGCAAGGACCAGTTTGACTTTTCTGCCCCCTACTTGGGAATAGCCCATGTAAGGGACCATATGGCCTATAGTTCATTTAAAAAAAAATGGGGCTGTGTTTCCTGTTGTTAACCTGATGCTAGTGGTAGTCAGGAGTTCTAAGTCTAATGAACACACTTATTTTGAATTCATGCAGATAGCATTAGGAAACAATTCCTGGTACGAAAGCATTAAGGGAGGTAACAAGGGCAGTAACTGATTGGAATGTGTAGGAGAAGAAAAGTGCCAGAATCAACATATGGGAATCTGTAGGATCCCTGAGCTTGTTGGCACTCTCAATTGCATTTGGGTTGTTTGGCAAACTTTTTTTTTTTAAATCATGCAAAAAATATATTTTAACTAGCAGCTGATGGCTATTATTCACCTTTGGCAAGGAGAAGCTGCTTTCTAACTTACCATTCAGTTAAACTATCAACCTTGAGATATATAAAATAGTTATGCCAAATATTTGACGGAATTGCTTTGGGAAACACTGACAACTTTTTCTTTCAATTTAAAAAATAGTTTTAGTTCATGAGGTTTCAATTGTAGGGGTTTTTTATTTTTTATCCCAGCAACTTGAAATTTACATGCTGAATAAACATATTTTGTGAGTAATGTCCGAGCCAAAATCTTAACACATAATAACCTAAATCAGCCAAATCTTGTATGTGTGTTTTTTTCACTTCAGATATTTCCAGTCCCCTGGAACTTACCATTTGTTCATTTGATTCAGCTTAATGACTGTGGCATCATGCCACAAATTATCCAAAACAAACAAACAAACAAAAGTTCCAGTTGATTGGCTTAATCAAAGTACCTGAAAAATGCGTTGCTTTTCACAGGACTCAAACACTCTAAAATATCACTCACTGCATTGAATGCTGATTTGCAATCAAGAAACTACTTCATAGCTTGCAAGTTGTTTATTACTTGAGATTTTAAACACAGGGGGAAGGGGAAGAGCCTTTAGCTCTACACTCCCTTTCTTACTGTCTGGCCTATGGAAAACAAGTCTTATGGTAGCTTGATCATTCTTATTGAAGTTTTTCTCTTAAACTTAGTTCAAAGCACCTACTAGGCTTTTAATTTTCAATTTTTAACTTGTGCTATCAGGTACCTGAGTTATGAATTACATTTTGCAAAGGAAGTGGAGATGGACACGTTAAAATGGGTTTATTTTGACAGTTTTCAATTATTCTACCATAGAAATGTTTACAGAACTGGTTAATGATGTCTTAAGCACTATATATTCTGTCTGGTAGTGATTAAAAATAGTAAAGGACTGTAATACCTTTTCATTCAAATATCACATTGCAAACCTCTAAACCATCTGATTTTTCAAAAAAGTACAGGTGAGCTATACCTTGGAATGAATGTAAAATACAGGTGACTACAGAACAATCCTTACACCATTAGCCATATTTTTCACAGAAAGAAGAAGCCTTAACTTCTTTTCCAAACCCTGATGTGATCTTTTCATCCAGCTACAGTCTTCTTTGCTACCTTAAATTCCCTTTTTATACAGCTTTTGCTCCAAGAGTATAGTAGGGTATCTAAAAGCATTAATTCCCCAAAGCTTCTTCCTTAACCCATGTTTGTCAATTCACTGGAACATTAATCTGAGGTCCTTGTGGATTTTGTCATAAAGGTTATCTTTGACAAAGTTTTATTTAGACTTGGAATTTAAGGTCAGGGCACAATATTCCATTACTTCAACACAGGCGAAGAACTGAAGCTGGCAGGTACAAGCAACTGTTCCGACAGTAGGATGAAATCACTGTTCCATGTAACATTTGAGTGTGCGTGTTGTACAGAAACTACCCTTTGTGTGTGTAAAATCAGTGTTTAATGGATATTCTGGAGATGGGTATAGCATATTTTAGCAATTTCATAGAAGCATAATATCCAAAATATTGGTAGTAGAAGTTACAAGGTTTTTACATATATATATATATATATATAAACACATTTCTAAGCACTGTATGTTCCACATAATGGCAATATATATAAACTGCCAACAGGTTCATGAGATCAGGGAGAATAACCCTATATTTTTTCAATAAACCTCTTTACCTTTTCAGCTTAAAAAATGTAACCTTCTGGATTCTCTTTCAACACTGAAGTAGTCAGATGATACAGTTGCTACAAAAGCAGGAGCAATGGCAGAAATTATAATGTTGCATTATTTTCTTATTTACTAAGTTTGATGGACATCCTTTCCTAAGAATACGGCTACCCTTTTTCTCTTACTGCTTTGGAGTTGTGAAAACACCACCATCAATTATGTTTTTAAATGTTAATAGTAAGGTTAATATACACAATAGGAATTTAGGCATCATGGATGATACAGCAGATTGTTTTTGATGAACTAAAAATGAGTTTTCAAATTGGGAAACAACTAGCTTGAGAACTACAAACTCATGGTGCCATGTGAAGAAGGAGATAAGCTTATTGTCCTGGTTTATACTGAAATAGAGAATAAATGTTTCATGTTAAATTTTTCACCTTCTGAAGGAGTGCAGAAACCCTGTGGCCCCTTTATTCTTCTCTATTATTATTTTGCAATATAAAGATCAATTAAGTTACCTGTTCAGTCTCTTTGTTCAAGACCAACATGATGAAAATGTTGTATCTTTAACCTCTGCTTCCGCACCTATTTGTCCCTTCTTCTGCTATGAGGTAGAACTTCCAGGTAACTCTTCGATTGTAATATAGCAAACTGAATACATTGATAATATCAACAAAGAATGTGAAGATACTACAGAACAGAGTTTCAAAATGATCTTTCCTCAGAAGAGAGACAGTAGTATCAGAAGAAAACCAAAGTGTGCAAACTTAACCAAGAAAGTTACATAACCCAATAGACACTCCCAAGGAAGTGACACAAAACCCAGAGTTGTGAATACAATAACCCAGAAAAGATTACCTAAGCTTGAACCAAACATTTTTTTCCACTTACTTGTGAGATGCTGATTGTCTCTTAAGATATGCTGAGTATCTTCAGCTCCCACTGACGTTAATGGGTGCTGACGACACTTAAAAACACCTTCTAATGGCAGGTCCATTGGGAGAAGCATGAGGGTAGAAGTGTCAAAGCTCCTTCTCCCTGTAAGGTTTTTTTTATTTTTATTCATATCCCATCTTCTCCATGTTCTCATGGATCTTTTATTTGTCATTGGTCCTCTCACTTTATACATAAACATGAAATAAAATTACTTGTCTCAGTCCTAAAAGCTGTTCTGTTCTAGCTTTGAAGAACAATGCTGTTCGTCTTCTCTTTTCTGTTTCACTGCTGAACATTCAAGTATGCTCTCAAACCTGCTCTTGCATTTTACTCACAGAGAGTGAGAGAGAGAGAGAGAGAGAGAGAAATTGAAGCTATCGAATATTTCCTATGGAATTCACAGTCCAATCTAACAAAGACTTCAGAAAGCAGAGTCACTTCCAGAGGAACTCTGAACTTTAGTGAAGAAAAATACAGAACTTGCCAAGCTCAGAAGTTAAATTTTCCAATTGTTTTTATTGTAATATTTTAAAGTGTAGCCAAGTTGCACTAATTAGCAACGCATTCTGCAAAGTCTATTTTCTATTTTTTTTAGTTTCTTGCAAAGAACACCAAGCATATGGAGCCAGATTTTCTGTTGCTGTGAATGAACAGAAGTCTATTGAAGTAAATGAAGTTGTGCCTGTTTGCACCAGCAGAGAATTAAGCCTATTTTTTCACCTGACTGAACAATGTATTGTACATACAACAGTCACTATGAAATAGTAAGGATTTACTCATAGCTACCTCGTGGTGGAGAGACTGTAGTTGTTTCCTATTGTAAGGAAACATAAATTTTGTGGTATCTAGTGAGAGATGCTCGGCTTGATACACTGATGTAGAAGTAGTACGAACTGAGTAACTCCATGATTTCAAGAAAGGTACTCAAGACACACGCGGGTGACTTTCAGTAGTGACTGCTCTATGCATCTATGTTGTTCTCACTTCAGTGGAGATATGAAGCATAGATATTTAAGGTGAGTACTTATAAAGTCAAATAATCCAATTATTTTTTCCTACAATGTATTTTCAGTGCCTTTTCTATTCTTACTTTACTTGTCTCATAAGATAGTGCTTTTCCAATTCTCTTGGAAGGATAATTCCCATCTATCATTGTCAGGTTTCAAACATTTCTGTGCACTGACAAATACCCATTTTGCATTTTAAAAAAATCAGACATGCAGGATTTAAAACTCTGATTCTATTTTGTGTGGATTTAGGGGTCATATTTCTACCTTCTGTAGGAATGACTGTTTCAGGGAGAGGGAATTAAGGTGGGTTTTTTCAACAAAATTTGGTTTAGGGGATTATGAATGTGGGGAAAATCATGCCCCCCACCCCTGGGTTTTACCATTGTGACTATTGTTTCTCACTCCTGACTCTACTCAGTTGTACCAGTAGGTGTGATGTCAGAGGAAATAAGACTATCATATCTTATTTTGGTGTGTGGTGACTTTTTACCAGTGCCTTAGATCCCCACCCCATCCTCTAATGGGAAGCAGAACTTTGAGCCACACTTCCATCCATCCAAAAAAACAAGTCTGAACAATTGTGAAAGTTAATTACAGCTATCAAACTCTTCTCTGAGGCTTTCCAGACCAGCTTCTCCATTGGGTCTGACCCACTGTACTGGGAGTGGGGCAGAGATGGGGAAGACAACCACCAAAGTCTCCCATTTTGGGGAAGAATCTGGCTACACTAATTAGTTATGTTGACAACGAAAGGACTTTGACCAGTACTTAGCTTTTGTTCTTTGTCTGCTATCCCCTGATTCATTTTGGTGTAATACATTATTCCTCTTTGCCAGTGTAGGGGGGTGGCTGCCCCAGTCCAGCAGAAAAAGGGTTAAAACAGCCCGGGGGAAGGGCTGTGGCTGGGGGCAAGCTGCTCCCAGGCTGAGTAGAGTGGAGCTGGGCTGATTGGGGGGCAGGCTCAGGTGGGGGCCACTCCCCAAACAGACCCAGCTGGCTATATAAAGGCAGGGAAGCCAGGAGAGAGAGAGAATCTCCTTTGTCTGCAGAGACCAACTGGCCTGGCTGCTGGGAGCTTGAGCACATACCTAGAGTGGTGCAGGGCTGGGGCAAGGCAAGAAGAGCTGGGGAAGCTTTGGCCTGGAAATCCCCAGGCTGCAGGGCCTAGGGGATGGCCCAACAAGGGGTATTGAAGTTGCAGGGGGCAGCCCATGGCTACAGAGGTAGAAGCAGCAGGCCAACCGCTCCCTTGCAGGTGATGAGTGGCAATAATACTGTAAACTGCCCCAGTGAACTGGGATAAGTGGTGACTGGCAGCAGCCTAGACTGAGGCAAGGTGGGGCTCTGAGGGTTGGGGGTTCCCTGGGGAGGGGAGACCCTGAGACTGGGGGGGTACTGTAGAGGTGCAGCACCCCAGGGAAGAGGGCACCAGGGTCCAGGGAGGGACATGAGGGCCAGTGCAAGCAGGACTATGGCCTGAAGAGGGCGCTCTGCATGCTGGGATGAGCTAATTCCCTGGGCAGCCCAGCAGGAAGTGCCGCAGGGTGAGTTGGTGCTTGGCTACAGCCAGAAAATCAATAAAATATTAAAACATAGAAACAAACCATCTTACACCACTTTGTCCACTCCATTCAAATATATACCAAAATTACTTTTATTGCTTGAACATCCTCCTCCCTTCCCCCAGCTGCACTTGAAGCATTGCAAATGCAACTCAATTACAAGGAACCAGGAGTACTTGTGGCACCTTAGAGACTAACAAATTTATTTGAGCATAAGCTTTCAATCTCTAAGGTGCCACAAAGTAGTCTGCATTCGCTTTGCTGATACAGATTAACATGGCTACTACTCTGAAATCAATTACAAGGCACTGTAAAATGCTTCCATATATAGATTGTAGTTTTGTGGACAGATTTGTGGGCAGGAATAAATGTTCAGTTTTCAAAATGGGAGGAGCCCACTATCTACCTCTCTCAAGGAACTGAACTGGGACCAGTGCTGTTCAACCTTCATAAATGATCTGGAAAAAGGGGCAAACATGGAGGTGCCAAAGTTTGCAGCTGATACAAAATTACTCAAGATAGTTAAGTCCTGAAATTACAAAGGGATCTCACAACTGGATGACCAGGCACCAAAACAGCAGATGAAAGTCAATGTTAATAAAGGCAAAGTAATGTTCATTGAAAAATATAATCCCAGTTATAAATACAAAATGATGGAGTCATTAGCTGTTACCACTCAAGAAAGAGACCATGGAGTCATTGTGAACAGTTCTCTGAAAACATCCACTCAATGTGCAATCTCAGTCAAAAAAAGCTAACAGTGTTAGGATCCATTAGGAAAGGAATAGATAATAAGACAGTAACAATCATAATGCTACTATCTACATCCATGGTACACCTTGAATACAGCATGCAGTTCTGGACACAACATCTCAAAAGATATTAGAACTGGAAAAAGTACAGAAAAGGGCAACAAAAATGATGAGTATGGAACAATTTCCATCTGAGGAGAGATTAAAAAGACTGGGGTTGGTCAGCTTGGAGAAGAGAAAACAAATGGGGGCATATGACAGGCTATAAAATCATAAATTGAGTGGGGAATCTGAACAATGAAGTGTAAATTTACCCCTTCACGTAACACAATAAGCAGGCAGAAGGTTTCAGACAAACACAACACATAGTCAACCTATGGAACTTGTTGCCAGAGTATGTTGTTGTGACGGTGTACCCCATAAGGTTTTTTGGGGGAGTTCCTATAAAAGTGTGTATGCTACAACTGGAATATGCTTTTGCTACATATGCCATGTAACATATCTATGTAAAGGTAATGATCCGCTGGATCTGTTCATCCTGTTTGTATGTATGTGTCAGTTTTGTATTCAAAGTTATGAATATTGGCTATGTGCTTGGTCAGTTGTAAGTAGACTTTGGAAGGCAGCTGGGCAGCTGTCTGAGGAAAAACTATTCTCAGTAAATGCCCAATCAGGAACCAATTCATCTAACAATGAACTTTGTAGATGCCCGTCCACACACGAGCTTCCCCCAGTAATGTGGCCTGGCTGGTCAGGAACTGAATCTTGGAGAGACATGTGACTGGTCCATGTAGCTCTGAAACTCCATTTTACAACTGGTCTCTGCATAGGAAGGAGGAGCAGGGCTCAACCCACAAGAGAGAGTCTATATAAACCCTTGAGAGATCCCTCCATTTTGTCTTCAGCTGGCTCAAAAAACAGCCTCTCCACTCCCCAAGGAGACCTGAAGAAAACCGGAACAATGGACAGGGACTACGGGGAATGGGGGGGAAGGGTGGGGGCTGAGTCATAACTGGACCCAGACTAAAAGGGAGATTAGTCTGAAAGAAGAAATTCACTGAAACATCTGAGGATGAGGCTTTTTACTGTATTAGTGATAGATATGTGTGTTCTATTTTATTCTATTTAGTAATTCACTTTGTTCTGTCTGTTACTACTTGGAACCACTTAAATCCTACTTCCTGTCTTTATTAAAATAATTTATTTCTTATTAATTAACCTGGAGTACGTATTGGTACTTGCGGGGACAAACAGCTGTACATATGTCTCTATCATTGTTATAGAGGGTGAACAATCTATGAGTTTGCCCTGTATAAGTGTTACACAGGGTAAAATAGATTTATTCAGGATTTGTACCCCACTTGAGTTGAGCATCTGAGCGTGAAAAGCAAGAACACTTCCTAACCTGTTTCCAGGCAAGCCCATAGCTGTTGGGGGACGTGGCTCAGACCTGGGTCTGGTCCTGCAGCTGGCTAGCGAGTCTGAATCAAACCGGGCAGGGTACTGAGGTCCTAAGCTGTTTGGGCAGGAAAACAGAGATAGGAGTAGCCTTGGCATATTGGGTGGCAGCTTCCAAGGGGGTTTCTGTGATCTCCCAGTTGTGAAAGCCAATATATAACTGGGTTTTAAAAAAAAGAATAGATTCATCAGTGGCTATTAGCCAAGATGGTCAAGGATATAACCACATCCCTAGGCCTCTGACTGGCAGATGGTGGGACTTGATGACAGGGGATGGATCACTCAATAATTGCCCTGTTCTGTTCATTCTCTCTAAAGTGTCTGACATTGGCCACGGTAAGAAGACAGGATACTGGCCTAGACGGACTATTGGTCAGACCCAGTGTGGGTATATGTTCCTTAATGGTGTTAGATTTGGGGCTTTATTTTCAGAGGATACTTAGTGTTACTTGGAGAGGCACTTTTTTTTTCTATCCAGACATCAAATATCTTGTGTTTGTGTGTTTTTTCCCATGGCAGCTGAGCTGTAAAAGGGTTCTACACCCAGAAGGACGAGGCAAGCATGTGTGCACTGACACCTTTTTTGGGAGACCTGCCGGTGAAGGGAAGCTTTGGTGTGGACAGATCACCTGTGGGAACCTTGCACAGCTACCACCATCACCCTTTTCCATCCTATTCTTTCCACTCTGGCGGTAGTATTGGCTGGCTTCAAGGTCCCCAGCAGAGCATGTGCTGCTGGTGCCTTGCATTGCCACAACCTACTTTCAAGGCAAACTTGACACTGCCAGGGTTCTTGCATCATCTCAATGGAAATTGGTGCAGCCTAGAGTGAATATAGCTCTTTGAATATCTCTGTATAGAGAGAGGGCTTGTTAATACTATACAATTTAAATATTTTAAGCCTACCTTCAGTCTTAGCTAACACCCAAACAAATTTGCATTGGAAATGCAGTTTGATGTTTTAATGTAAACCTGAAATAATACCGAACTGTGAATTTGGCCTAAAGGATTTATCCTCATGAATACAACATGTTTATTTTCTAATAAATGTTTCATCAAAGCCAGGCGTGAGACTTCTAACAGAAGTACAGTGACTAGATTTCCATGGGGGAACTGATGAGCTGGAAGGTGAGCCTGGGGCCCCATTGTTAACAGAGACTGTTTTTCAGTCCTGGAAAGTTTTCAGTATAATATGGGTCCAGTTCATCAGTGCCCCATGGCTACCTTTGACGAGACGTGCAGCTGTCAGATGGCTCCCTTGTGGAATTCCCCAATGTAGCTGGAGCATCTGGCAGCCATGGTATAGTAGATGTTACCACACACTGACCATGATCACCTCAGCACAGAGGGCATGTGGAAATATTCCTGAAAGGAAGGGGATGTGGCCAGAGGTGTTTTGAAACCCTGACTATTCCCAGACCTGACGTTGTCTCATTGGCTCAGCTCAAGTGCAGGCATGAATTAACCCTTCACTCAATGCTTTGCAAAGTCAGCCATGAAAACATATATTCATGCTAACCATTTGCTAAAACTGAAAGGAATATGCAGTGGGTTCCTTTTCTCCAGCTAGGGGTTTTACAGGTTTCCCAACATACCGCTGTTGTGGAAATGAATCAGTTAAGTACATGGGGTGAATATTTCTCTAGATCCTTGGGCTAGCCCTATGTGGAAATTATGGCCAGACATTAACGGTATATGCGGGGAGGAGGTGGAGGTGGCAAAAAATTGTTTCATGACTGTTCCAAACTCGTTGCTAAACAGATCTGCTTGCTCAAGCATGCTGTGCTATCTGAGTATGTGTTAGTGGCAAGAGGAACTCCTTTTGGGACATGCACCACATGATCCCCAAAACCTGTCCCTCACACTGAACCCTCCAGCAGCACACAAGAAGGAAGAAAGGAGAGAAGATAGTGGTGCTGCTACTATGCAGAGCTGAAGTCCTGTAGTCTGCCTGTCTTAGTGCCAGTGCCTGTTTGCTCTGTGTCCAAAGATCTGTTCCCTCTGTCTCTCTTCCCACATTCTCTTACCCATCCCACCTAGGGGAGACCTCCAACATTTGGGAGAGACATTCCCCTTTAAGAATGGAAGGGGACGCATTTCCCAGCTGAGCCTACAGATTACCAGTCAAGGTGAACCACAATCTAGCTGATCAACCATCCTAAAGCCAGAATCCAAAGGACAAGTCTGCTGCTGACATCATCGTTGTTGTTATGAACTGACTGCAGGGCTGGGAGCCATGTAGAAAAGCCTCGGTGAAGTATCAAGGATTGGGACATATGATAAATTAAGAACTACATTACTAGGGGAAAGATTAATGAATTTGGTATGGGAAAGTATGGAAGTGTTGCATATTGGGAGACAGAAAAAGCTGAAAGTTGAATGGTTTTTTTCCATATGTGTGTAAGTGAAGAGTGGTTTATTAGATGGGGATGTTAGAATTGTCAATAATAATGACAAAAAGGCATAAGTGTCCAATAAACATTTCTGTTCTGTATTTGGGGAAATTTACCTTTTGCCTTTCCAATAGTAATGTGGGCAGCTATCAAACAGCAGCTACTGAAGTTAGATATTTTTAAATCAGCAGGTCAGGATAACTTGAGTCCCAGAGTTTTAGAAGAGCTGGCTGAGGATACCATTGAATCATTAATGGGCTGTTTGTTGTTTTTTCTTGTTTTCCTCCGAAAGTTTTGGAACATACATCTTCCAGAATTGTGATAGAAAGCTAAGACTGTGCCACTATTTAAAAAGGTTAAAATAGGATGACTCCAGTATTCATAGGCCTGTTGGTCTGACATTGATCCTGAGCAACATAAAGGAACAGCTGATATAGAAATAGATTGGGGCTATCAAGCGATTTAAAAAATTATCACGATTAATCACCCTGTTAAACAATAATAGAATACCATTTATTTAAATATTTTTGGATATTTTATACATTTTCAAATATATTGATTTCATTTATAACCCAGAATACAATGGGTAAAGTGTTCACTTTATATTAATTTTTATTACAAATATTTTCACTGTAAAAAAAGATAGTATTTTTCAATTCACCTAATACAAGTTCTGTAGTGCAATCTCTTTAGCATGAAAGCTGAATTTACAAACATAGAACTATATACAAAAAACTGCATTCAAAAACAAAACAACGTAAAACTTAGAGCCTACAAGTCCATTCAGTCCTACTTCTTGTTCAGCCAATCACTAAGAGAAACACGTTTGTTTACATTTGCAGCAGATAATGCTGACTGATTCTTGTTTACATTATCATCTGAAAGTGAGAACAGGCGTTTGCATGGCACTATTGTAGCTGGCACTGCAAGATATTTACATGCCAGATGCGCTGAATATTCATATGTCCCATCATGCTTCAACTACCATTTCAGAGGACACGTATCCATTATGATAACAGGTTCTGCCTGATAACGATCCAAAAAAGTGTGGACTGACGCATGTTCATTTTTGTCATCTGAGTCAAATGCCAAATGCAGAAGGCTGATTTTCTTTTGTTATGGTTCGGGTTTTGTAGTTTCCACATTAGTGTTGTTCTTTTAAAACTTTTGAAAGCATGCTCCACTCCTCGTCCCTCTCATATTTTGGAAGCCACTTCAGATTCTTAAACCTTGGTTCAAAAGCTGTAGCTATCTTTAGAAATCTCTAGTTGGTACCTTCTTTGTGTTTTGTCAAATAGGCAGTGAAAGTATTCTTAAAATGAACAACATGTGTTGGGCCATCATCCAAGACTGCTGTAACATGAAATATGGGCAGAATGTGGGTAAAAATGAGCAGAAGACATACAGTTCTCCCCCCAGGAGTTCAGTCAGTAAGTAATTAATGCATAACTTTTTAATGAGCATCATCAGCATGGAAGCATGAAGGGGCATATGAATGTTGAGCATATCTGGCACATAAATACTTTGCAATGCTGGCTGCAAATGTGCCATGTGAATGCCTGTTCTCACTTTCAGGTGACATGGTAAATAAGAAGCAGGCAGCATTATCTCCTTTAAATATAAACAAACTTGTTTCTCTGAGTGATTGGCTGAACAAGAAGTTGGACTGAGTGGACTTGTAAGCACTAAAGTTTTACATTGTTTTGTTTTTGAGTTCAATTATGTAACAAAAAAATCTACATTTGTAAGATACACTTTCACTATAAAGAGATTGCACCACAGTACTTGTATGAGGTGAATTCAAAAATACCATTTTTAAATCATTTTTACAGTGCCAATATTTGTAATAAAATAATAATATAAAATGAGCACTCTACACTTCTTCAAGGATCAGAGGGGTAGCCCTGTTAGTCTGGAATTGCAGAAGTTACAAAGAGTCCTGTGGCACCTTAACCATTTAGTTAGTCTTTAAGGTGCCACAGGACTCTTTGTCACTGTACACTTTGTATTCCATTCTGTAATTGAAATCAATATATTTAAAAATGTAGGAAAACATCAAAATATTTAATAGATTTCAATTGATATTCTACTGCTTAACAGTGCAGTTAAAACTGTGATTAATCATGATTAATTTTTTTAATTATGATTAATTTTTGAATTAATCACGTGAGTTAACTGCAATTAATTGACAGCCCTAGAATAGATTAATAAAGAATTAGAGGGTAATACAACTGATGCCAGTCAACATGGATTTATGGAAAATAGATTCTGTAAAACTAGCCTGATATTTGTTGATGAGATTACAAGTTTGATAAAGATATTAGTGTTGATGTAACATAATTTAGACTTTGGTAAGGCTTTTGACTTTGGTAAGGCATGCATCTGACGAAGTGGGTATTAGCCCACGAAAGCTTATGCTCTAATACTTTAGTTAGTCTGTAAGGTGCCACAGGACTTTTTGTTACTTCTGCAATCCCAGACTAACACGACTACCCCTCTGATTCCTGGCTTTTGACTTGGTACCACATGCTATTTTGATTAAAAAACTAGAATACAAAATTAATATGGCACACATTAAATGGATAAAAACTGGATACTGATACATCTATTTAACATGTTTTATCAAAGACCTGCAAGAGAATATAAAATCAGTGATAAACTTTGCAGATGACACATACATTGGGGGAGAGATAAGAGGACAGGTCACTGATACAGAGCAAATAGGATCGCTGCGTAAGATGGGTGCAAGCAAACCATTTTTAATGCAACTAAATGTGTACATCCTAGGAACAAATAATGTAGGCCATAGTTAAAAGATGGAGGACTATTCTGCAAAGCAGAAAATGATTTGGAGGGTCATGGTGGATAATCAGCTGAACATGATGAGCTCCCACTGTGACACTGTGACAAAAAGGGATAATGTTAACCTGGGATGCACAAACAAGGCAATTGCAAATAGGAGTAGACAACAGGTTTTTACCTCTACATTCGGCACTGGAATTCTGTGTTCAGTTCTGGTGTCCACAATTCAAGAAGGATGTTGATAAATTACAGAGAATTCAGAGAAGAATGATTAAAGGATAGACTCAAGGATTAATCTATTTTGCTTAACAAAGAGAAGGATAAGCCTAGGGTGACCAGACAGCAAGTGTGAAAAATCGTGACGTGGGTGGGGGATAATAGGAGCCTATATAAGAAAAAGACCCAAAAATCGGGACTGTTCCTATACAATCGGGGCATCTGGTCACCCTAGTAAGCCATGACTTGATCATAGTCTGTAAGCAGCTACATGGGGAACAAATATATGATAATGAGCTCTTCAGGCTAGCAGAGAAAGTTGCTCAACAAATTCAGGCTGGGAATAAGGTGTACATTTTTAACCGTGAGAGTAATTAACCATTGAAACAACTTACCAGGGCCTGGGGGCTTTCTAAATCAAGATGGATTTTTTTAAGATATGCTCTATGAGTTATTTTGGGGAAGTTCTGTGGCTTGTATTATACAGGAGGTCAAACTCGATGATCAAAAATGGTCCCTTCTTCCCTTGAATCTATGAATTTATATTATTTAGTTATGTAAACCCCAAGCCTCACTGTCTGATTGAGGTGGAATGTTTTTATGTAGACTCATATTTCAATGGCTGTATTACCTTTCTCTAGGGTTTTTGTTTTTATATTTGCCTGTCCTTAACTTTGTCCGATGAGTCACTGTTTACATCCATGTGTCTGTCAGTATTCAGAACTACAATATATTTACACTGGAACAGGCTACATAAATTGGGGTGGGGGAGGTGGAAACAGTGGTAAGGAAAAAAGACAAAATGTGACTTCATTTACAGAAGATAAAAAATAACACAAAATTGGGCAGCATAATTTGGAATCTGGCAGACAATTTTTCTTCAGATACTTATCATCTGAGTCCATATGCTAGTTGCCCAATTACACAAAATCATTTTGAAAGAGACCAGCATCAGCCAATATACATCCCTGACACTAAAGGGCAATAAAGAAACTAATCATAGTCTGAGAAATTACTGTAATTACAAATTCATGTAAAAATTAATACAGGTCAAATGATATGACACTCAAAAGAATAAGGATGAGTGAGGTGTTGCGATGACAGCTTGATTTTACTGCATAATATATAAAATTGAGATTGTGGGCTCTGTATGTGTGTGCGCACGCGTGTGTGTGTGTATTTTCTGTTCTTGTTTTGTTTTGGTTTTTTAAATTTGAGCATGCTGTTCTGCATATGAGTGGGGAGAGGTTAAAAAAAAGTGCACTGGGTTTGAGTGTTCTCCCCACAAAGAAAACATAATAAAAGCACTGATGCACCCCACTGCAGCCCAGCGGGGCCCTATTGAGTTGCTCTTAAAGTCCCTTGAGCCTTTACCCTGACATACTGTAAATCCCAAGAATAAAATGCCCTAGCATTAGATCGGATTGGTGTCCAAAGATATTTTTTGGCTTAATGCCCTGGGAACAGGATCGAACTGGTGTCTTTACTCTTATTTCCTCCTGGCACTAGGAAGTGTTAATTTCCTTGGACCTGGACCAGACTGATGCCCCAATAGCTGTGTGTAAATACACACAGAAATTTTAAATTCCCATACTCTTGGGAAGGGGTCGGGGTTTCTAAGAAGAGAGGCTGTGGAACTCTTTACCATTGGGGTACCTAAGGTAACAAAGGCTTCCTTTCATTCACTGAAGTCATTTTAATGGAGAAAGTTCTTTGGATACAGTGTTTCTGTAGTATCTTCTATGGTTTCGTGGAGAACCATATGAGTTTTATTTACCTGAGGGCAGACTCCAACTTCTGCAACTTTTCCTTCTTTACTTAACACTGGTTCCCTGTTTTCAAATTGCAGTAATAAAAAGCATGTGTATGGCATAAGGAATGGACCTCCTGCCCAGACTGATCACTGATCTGAAGTGAATGATTTATTTATCAGATGTCACTGATAGAATATTTAAGAACTAGCAGGACACTTTTCAGTTGATCTTAATTTACATTTCACAGCACAGACCCTATTTCTGATAGCACTGTTTACATCCCCTATGAAAAACAGGATTCTGCAGGAACAATACAAAACACCGTAATTCGCAGGAGCAACACTGTAGGAGTTTGGCTAATTACTGCAGCATATTACATTTTTTAAAAAGGGAATTAACAATGTTTAGAAGAAAGTGATAGCAAATTAATTTAGAGAGTAAAATGTCAGTAAATTGTTGATGAATGTATTCCATTTCCATTGTTTTCCAGTCCATAAATATGCATCTATCAATTTCTGATGCATGAATAAAAGCAAAAGAGGAATCACAGAGATTAACTGTGATTTTCAAAGCTGCCTATGAAATTTGGATGCCTAGTTTCCATTTAAATTATGGGGATTTGGACAGCCAAATTCATTAGACAGCTTTAAAATCTCAGCCAATATGAATAGGCACATTGTCATCTGATAATAATGAACAGGATTACTGTGCTCATTACTGCAACAGAAAACACTCAAATCCTTCCACCTAAGAAAAATCCATCTCAAGATTCCTGAGTAAACACACAACTTGCCATGAAAGTCAATTAATTTAGGCTCATTCAAACCGAAGCAAATTCCAAAGCTGAGGGCCCTCCACTGAGTGCATATTGCCTGATCCACAGACATAGCTATAAAGGTATTATTAACCTAAAAAATCTCATCTGATCTGAATTACCACATTACATCACAAAGAAGAAATGGGTCCTGATTCTGATCTTATGATGATTTATCTCAACTGATTTCAATGGACTTACTCTTGATGCAGTTTGGTGTAAATTCAGAATCAGGTTTTATAATGTCTGAGACCTAAACTTGCCATTCCTACTTAGGCAGAGAAACATCTTGCAATACTCAGTGTGAACAAAGACCTGTCTACACGTTGTGACAGTGAGCATCAGAAGGATGCAAACTGTAGAGTGCACCAAAATGTTGTGCTCTAACTGCTCTGTGTAGACCCTGCTCACACTTGGAGGAACGTTCTTAAGATGTGTACTGTTTGAAACGGGGCTATAGCATCGTATACTAGGTACTTTTTGGAGCACACCAGCAAGGCCTACGTGGGACAGATAGGGCACAACTCTTACACCCCGATGGTGCACATTGCCACACCATGTAGGACTTTACACATTAAAAAAGAAACACCTTGTACTGCACCCAGAAGCCAGGTATTAGCCAGTAGAGTACACAAGCTTTGAAGACAAGTACTCTGAGATTGTTGGATAAAACTTGTTATAGAAGTGTAAATTATTGACAACCTTTTATTTATATTTTGCAGCTTCCAAGAGGTACAATGTCAAATTATTTCTCCATTTCAAATTACAACATAGTACTGACAATTTTTTGAGAAAGAGTTGATACAATCAGAGTTTAATGTCAGTTTTATACATTTCATATATTACTGGTAGAGAGGTTAAAGATTGTAAATGCTTGACACTAAAACAAATTTTCTGTATTTCTCACGTCTATTTGCTTTTTGTTCTATTTTTTCACCTCCTATAAGTGGTAACCTGATCTTTAAGAGATAGTATCCTATCCCCTATGTCTCATGTCATCCAGGAGCTTATCCTTTACTTTAGTAAACCACAAACTATTTGCAAGAGGCACGCCAAAATCCTGCAAGAGCACATGTGGTTTCACTTTTGTTACATCAGTTAGGAAGTTTACATTCATTAACCTATATTATGATGCTTTGGAACTTTCCCACTACATGTGGATACTTTAGTTCCACACAGCGTTCAGCAATCATCCAACACGTCTTTGTGGATTTTTTTGAAATAAAAGGGTGCTAAGTACCTCTGTAGCAGGAAACTGAATTGATCTGTGTATTCTTTCATCTCTGATATACAGACATGCTCAGATACTTGGCTATGTTATTAACCATTAGCCACTCTACACCAAGCAATAGCACAAGGACATTTATTGTGGATGTGCTTTTGAAGGAGAGGACAGCATTTTTTTTTCTGTAAAACCAACATTTAGATACTTAAGAAAAGTCATAACCTCAGCACTTTGTCATTAAAAAGTTATCACCAAAATGATATCTGAGATACTGCCGCTATTTCATGACTTCTCAGTGATAACAGTTGTAACTTACAACAAGACAACTGTTGTTCAAAAGGGGCCTCGTGCAGATCTTTAAGCACATGTCTAATGTTAAGCACTTGACTACTCTCCTTGGAGTCACTAGGGCTATTCACATGCTTAAAGTTAGGCACATGCTGAGTCAATACCAAGGAGAAGATT
>ML677341.1:40641341-40771286 GCA_007922305.1 Dermatemys mawii | reverse complement strand
GTCAGAACACTTCATGTTCTGTTAGACTGAGATCACAAAACAAGCATCCAATCCACAGTGAATTCTGCAATCTAACTTTAAAAATGCTTAATTTACATTTAATAAAGCTGGTTTTCAGGATCTAGACAGTGATTTAATATCCACCAGTGATCCACTGATAAGTCAGGATTTCAATTGTTGTAAGAAGGAACAAGTTATGGACTCAGTTATGGATCCCCAAACCCTGAATCACAGTAGGAAGAGGCATAGAGCTTGATTCTCAGATGTGCTGAACACACACATCTCCAGCTGAAGTCTCTGAGAGCTGCAGGTGCTCAGGAACTCTGAAAGTTAGGGAATAATGTCTCTTGGGGATATAGAAAGAAGTGCTATATCTTGGAGAACATGTTGCCAGCACTCCACCCAGCACAGTCAGCCCATAAAGGTTGGACTGGCGTTTTTATTTTGCACTGCTGTGTGGGAGATTGAAATTTGACTCCTCTTTAGGGTCTCTCACTCCTCAGGCTACAAGGAGTTGTGCTATGAATCCCTTGAAAAAAGACCTGAAACATGACGAAGAAAACCCAGAGGAAAGACAGGGGAAAAAGAAAAAATGTGTCATTTTGGGCCTCAAAGAAATGAAAGAAAATAAGCTGAATAGTCCTGATTTCTTTTAAACAAAAAAAACCAAATATTTTTTTGTTTACTGTGGTGCAGAACTCTAAATGAAACACGATAATCTCAAAATCCCATTGAAAATGTATGTGTGTGTACATGCACATACATAAATAGGTAATATGTTTACTTTTTTCTCTTCTTTAATCAAGATACTTAAGAGCTAAGGAACTCAGTTGTTAAGATTCCCTGATGAAACAGAGTCATGATACCCAAAACTTTATCACAGAAAGAGAACATTTGCTCCTGAGGGAGGCACCTTCATACTACAGAACAAATTGACTGCTTGGTTACTTGTATTCCTGAAAATTAGAAAGTCAGTTTAGAAATTGACACAGATGCAGATATAATAGCTGATCCAGAAACAACATATTAGAAAACTAAGGTTAACTCTCTAAAGAATTCAAGCAGGATAATTTAAAGGTTTTTGCAGAATGCATTTGAGATGTGTGTGCTGTTCATAGGTGCTTTTAAAATGGAGATTTTTAATAAAATAGGAAATGTATGCTGTATTAAAACCATGCCAAGCTTTATCGGTATATTCTGGCCTTGATTAAGGAACCTGTGTTTCAAGGGTGGAAGTGACTGGCTCACAAGATCAATTATTTTGTTCCAAAAATGCTCAAGAATTCATGGATAGGAGATGGGGGAATACGATATTTAAACAGATACCAGATGCCAACCCATATGCCAGATTCACTCTTTGAAAGATTCTAAAGCACTTCTCCACAAAATGAGAAAAGTAAAATTTCTCTAGAAGATGTAAAACTGATTTTCTTAAGGAAAAATAAATGTAAGAATGATCTTAAGTATCAATTAAGAGTGAGAAATAAGAGCATCCACACAAAAATGATGTCTCACTCATGCCATTTCTTTTCCAAATGAGATCCTACTTAAGTGTGCTGTCTACAGAATCCATTTAATGATGACTTTCACTGCTCGTTATGTCACCTTCTAATTTAAATACTGTGCCTGTTTAGGAGACCATGAACCAGAAATCAGTGACAAAGTTCAGCATTGCAACTGTATTAGGAAGCCTCAAGAACAAAGTATAATCCATCCAGAGGCTTGTTCTGTACGCACTGAGTGTGAAAGTTTGAATGGTAACAGAATCCATTCCTGATTTTTAGCATATCAGAATGTCTTAGGGCAAAACTTGATAGAACAAGGTTGTTTTTACTTTCTGGCAGTAAATATTTAAACAATATCATGTTATTGACTTGTACATTTGAAACCGTATTCAACACCAGCTCAATCCTTACTTAGACAGAAGTCACATTGACTTCAGATGTTTTGTTTGTGGTGATGAGCCACTGATGTCAGTGGGAGCTTTGTCTGAAGAGGGCTAAGAGATTACTTCTCATATTAATAGCAGTTACAGAGAGGCTTGTATAAACATTTATAATCTGCCCAGGTATTCTGGTTGCAAAACGAATATTTTCATGCCAGTTGGAGTATAGCACACTGAATGACATTTGGGACATGCAAAATTCCAAAGAATGTTTAGAGTGGGTTTTTCAAAAGTGCCTAAGTGACTTAGGAGCACAAATCCTATAGAAAATCAATGGGGCTTGTGCTTCTAAGTCATTTAATAGCTTTTGAAAAGTCCAGCCTTAATGTAAACTCAGGGTATTTAGCTTTAGCTTGTAAGGTTTCATCAGCACTGTATATCAGGACCTTCAAGCCAAGGTTTTAAAAGTGGCTAGTGATTTTAGGTGCCTCCATTCTGGGGTGCCCAACCTGCGACATTTTAAAGGGACCTGATTTTCAGCACATGCTAGGACCCAAGCATCTGAAAATCAGGGCTCTTTAAGGTATGTCTAGTTGGACAACCAAAGTCATTTTTGAAAACACTGGCTTCTTTTTAGTTCTTTCACTAGCAATACAGAAGATGCCAGTGCACTGCTCATGAGACATTTGGTTTGTAACATTTTCTGAATATACAGGGACACTGCTAAAGCTACTGGCTTTGCACTGGCAAGGGCAGAATTGATACGCTGGAATACTACACTACCCAATGGGTCCTCATTTACATACCACCTACCGTGGCGTTGACTGCTGCTTTTCCTATCTGCTATCACAACCCTTAACTTGTTTTATCTAGCACATTTATTTTTATTTCAAGTCTTCAGAAGGCTATGAAGTACTGGGGGATAGTGTCAGTGAGCATAGGCAAAGCAGAATTTTACAGTGAGAAATGTTTGTCATTTTCACAATACTGGCTTTTTGGTGTTGTGCCTAATATAGAATAGCTGATGAGTAAAACTGATTGTGATAAATGAAAAGGGGGTTATCTCCCTTTTATGGACACCCAGACAGTCAGTAGCTACGAAAATCCCTCTTAATAGCTGTTCAATTGCTCTACCTGTAAAGGGTTAAAAAGTCTCATTGGTATGCATAGGCAAAAGAAAGTGAGTGGGCACCTGACCAAAAGAGCCAATGGGAAGGCTAGAACTTTTTAAAATTGAAATAAGACTCCCTTTTTGTTTGTCTGTGGTTGTTCTCTGGGGAGACACTGACATAGCAGCTATGCTGTAAGAGCTTGGACCAAGTATGAAAACCCATCAGTATCATACCTCAAAACTACTCATCTGAAACCCCAGATATGGATGTAGATCAGGAAATGTCTAGAAAGACATGATTAGGTTCAGCTCTTTTTATTTCTTTGTGGCTTGTGGACTCCTCTGTGCTAACCCCAGGTGCTTTTGGTTTTGCTTGTAACTTTTAAGCTGGACCCCAACAAAGCTTTTCTTGATGCTTAATCATTGTAGTTGAGGTTTTTTTTAAATGTAGCCAATGCCTAAGTTCCCAGATGTATTTCTTTCTTTTTTTATTAATAAAATTTACCCATTTTAAAGAACAGAATTGGATTTTTGTGTCTTTAGAGGTTTGTGGACATGTAGTTTAATTAGCTGGTGGCAACAATTGATTTCCTTTTTTTTCCTTCTTCAGGTCTTCCTCCTCGGTGTACGGGAGGGGTGAAAGGGCTTGAGGGTACCCCACAGAAAGGAATTCCCAATTGCATCTTCCTGGGTTTCCAAAGGGGCTCTGCACTTGAGTGCTGGCAGCATCTACCCATCCAAGGTCAGAGAGAAGCTGTAACCTTGGAAGTTTAATACAAGCCTGGAGTGACAAGTATTAGATTTTAGAATCCTCGTGGGTCCCCACCTTCTGCACTCAACTATGAGGTACCTCTAGAATCAGATATCTGTAACTGTTCCTTTCCTTAGGTACATTTACACCTCACACTCCTTTTGGCAGCATGTAAAGTACAGACACTGCAAGCATTCCCCACCCTCCCTCACCGCCCCAGTACAGGAGTAAATAGCCATGTAAACAGTGAGGCACTGCTAAGGCAAGTAGAGCAAAAACATGCCTGAATGCTGTGGATATGTACCCAGATATATACCCTACATAGCTCTGTTTGCCCAAGCAATGCCTCCCCATCTACACGGCTGTTTTTAGCAGTGTAGTGTCCCACTGCTGGAGTTTTTCCACACCACAGAGAGAGGCTCTAGCAGCTCCCTGCAGCAGGAAACCACTCCTGAAAGGGGCAGCTGCCAGAATCTTTCCCTTTGCAGGGAAAGACTCCTGAAGGCTCTGGCATGGGGCAAAGTCTCTGACTGCTGAGTCTTTCCCTGCTGCTTCACTCTGCCAGAGCTGCTTCCTGACATGTGCAGCTACCCATCAGAGTATGGACACAGCCTGCTTTGCCCTGTGGTTGGCAGCCACACATACCCTATATACTGCCACAAGCGGTGTGCAGTGCAGACATACCCATTGTTTCCCTTTGTCTGACTATACTGAAAGAAGAATAGGAGGCATTTGACGTGGGTTTAATCAGGACTTTATTATTAGATGTCTGGGCCTACCAGGCAGATAAAAGTGTATAGTGTAGGAAACATCATATTTACTCTATAATTACTTGGGGGACTTCCACCAGCTGCCCATTTCTTTCCATCCAGGTCCCCCAGCCAATCCATTGCTGGGACATTACCATCCATCCCTACTTCCCCATAGAAGGGTTAAGGTGAACTTTCAGAAACGGGGGTTGGCTCCCTGCTGTACCAATGACAGGAGTCCTCAACACTGCCCCCACCCTGGTTCATTCCTTTAACAAGCACTTCCTTCTTAAGTCCTTCTCCAAGCCATTTCTCCGGTCACTATATACCTTCCCTATGGAGTCCCTGCACTAGACATCTCCTTTATTTTTACATAATGAGTTGTGACATACAGTCTACCACCCTTCTTGCCAGGCATGAACGGAGCCCTTCCTAAACCTGCTGTGAGGAAGGCGGAAAAAAAAACCCAGCTGCACCCAAGCCAATATGGTGGTAAGGGAAATATTCCTTCCCAGCCCCCCCACTTGACCAAATCCTGCATTTCACCGCCTAAAGGGGAGGGATGGTGGGTGCTGCCTGAGCCTGCTCTGTGTAAAAAGGGGGCTTCAAGCACAGGGCTGCCCCTTTTAAACTCTGCATTCCCAGGGGATGGGTCAACAAGTCCTACCTTTTGCAGCAGTTTTTCTTCTCCCCCTCCACCCAGCCATAAAGCACTATTCCCTTCATTCGGCCAGTCAGCCAAACTCCCCGTTTAAAGGTGCAGTGTAGTCATTTGCAGAGTGTATGCTACACAAACATGTGGGGCAAAAACAATTCAGAGCTTAGGCTATAATGAGATATTCTGAGGGGTCTGGTTACTTTTTCCACTAAAATGTCTTTGGAAATACACACATGAGAGAACAAACAGAACTATACACAAATGTTCACTTTCTAATCTACTTGAGCATGCAAATACATTTTTGTCCAGTCTGAATTAGAGCAAAATTTACATTAATTTTCCTCCTACTACTGTGAAGTTTTCATTGATTAAATAAAATTTCAAAGTTTTCCCCAAATAAAGTTCTGCTGCAAACATTTCCCCGAATGACAGCAGGTTTCTGCTCTGCCAAAATTTAAAACACAGTATTCCCTAAGGCTAAAGACAGTTTTCTCCTGCACTCTGGTTTAGTCAAGTACATAGGTAACACTGTCACTATGCTGTTCTTCAGGATGAGTTCCTTTGATAGATGGTACCCCAATGAGACTGGACAGATTACACAGCAGCTGCACAGGCATATCTAACTCAGGTTTGGTTGATGAAACAGATGAATCTGCACAGACTTCAAAGAAGGGGTGGATGAACGATAATGGCTGTGGCCAACTTTATTTTGTGATTTACTATTTTTCATTATATTCCATATTTCTGAAAGACTAAACATATTGTAAACTTGCATTTTATGGCTTTGAGAACTAGAGGTGAGATTTTGCTCGGCTTTAGAATTCATGCAGGCAGCCACTCAGACAAAAAATTGAAAGGGAACAGTAAAAAGGCAGGATTAGCTTAGTTTTAGAGCCATGTATTGTAGCTTGTGATTTAGTAAAATATATGCAAAGCCAGAAGTATATATTAGATCTAAATATATACTTTTTGCGCTTATGGTATTATACTGAAATGAAAGCTATGCCCAGTAGTACTAGCAAGAGAAGAGCTATGTTTTGTTAATATAAATGCCCTTTTGAAGTCTGGGAAATATGTACACACAGTCAGTGAAATCCAAGCTTCATTGAAGGCAGTAGCACAACTCCCATTGTCTTCAATGGAACTGGGATTTCCCTATGTGTGTGTGTGTATGAATGCGCACATAGAAATTGCTATATTGCATCAGAGCAGTGGTCTAGCTAGCACGGTATCCTTCCCTAATTGTGCCAGAACCAAATGCTTCATAGTCAACCATTATGAAATAACCCACCAGTAAGGGAAGTATCTTGCTAGCATCTTTCAGTCAGGGCCCTGAAATTTGAGGGATTCTAATCCCCCACCACTCTAAAATGTATATCCTGTGTAATGTAGCTATGTATGTTGTCACTGTCCACGTCAGTATGTAATCCTTTTCCAATCTTACTCAGCTCTCTGCCTCAGCAAGGCTTTGATTATGAACACCACAAATTAATTATGTGTTGTACAAGAAAAGTTTCTTTGCACCAGCTTTAAATGTGTTGACTTTTGATTTCATTGAATGTCCCCTTGTTCCTATATTATGAGCAGGAGTTAGTAGAAGCACCAAGCTTACCTTTCCTATACAACTCGTACTTTGTGTAACTAGATTAAGGCCCTTCTTATTCATCTTTCTAAACTAAAAAGTCATAGCCTTTTCAGCTACTCTTCATATGGAAGACTTTCCACATCTTTAAGTCGTTTTGTCATGTCTCCAACTGAATTCTGTGGGAGTCTCCCTTTCAACTGTAGTGGAAGTAAACTGATGTGGACATAGCAGCACAAAGAGGACAGACACATGCATGGAATTAAGTGGCAGACCAAAAGTTTTATTGACTTTTAATACAAAGGAGGGGTGCTGCCTACCCATCACCCACCCCCTCCTATATCAGGCATTTAATTGATTCCTTGGTGGGGGGGTTACAGGGCTTCTTACCATATCACCTGTAATTTGTGCCAGAGTTGCAGGACTCCTTATCATATAATCCATAATGCAGGGTAGACTCTCTTCAACCTACACCATAGGATTCAGCTCTCTCCATGTCCAAGCATCCCCCCCACCCCACAAAGGGGACAGAGGGTGCAGCAGGTTGGGGACCTCAGTCCCCGAGGGCTGCAAAATCTCTCCTATCTCTTGAAGCAAAGGCCCATCCCCAAAATCCCAGGTCTTTTACCTCCGGGAGCCAATCTTTCTATTCTCTTAACTGTATTGGAAACCGAGTTGCAACAAATAAACAACTCAACCCTAGTACTTCAGTTTAGTACTAAGTGTGTTTGTACTCAACCCACTGTGGCTTGAAGGTGCTGTGAGGAAGGCAAAAAACTCTCTGGTCCTTTTGAGTGATGAGCAGGCTGGAGCTGCTGGAACAGAACCAGAAAAGGGTCTATGTGGCCTCTATGCTGGGCTAAATCCTGGGAGTTGGGGAATGTTGGCCAATCAGCACCCCTCTCCCCAAGACAGCCAATGGCTGCCAGAGGCTCCTAGGGAGAGGAGTGACTTATTGTCCCTTGGCAAGTGTCCCCCTCCTTTGCCACTGGCACTGTCCCCCTTTCACTGTCAGCCACATCAATTTCTCCCACTGATTTATATGGGTATGTGACATTCTGAATGGGAGTTGGATCGGATCCTGAATTTCTCCGTAACCATTCCAATTCTCAATTATTTTACCTGTTTCTTCCTATTGGCTTCACTAGGGTTGGATTTTTATTTTCTTGAGGATAACTGCAAATTAACTCTTGAACTTTCTATTTATCGTGCTTGGTGTTTCTTGATTTCCAGACTCACTTTATCTGTAGGGTTGTGTACGTTTTTGGTGACTGCATTATGGCAATTAGTTTCCATTTTTATTTCCTCACTTTTCTTTATTTTAGGATATTCTTGATCAGTGTCCTCAGGTTTTTTAACTCTACCCCTTTCTTAAACCTTCATGCATTATTGTTGGCCAAAGTTCCCAAATACCAAATGTATTTGTCTCCAAAATATTCATGTAATCTTTGTTTCTGTTTTAGATTAACGAATCAATAGACCACAAAGTCACTCAGGTAATATGGTAATGGGGGCCATGTAGGTGTCTTAGGATATATCTATTTTTGAGCTGGGAAGAGGATTTCCAGTTCTCATAGACATACCTGAGCCTGATCTGCTTATGCTAATACCTAAAAATAGCAGTCTGTCTTCTGCAGCATGGGTGGAGGGTCAGGTTAACCACTCAAGTCCATACCCAGCGCTTCCGGCTGGATTGTAGTTGGGTGGGTAGCCTGAACACCTGCCCATGCTGGCATGGACATGCTGCTATTTTGAGGTGCTAGCACAGATACATGCATGTGAGCTGGGAATCACACCTCTCAGTTCAACTGTAGATATACACTTAGATTGATATCTGTCCTGAGGCCTGTCTACTATTCAATTAGAGCAGTATACCGCGTGCCATGGAAATGCTATTCAAGCCTTGAAACTTCTTCCTGAAGGCCCTTTTCCCACAGCAGTTCCCACTGCCTCCCATCCAAAGGGAAGCACTCTGGCAGCTTGTCACAAGAAACTTCCTGCTTCTTGAAACTCCCTGGCTCAGACTCGTCAGGTCTCACTTCCCTCTAGGCGGTGATCTGGGAAAGAGTATGCTTAAGCTACTGTTCTCAGGAGACTTGGGGCCCAGGGCATCTGGACTACAGAGTCACACTTCTGAGAAGGAATTCTTCACCTTAGAATGCCTGTGCCAGAGACAGCACCTGGACCCTGCTCAAACTCAGTGGGCTTAGATTCATGAGGGAGCCAGTGTTTGGATCTAAATGGAGGAGCCTGTGACCGTAATAGTAGATATTTTGATTCTAGTTACAATTAGGAACATAAATAGAGCCTTTCTGAGAGAAAATAAAGTACTCTATTTTTATCATCAAAAATTTGACCTGTTGAAGTCTCAAATTTAGGAAAAACCTAATTAACCAACTAAAAACTGCTTGATCTATTTACTCAAGCTATAGTTTCATTTTCTTTTGACCTTAGAGAAGGTTGGAGCCTTCTTTAGTTATTTAAATAAGTCAGAAAAATATTATGTTAATAATATTTAAATGTATTACGAGGCTCAACCAGAGCTCATGCCTAATAACTGACGACTGAGCCCCTTATTATTATTAATTTCCTATCTGGGTCTTACAGCCATGATTAAAGACCCATTTTGGACTCCTAACTCAGACAGACTTCTCATTAAAGTCAGTGGGAGTTTTGCCTGAGAATACAGTGCGTAAGACAAGCAGGACTGTGTATAACACTGTATTCTTGGCATGGCTGTGATAAATGTAACAGAAGCAATGACTTTTGGGATTGAAATTATGATTCTGTTATCTGCACTTTAAGTTTGCTGCCTGGAAGTGATCTAGATAGATGGACTAGGAATAGGCTAGAATAAAGAGCCTGTGCTTTTAAGAGGCAAATCTTTCTACCCAAAAGAAAAGTAGTTGGAAGTCATCCCTCCTCTGCCTATAGGAATTCCTGTGTGTGTCTATAGTGGTAACTTTTATGGTCTGTCTTGCACAGTGGGAGTGCGGGGCTCAAAATAAAGAGTAACAGTGCTCAGTTGTCTGTGTGAGAAGATCATTATATGGAAATGTAGAGCTGTTTTCCTTTATTTATCAGGCCACACTTCCTCTGGAATAGTTTGGCCTGCTGTGTGGCCAAAATACATGGCTTTGTGGAGCATGTACACCCCAGAAGGCCACTTGCCTTTTCTGCTAGAATTGGCTCTAAAGTGGAAAAGATGCAATTTTCCTTCAGTGTGTATTTGTCATGGTAAGAGAAAATGGACTGCACTAGATCAGGGAAGATCTGCCTATAGCTGGTATCTCTGAGAGTAAAACATGAACCATAATAGTCCCCTAATATCCAAAGTGCCATAAATAGTTCATCTGTTTAAAGGGCCACTGACAGCCAGGCAGACCTGGGTTTTCAATGTATATCCCTATCTAATGGTGAGCTGACATTTCTTTTAATAACACATGTTTTAGTCTAATTTCTACAAGGCACATTTCTGGGAAAAGAAACTGAATTGAATAACTTGACCATTCTATCAAAGAGGTGGAACACATAGACAGAAAGCAAAAATGTTAAACCTAGATTAAAAAAATCTGAAAAACTCCTATACATATATTCTAATAAAACTTTAGTATCATAAGATTTTCTTCCTTTCGCACTGTTATTGTCACCAGATTAGAATATTTCTTAAAATCGTATTAATCAAAACACAGGGAGACTGTGGATGCCTTTAACCCTAATCCATCTTTCTGACAGCATTTATCACATCTGCCAATCAAATATATTCTCCAAAAGTCAGAACACAATGTTGTAAAAGAAAAAATATAGCAACATAGCAATTATCATGATGCAGAGGGCATTTGCCTCAACTAACCAGTTTTCATTCATAATGTATATTTTATAACAAGGAATTTCTATTATTTTTGTAATCTTTGTGTCAATTCACGTCATGCGGATTTGTATCAGAAAATCCAGGAAAATTTTGGAAACAGTCTTACCTGTCTCTTTGCATGTTCTGCCTGAGCTTCCATTATTATTCATAATCACCATGTATTATATCACTACAGTACAAAGTAGTATAGTACAAAGGATAAGGGTGTAAATGTTTACAGCTTTCTAAATTTAAATCGAAGTCCTAGATAGTAAATGCCTAGAAAGTTATCAAATGCCTACAATTTATGTAACTAACAAATCTAAATCAGTATAATCTGACTCAATGAAAGACACCTTTTCTAAAATAGACATGAGAGAGGTGGAATTAATGGAGTCTTCTCATCAGCTCAAAGTCTGTACTGGAATCATCCACACTGAGTGTAAGAGTCAGGGGCTGATTATTGCTCATAGAATAGACATCTATAACCACAATCCTGGAAAAGGAAAGAGATATGCTGATTGCCTTTTTCATGCCACCTTGATACATTACTATAGACCTTGTATTGTGTACAGGTATTTGTAAAGTAAGACACTTTGTTGTAGCTTGGGACAAAAATAAAAATTGGTATTTTAGTATTGTTTTGAGTGAACAGATGGGAAAGTACTATTGGTTCTGTAGTAACATAGCATCTATTTGAGTCCTTAGATACTGTTTTTCCTGACTCTCTTTTTTGTTATGCTACCACCATATATGAAGTTAGTATAAAATCCAGTAAGTGTTCCCAGATACATTCCACTTATTTGTTTTAATATACATTTTAAACCCCATCACCATGAATTTTCTTGTGAAGCTTTATCTTCAATATGCTGATGATGCCCAAACCTATTATTTCAATCTCCTCTGATCTCAGTGATATAGCTGAAAATTTCACCCAGTATCTAGTTGAAATGGAAGCTTGCTTGAGGTTTAGTCATCTGAATCTTAATTTTGATAATTCAGAAATTAGGCTGGTAGGTTGGGAGAAGGCTCTGGAAGATGTGTCCCTTTAATTGTAGGTATACCTACAATTGTAGGTGCCTGACTGCAGTTGTTTCAGTTCACAGTCTGAGGGCTTGTTAAACATTCAGTTAGCATAGCAAGGATGACATTTTTTCCATACACAGCTGTCTCCATGGTTGTTACTGTTTCTTCTCAGATGCACATCTTGCAACAGTCATCCATACCTTTTTAATGTCCACATTAGACTATACAAAATGCTCCACATGGGGTTAGCCCACAGATCCACTGAGAATGAAGTTAGCGCAGAAGGTGGTAGTTCACTCATGTAAGCAGTGTTTGCTGCTATGAACAGATTATACCCATGTGCTGGGATCACAAAGAAGTGTGCTGCATTTGTTGTTTGGTTTTCAAATGGGGCATGTAAGTGTCTACATGGCATGACACAAGACTATTTAAGAGACCACTTTTGCTTCTCCTATGATATTGTTGCGTGTGCAATTAATGGTGGCTTTCCAGCCTGAGGCCCTCCATTTAAAAACAAGGGGGTTGCTGAAATGTAGTCTCCATGAAGGTTCTTTGGAATTCACTCTCCCTCACCAAATAGTTGACTTTCAGGGCATTCGTGAAAATGCATCAATTTCCCCACATCTTGGGGAGGGGTTTGCTGAAGGATAGTACAATATTGCTGATAAGAGTGGCCCACTTTTATCCTTAAATGTTTGTTCCTGGTTGGTAATTTCCAGTTTGGGGGCAAGGATGTGCTATGGGTTTTACTATTTCTATGATTGTGATTCATCTGTTTGTCTAAGGCAAGGGTTCTCAAACTTCATTGTACCATGACCCCCTTCTGACAACAAAAATGACTACATGCCCCAGGAGTGGAAACCAAATTCTGAGCACATCCGAGTCCCACGGCCCCAGGCGAGAGGGATGAAGTCAAAGCCTGAGCCTCACTGCCCCAGGCAGAGGGGCCAACCCCAAAGCCCAAGGGCTTCAGCCCCAGGCTAGTGCCTGTAACTGGAGCCATGCTTTGGGTTTGGCCATAGGCAGTGGGGCTTGGGCTTTGGACCCAGGCCCCAGCAAGTGCAAACAGGCTCATGACCCACTTTGGGGTCCCGACCCACAGTTTGAGAACTGCTGGTCTAAGGTACCTAGAGATATTTTTAAATTATGATTAGCTCTTTATCTGAATCAAAAAAAAATCTTAATTCCATGGCTATTGTTTTGCCTAATTTGAGGGAAGAATCTTGTCAATGCAAAATGTTACGAGAGGAAGCCCACCACCACCTTTTTGCTCTCACTTCTGTGGGGAGAAGGGATGTTTTGATTGGGATTGGGGTGGGATATATACAAAAAAAAAGTGGTCTTGAATCTAACAGAATTATTTTTGCACTTAGACTTGAAATACATGCTGGTATTGTGATTGTAATATCATTAAGATTCATTATAAAATTACCATGACAATTAAAGTCAGCAGTGAAACACCAGTTCAGGAGTACCTCTTCTCATTTCCAAATAATATCATTAGTACTTGTCATGCAGAGAAATGTAATTAATATAAGTTTCATTTGCATATTCTATGCTTCACTTCTTTTCCTTTCTTTAATTCTGTAATCATGTCAAGTTATTTTTCAAAAAAGGTGACCTTGTTAAGTGATTAACATTTTTGTTAAACACAAGATAACAAGTGTCAGTTTATTTGTATTGTTCTCATTGTAAACAAACAAAGATTATGCACTAATAAGAGATACTTTGGGAAGTAGAAAACCTGCAGATAATAGTAAAATTTGTATTTTATCCATTGGCAAATCAGCAGACAAACACAAAGACGTATAAATATATTATATAAAACAGTCATCTAACTAAAACCATCTACATTAGTGACATTAAATACTCATTGTTTGCCAATGCTTGCCACTCCATGGTATCTGAGACACTACAGTTCCTGTCTCCTTAGAAAAGGGAATAAATAGTACTGAATGAATAATTTGTAACAAATAATTAAATTGTTTATTTCAATTCCATTCTTCTTTGTCTGCAAACAGACTTTGATTTTCTCCTAATATATTCATTATTCCCAGAATAATTTCTGTAACTAATTCTTGGTGTCACTTGTTTACAAGAGGTTCATTGTATCAAGTATTTGATGTTCAACATTTAAATAACCTAAGTCTGTCATTATTTACGTGGGTGCAAAGCAATCTCTTAGAAGTTAATAGAAGTTGTACCCATGTCAACCAGGGCAAAACTGGTCCAAAGCTGTTTCTTCATTAAACGCACAGGAAACATAGTATGTTTCTGTTCCCTGATTCAATGAGAATAGAAACAAATTCATGGTGTGATTTTTTGAGTTTCTGAATTCAATAGTCATTTTCCATTAATATTCTGATAGCCTCGTAAGGTTGGCAATTTGGCAAATATTCCAACCAATTTGGTCGTTTGCTAGAATAGTCACAAAAAATGAACACAGAAGTGATGTGAATACAGGCTGAGAGAAGATTCATAGAAAATTGTTTGTCCAGCTTTAGAAGTAACAGTGGTAATTGTGCTGTACCCAGAAGGAGCACCTTGCATGTGGGAGATTTGACATGAGGCCTTCATATTCCTTCAGCTGTAGTTCCATGTGATACACATTCTTGATTGCCAAGCTAAAAGAGAAATCCATCCAGCACTTTATAGGTTCAGTTATGATCTCAGATACACAATGGTGAAACTAAAAATGAAGTAAAATATGAGAATAATTGGGTCCTTGTGAGTACATTTTCAGTTTACTCCTCCTTGGGTCACATGACATCCAGCCCTGCTCCAGTTACCATCTCCTACTCTATGTGATGTTCCAGCTGTATCCTATCAATGTGTTGAGTAATGGCTTGCTAGTAGCAAATTAGCTCAAACTTAGTAATTGTTCATCACAAGCCTGATAGAGGCCTGGAGTTATATACAAATCATCAGTGTGTTTTCCTAATTCACATGGATTATAAAGTACTCACCAAAGTTTTATAGATGTAGTGATGTTATGTCAAACTTCTTCCAGCTCAGTCGAATTGGATTCATTTAGAATGATCTCCTCTGCAACAATAATAGATTAGTTTTTAACATAATCAACTTATTCAAAGATGAGACAGACCCAATAGCAATAATATCTGTAAATGCAGGGAAAGTCTTTGGGTGGATTGGTTTGAAAATATTTTATGCTAGAATCATATGTAATTGCATCTGCATCATGAAGAAGTTCAAATATAGATGTATTTGTAGATCAAACCAACAGATTTCAATAACCTATATCAGTTCCAGAAATATAATGTATATTAGGAAGCACCACACTTTTAGCTTTCACACATGAAAACCTGATTTCATAATTATGTCACATTATCTTATTATGGCACTGTCTCCAGTACATGTTGGTCCACTTGAAACTGTGAAATAGCTTAGTAAAGCCAGTACAATCAGTGGACTTTTCTCAAGAGAATACAAGTTCAGAATAACGGGACTGAGGTGCACACTTATGGTGGCATGTGGGGTACATGTTTATGCACATCACTGTGAAAGGCAGCCACATACACACATGTAACTGGAGTGTAGCTACAAAAAACCGTGAAAGGCTCTGGTGGAGGGGGATGTGTCAGGGAAAGGCTCTGGCAATAGGAAAGCAGTGGAACATCACACTGCTAAAAATAGCAGTGCGGATGTGAGAGGCACTGCTTGGGTGTGTAGAGAGACATATAGGGATATGTCCTAATGTTCAGACAAGTAGGGCACTCCGCTCTATTCACCCAAGATGTGCTTCACCTTCTACAGTGCTCTTTACACCCATCTGTACTCTCCATACTGCTGTAAGTGTAGACATACCTTGAGCTACACCAGAAGTTTATATGATCGCTGACCCTATATGCCCACTCTGTCTAGTACGTAGTGTTATCCGTGTTTCACTTTGATTCATAATAAATGTTATCAAATTGTACCCAATGTGAAATGTGTGACTTCCCACTGGGACAAATTTAGCAGAGTTCTTAGGACTCCTGTCCAACAGGCATGAGAATCTCCATCACTTGAAGTCTTGAAATCAAAGCTCAATGTCTTTGTAAAAGATATGCTATTGCTCAAATAGACATCATGTGCTTGATGGAGAAATTATCGGTCGAGGTTCTATGGCCTGCATTATGTACAACGTTAACTGGATGATCATAATGGTCCTTTCTGTCCTTCAAATCTATTCATCCGAATTTCCTTGATGATGCTGAAATGTCCTGGGTTTCCAGTTAAGCAATTTTTTTTTTATAATTACAAAATGTTTGTTCAAGATGCATTGCTATCCTAGATCCTAGTGTTCTGTGCGCCTCGGTTCTACTCTCTATATGTAGTGAATGTGTTTTCTGTCAACCATTTTCTAAGGCCAAAGTTTGCCATAAATAGTTAGACAAAAACATTTGTAATAGGAATTGACGCCACAACGTAGTCAGTCCCAGAGCCTCCAGTGGAGGTTTGGAGGATGAAAAGGCTGGTACTCAGTCATCCATCTTTTCTTGCATCCCTGCTATCTCTGGTCATTCAGAACAATAGAGAGGAGGAAAATGAGGGTAAAAAGAGTGCAGGCGCAAGAGGCGGAACTTAGCCTTTCTTTGATCTGTGCTTTTGCTTCAAGCAGAGCTTTTCTGGTCCAGATGCAAAAGATAAAAGAAAACTATGGAACCCATGGTCATTTCACGATCATGAAAGACATTGCCAAAACACTGTTTTAATTTTTGTGACCTTCATATAAGGAACAAATGCAGCCACCACATAGGAGAGGGGACATAGCTAAATTGGCTGTCAGTCCTGAGTTATTAGAAATAACATTTCTGGTAACAATATTGTCAGACAGTGTAGATCAGCAAAAGAGAGGTGAGTCATATTAACCAAAGTGAGTATTAAAGAGCTATTATATTAATGCAGGCTCACTTATTTAATATTTTGGGTGCAGCAATGTTAGTGTTGTTGACTACTATGGAAATGAAATTTCCCTTAAAATTGGAATAGCTGCGACATGCTGTTCTCTCAAATGAATTAAGTGTAAGAAACTGTCAGTGGTTTCTCGTGAGGGGGGCAAGAAAGCACACACCATTTCTAGCTCAGAATCCTGTGAAATTTGCAATTTCTTAGTGTGATGCCACGCTGCGGACTCAGGCTTTAAAGTTCTGCTGTCATATTGTTCTCTTTTATTATTCCTCCCATGTTACATAATTTCACCGACTAGCACATATCCTGAAGACAGAGACAGTTAGAAATCATTCAGTCATAGCTTGGGAAGTAAGCAAGGTCAATACAAAGCTGTTCCTAGCTTAGATAAATGATGACTACCACTTTACACACGCTAGTGTTGCCTTCTCTGAACTGCTGCATGAATATAAATTAACCTGTCAGTTTTTAGCCAGCAGTAAAATCAGCCCCTTGGATTTTATTGTTGTTGTTGTTACATGATAGTTGCAGTAAAAGAATTTTGAACAATTAACTAACAATTATGAAATAACCCCACTACTTTGCTTTTGCCTCCAAAAAATAGTTGTCTTTTGAAGTCCATAATCCTGTCAACTGAAATATATCAAAAAGAAATACCTCTAATTAGACTAACAGGCAAAAACTACTTTCTTTTGATTTATATCAGGAGATAACAGAGGTTAACGGTTAACTCTTAATTACAATGTAAGCATTAAAACACGTATATTGTGACCATTTCAGTTCATGCTTATTTACTTTTGTTTTTAATACCACGTTCCTAAAAGGTCATGCTTCAGTTGTCTACCAGCAAGAGTTAGGAAGGCATCCTTTCCCTCTCTCCCTCCCCAACCCCGCTCCCCTCAGCATGTATTCTTTGATTTGTTTGCTTGTTCGAGGTTGTGTGTGTGGTTTGTTTTTCAGGGATGTCAGTGGCAGGAGACTGAACATTGGGCAGGAAGCACCAGGGCTCTGTAGTGACATCAAGCACTTGCTATCTCAGGTGCGGGGCTGGCTGGCTCTTGCTCACATGCTCAGGATCTAACGGATCATCACAGGAGGGGTCAGGAAGGAGTTTTCCCCTAGATCATATTGGCAGAGACCTTAGGGGTTTTTTGGGTGGGGGAGAGATGGGAGGAGGTTGGGGGTTTTTTGGCTTCTTCTGCAGCTTGTGGGACAGAGTCACTTGCCAGGATTATCTGGGTATTTTTAATCATTGCTGTGCCATTTTAGGGGCCTCAGGCAATGGTGTGCCTTGGACCCTCTTATTCTCTGCCTCTTGCACTCAATATTCTAATCTCCTGTGGGTTGTAATACTTTCGTCTCATTTTGGTTACTGGATTTAGTGTGCCAGTGCTAGGTGGTACTGGTGGCCTATAATGTAGAGGAAGCCAGACTGGATCAGGAGTGGGCAAACTTTCTGGCCCAAAGGCCACATTGGGGATGCAAAATTGTATGGAGAGCTGGGTAGGGAAGGCTGTGCCTTCCCAAACAGCCTGGCCCCTCCCCCTATCCAATCCACTTCCACTTCCCGCCCCCTGACTGCCCCCTCAGAATCCCCAACCAACCCCACCCCTTGTCCACTGACCACCCCTTCCTGAGACCCTCTGCCCCAACCATCCCCCAGGACCCCACCCCCTATCTAAGTCACTCTTGTTCCCTGTCCCCTGACTGCCTCCCCGAGACTCCCTGCCCCTTATCCAACCTTTCTGCTCCACACCCCCTTACCATGCTGCTAAGAGTGGCAGCTAGATGCGCTGCCCCACAGAAGTGCGCAGACCCACCCCCCAGAGTGCTGCCCGTGTGGTGGCGTGGCTCTGGGGGATGGGTAACAGCAGGGGAGTGGGGAAGGGATAGCCTCCCCAGCCAGGAGCTCAGGGGCCGGGCAGGACAGTCCCACAGGCTGGCTGTGGCCCACAGGCCATAGTTTGCTCACCCCTGGACTAGATGATCTAGTGGTGCCTTATGTCTTAGACTCAATGTTTTTAATTTCCAATTACTTATAGTACAGGCAAGTTTTGTACATTTTATAATTAGTTTCATAGGGTTATAGTTCCTTTAATTAGTAGTCAGCACACATTTTATGTATTGATCCTGGCATATCCTCACTGATGCACCAGTTATCCGACCACAATTTGATATAATTCCTAGAAGTTCTGCTACTGAAAATCCGGAGGATTTGGTGGTGAGAGGGACAAACACAGATGTTAAATTATCAACGAATCACTGATTACATTCCTGTGCTTGCAGCACTATTTTGATGTGCATATTCATTTATTTTTTTTAACTTAAAACACTCTAGGAGCCTGTAACACAGACACACAGGCACAATGCCATAAAATCAATGGCTCCCAACAAGCAATATCAAATCAAGCTGCAATCCAAATCCAAACACAAGCCCTTGAACCAGGGTTCTCAAGGTTTGGATAATTTTCTTTTTTCAATCTTATCTGTCGCTGCACTTCTCGGTTCTGTCTGGCAGTGGAAGGAAAAGTGTCAAAATACAGTGACAAAGGAAGTTCCTGTGATATTGATAGCTCAGTTTTGCAGTTCCAAGAAGTCTGAATAGGTGTTTGAACTTTTGGATTCTCATCTGATCCTTTTGTGTCTCATCCATCACTAACAGTGAGGGGAATAGCTGGTTACTTTCTTTCTTGCTTTCTTTTCCCTACAAGAATATCTTTCTATTGTCATATTGCAGAGGTAGACATAAGTGTTTGCCTGCTGGATACGGCATATGCAGTAGCATGTCAGCTTTGTGCTGATCCATTCTTTGTGATCAGATTCATGACTGTGTGTGCGGGAATATTTTTCCAAGGGGCTCAGATACTGTGCTGATGAACACCATATAAGAACCTAGACAAAATGATAAATCTCAAATTCCATATCAGGAAATCTTTTATCATCTGCCTGCTCTTACATGGTATCTTCTTCCTGCATGTCTATGTTTCTCTGTGATCATGTTGCTGAATTCTAATGGCACAACAATATTTGTTTGCATTTCAGGCAGCTATTTTTAGGTGATTAATTTGGGTGCCAGACACTCCACCTGCAGTTTTTCAGATAATGTGCTGATCAAGTTAACTGCATTATTATCCCCAGGTAGCAGGTATTTTGAATGCAGCCCATTGCTCAGTCTAGGTAATTAAGTTGTCATTCCTTTAAGCAATTTATTAAACTATAATACACAATTTTTATCATACATGGATGCCTGTAATAGGCAAGTTCCCATCAGTAGCTTGCAACTTTTTTACATAGAAGACTGTCAGAAGGGTAGAATAAATACCTGTCACTGGGGAAAACAAGAACAAGAAAAAGGTTGAATACAGAAATGATTTGTAGCATTTGTAGCTAATTTCAGGGGTTTCTCAGAATTTCAGCATCTTCAGCCAATCCATTTTCCAGCGGGCCCATGACTGTATAATTGTGGCTGATAATTAAACACTAAAAAATGAACTACAACCATCTGTGCTGAGGACATGAGACCTCCTGCCTCCCAGCTGCAGACCTTTGAAAAGGGAAAGAACTGCTTCCACTACAGCCCCCACTGAAAGAAGACTTCAGAGATATTGCCTGCTGAGGCTAAAAGGCCTTAGATCAATTCTGCCCCTGGGAGGTGAGGATTTGAGGTCAGTAGCAAATGTATTTCAGTTATTGCCAGAGGGTCCTGTAAATGTCCCACCCTTCTAGAGGTGACATTGAAAAGAAGTGGATCTGAGTCTTATCGTCCTCAACTGCAACTTGTATTTTTAGAGCTTATGGGAGACTGTTGAACCCATCCCTGGGGACAGGTTATCTCATACTGGACACTATTGGGTCAGAAGATTGGATGAAATGATTGACTAGTCTGATCCAGTACGGCCATTCCAGTATTCTGAGTAGAGTTCTGACAATAACGGATTTTTTTGTTGTTGTTGTTTACTGGCTGTTCTAAAAATAGCCTTTACTTTTGAATCGATTTGAAATTTTTTTTTAATTTTGACAAACCAAAAAGTTCCCATTGTTTTGGGTTAGCAAAACATTTTGTTCAATGGAAAATGGAAATTTTCTCTACATTTTCAACCTTCCTTCAACATTTTTTAAAATAAAATGTAAATGAATTTTAAACCAAAAAGACCTTTAGATTTTAAATTTGGTGGGAAATGAATAGGATTAGTCTCTCACTGAGTATTAAAGCAAAATCATGGATTCATGACCTGTGTGACTCCCCTTAATCTGTGTCACTTCACATGTTATAGTGTTTCTTTCCTGGGATGTGATCAAGTATCATGGAACGAAGCAGTTAAACTATAGAAATGACAAGCAAATCACTACATTTGGGGCAGCAGAAGATATACAATATAGCTAAGAATTAGAGCTATTTGGAAAACTGATTTTCCATCCCGGGTGAAATTCTGAAATTTAATGTCATCCTAACACAGCACAAAAATCAAAATAATAAAAAAAAAGAAACAAAAAATTTGGAAATATTTTGATTTGGAAAGGTCTAAACAAAAAATGTCAATTTCATTTCATTTTTTGATATTTTGAAATATCAATTTGAAACATTTCCTTTCTAATTTTCCCATAAAATCAGAAAAAATACCAAAATTCTAATTTTTCATTGCAATTTGATTATGAAACCCCATATTTCACTGGAAATATATTCTGTTAAATATTTCAACCAGCTCTGCTAAGCATGACCTAATAAGCAGAGTCATTCTAAAGGACCAACTAAACAAGAAAATAAGTATGTAAAGGATGAATTCCAGACGGGTGAATTTGGAAAATGTTTTCAGCATTCTTGTACTTGTGTTGGTGCCAGAATATGAGAGAGACAAGGTGGGTGAGGTGATATCTTTTATTGGACCAACTTCTGTTAGTGAAAGAGATAATATTTCAAGCTACACAGAGCTCAACAGACCTGAAGAAGAGCTCTGCATAGTGCAAAAACTTGTATCTGTTAGTTTGTCTCTCTAATTTGGAAAAATGGCACCAGTGAACATGTATAGTCTTAATTATTTACCAGGATATATGATACCCTTCCAAGTGGAATATGTTCCTCTCTTCCCTTTCCTAGTCTTTTAATATTGCAAGAAGCTTTTCCAGAAGTAGCCAATAGAGATAAGGCCAAAAGCTAACTTCATAGTCCATAATAGGAATGGATTTTGAACAGTTTATTGATCACAAGTTGCAATAATTGCACCATTCTTCTGTTTCTTTAAAAATAACTTTTATTCTAGAGCAAAAGTAATCGTTTAAGCAAAGAAAATCTTCTGTCTCCTATCTACAGTTTGCCCCTAGGTATTTATTAACATAATCCAGATTCTGGAAATAGCATTAGCAGTGTTCAGGTAGGTTTAAGGGAGATAAATGTGTTATCTAATTTTCCCTTTAAGACAAAGATCTGCTGTGATGTTGTCAACCTGAGAGTCTTTCAGCATGTACTGTATAGATCTTATTGTTCTCTTTGAGTACACTCAGAAGACTTGGGCGTATTGGAAATTGCAATTTCTTCCCAATCCGTTTATTAATCATGGAGTGAACCTCATGAGCAGTCCCTGTTTTTTAATCCTTCATCAGGATTAGGCTGTAATAAAGACATGGGGGTGGGGGTAAGCTTTCAAGCCTCATGAGATTTCTGCAGACAAAACAAAGGCAGTGAAAGAAAACCCCAAAAGGTAAATGTTTGAAGCCGTTATTACTCCTGTATTTTAATTTCAGATATAATACAATATTATCGACCACTTTGCTCATATTTCCACAAAAAAGGGAACATTTCTAAAATAAAGTCTTGAACCACCTGGAAGCATAAATACAATCTGCACACTCCTTAAATGATTAAACTTGGGTTTTGTATAAACAAGTCATCAGTAAACTTTACAGACCCTCTAAGTCCCTTAGCGTGAATTTCACACTGTTTCTCATTGGTCTATAGTGTTGCTGGTATGTCAGTTTTTATTTTCACAGAGCCTGTGTAAGAGACACCACAAGGAGAACAGACTGGGATTAGACTATATTCTATCTCATTTTAATTCTTTTGTATTAGCCTATAATTTCATACTGTTCTTTGTACAGAAAATCTCCTAATGAACAGACTATTTCAAAAATACTTAAAATTTTTCATGGCCAAGTACAACATATTCATTAGACTTTCAGTAACACATGCAAATTTGCAAGGATATTAACAATATTAAAACTCATTTTCTTAGGAGAACTTGTAATAATAATTTCTGTTAAACTCTGAGTAATATTTGTATAACTATTTTTGTATTTTGTATAACTCTTTCATTCCTATATTATTTAATGTATAGATGTAAAAGTTTAATTTTATTAACAAAAGACATTCCTGCAAATTGAGAAAGCAGTTCATTAAAACAATCCTTTGCAGTTTTCCCTCTCACTGTCTTCTTTTCAGGAAGGTCAATTGGTAACCATGTCTATCTACTATCCAGTCACCCACCGGAGCAGATTGTTATCTGATTTATACTGGACAAAGCCTCAGTCATTTACCTGAAATCAACAGAGTCAACTCCAGCTCTACACCACTGTAACTGAGATCAGAATCTGGCCACTTAACATGGTTTGCCATCAAAAGACTCAAATATCAAGCTGGGTAATATAGCTTTCCAAAAAATGACATCTGGCCTCTTTGGCAGGCTCAAGGCAGTTGTGCTGGTGGCTCGGAAATTGTTGATGGGTCTACCATATGCAATGCCTGCAGTTTGGCAGCTTCAGGCTTGTTCAGATTCTTTGCCCTGCTGACTACAATTTGCTTTGAATTATATTCTATCTGAAGGCACTGGCAGATTATCATCTGTCCAAATTTTTTATCAGTGTTTTTTTGGTTTAAAAAAAAAAAAAAAAAAGGATGGTTCTAAGTTATACGACATTACTCCTGAGGGAATTTCTGCACCCAAAAATTAAAAATTGAGCGCCAACAAAATAAAAATTCTGAGCATAATATTTTAAAATTCTGCAAAATTCTGCATATTTTATTCATCGATACATAAATTTGGAGGCTCCAGCATTGGCAGTGGGGAGTACAGGCCACTGACTGCATGGAGATGGGGATCACCGGCAGTTCTGTCCTTGTCCTCTGGGTGTTGAGGCTGTGCCTGACCCTGACACAACTCAAGGGATGGGCCTGCCCCAGACACCCTGTGACCCTGCCCCCAGGGCCAGGTGCACCAAGATAGCAATTGAGAGGCTCAGTGTCTCTCATGTACGCTCAGCCCTGGCTCCTGTTCCAGGTGTGGGGCAGGCAGGTTCAGCCAGGCAGGATCCAAGTGTGTGGGGGGGGGCTTAGTGTGTTGGGGGATCCACATTTGTGGTGAGAGAGTTCTCCATAGGACAATCTGGGTGTGAATGTCTTAGTGAGGGGTCTTGGTGTGGGGGGATATGGATGCACCGGGGCTCATAGGGGAGTTCTGGGTGCAAGGGGAATAAGACTACGCAGATGGTCAGGTGAAAGTGGTTGGAGAACAGCAGGGGGACTGGGTGTGGGAGGATGGGGCTTGGCAGGGGGTCAGGGTGCCAGGGGCTCTGACAATGGTTCTGAAACTAGGGTGCTTGTTTAAGCCCCCTGGCTTGAAGTAGTAATAACAAACACCAAATACACAGTTTCCATGGTGTCCAACATCAGCACCCCATATAAAAATTGTTCAAGCTGCCCTGCTCAATAGTGGGGTTTGGATGCAGGGGAAGTGTGGCTTGGTGAGATATCAGTCCATGTGCAGCTGGTTGTGGCTCAGAGGGTAGGGGTCTGAGCATGAGGGGCTCGTGGGCTGGCCTAAGTGCAGGGGGATGGCGCGCATTGGGGTGCGATTTGAGAGCATGAGACTGAGAGGGGGTGGTATGTATGTAGGGGTGAGGCTCAGTGGAGGTCCAGATGAAGGAAGCGAGGATTGGTGGGGAGCTTCAGGTGCAGGGGGTTTGATAGGGGATGATCTGGGTGTAATGGGGTGAGGCTTGGCAGAGGGGTCTGGGTATAGGGGTCCAGATTCATGGAGGTTGTGCAGATAGGGGAGCAGCTCTCAGCAGAATGACCCCTCTCCCCACATCTGAAGAGCAATGGGGACAGAAATCATGTAGGGTGACCAAATGTCCCAATTTTATAGGGACAGCCCCAATTTTGGGGGCTTTTTCTTATATAGGATCATATTACCTCCCACCTCCTAGGGGAGGGGTGTGTGACTGGTCTTGCAGCTTCCCTTTTCTTCCTCATCATAACACATTTTTCTGTGGGAAAATAAATCTGTGAGGGACATTAGTTCTGCATGTACACAGTGGCATAGAATTCTCCTAAGAGTACTACATATGCTAAGCTAAAAAAGACAACTTTATAGTCCAAGGCTGCTGAGTTGTTAAAAACTTGAACAGCCTTCTTGCTACATCAGCAGGTCTGTATAGCTCATAGCTCACCTGCCAGTTGTTGATGATCCATGGTAATTTTTATCTCTGTGCTTGTGACAGAGAACGGTTTATACAGAACAGTTTTGGTGTATGACAACATCCATCCTACATCTCATGTGTAGAAGTCTATGCAGCAAAACATGATGGACTGATTTTATTTTCCTAAATCAGTTGTTCCATCATTTGCTGAAACCTTGAAAATGATGAAATGTTAATATTCCTGCAAGAATTTACAAGCATGCGTAACACTCGTAGCTCAAATCTATGCTCTAATGTACTGTTTTATGAATTATTTTTGCCTACAGAGAAATCTCCTACTGGTTGGTATGTTGCTCAGATGAAAAATGGGACAAAAGTTTCAAAGACTTCTAGACACAAGTCCTCAGGCAGAAGAGTTTTGTGTTCTGTGTCAGGTTAACATACCCAACCATCTTTTCTTCTTTTTTATAGACAATTACAAACAAGAACATTATTTATTATTTAATATTAGTATTGTGATATTACCTTAAGGTCCCAGCCAGTGATAAGGGACTCATTGTGCTATCCACTGTACCCATCTAATTGAATAATACCAGCAAACCCAAAATTTAACTGGTTTTGAGTTCTCTCTTTTCTCATTATGGAAATTATGTCCTATATCTAGATTGGCACAACAAACTTGTAGAACTAGAAATTAATTTATACCTGATTTTTAACTATTTTTGAATATCCCAACATACGCTTTGAAGAAAAGGTTTTGAAAAGTATTTTTATTCACTTATCATTGCTATGAAGTTCTTTACTTTACAAATATTTAATTGCTGTGGCATATCTGATACTAAATATTTTATACACATAAAAAGTATGTGAGAGACTTTTAAAAATCCTTGAAAACACATGTATATAAAGATAAACACTTTCTATAAATATTCCAACAAAAAATTGAGTAAGAGATTGTTAATATGGAGCAGTTCAGCACATAAAAGTTGGGAAATAACAAAATTAAGAAGGCATGTAAATCAGTAGCTCTTCCCCTTTTGTGTATGGATTTATTGGGGTCCAACCTATTATTTAGGACCTAATAATTAAGCACCAAAATGCAACAAGTAAAATTACTAACAATTATGTTGTTTAATGATTCACAAGGCTGACAGCATGATGCTAAGCTTTGAGAAAAAGTTCCCTGAAAACCTATGTTTGAAAAAAGTAAAAACATTATGGGTGTAGAAATAGCCATAAGTTTTTTATTTTTATAAAACATAAAGGTTATATTAAGGATGAATCTAGGATAATTTATGTACACACATATACTAAAATATGGGGAAAATTGAACGGAGAGTGAAAAACAAATTATGAAAGTCTGGTATATGGATAATTGGGTCCATGCAGTGTTAAATAACATTGACTGGAGGAAAGTTAATCAATGTTATCATCAATAATAATATTCAAAGGTATAAAATCTAGTGAATAAAGGGACCCAAGTGAGAGAAATACAGGAAAGGAAACTGAAGGTATGCTATTGAAAGGCCAGACCAGAGACCAACATGACCATAAGGAAGTGGAGAAAAACTTCCTACTACCCTAGAATTCAGTAACTTGAGTTCCTTTTCATTGTCTGACATACTTACATGTTCAGAAAAAATGTGACAACTATTCTGTCAGAAAATTTATCAATAATGGTTATAATTCATTACACCTAAATTGATTGGGCTTCGGACTCTTTTTCATCTTACATTCCTGACAGATTGTACACTCTGTAATCACAAGATCACTTTCTATTTCTAAAATAATATAACTTACAACTATTTCCCTGCATCCTTACACACATACAGCATCTTGTAATATTTTTCATTCTTGTATACTTATACTATTTTTGTTGTCATAATTATCCAGTATATTTTTCTTGTCACATATTGTCTAAATCCGTCTAAGTTACATATTTTAACATTTTTGTAAGCACCTATGTATTGTGCATTTTCTTTTCAACATAATTTATATACAAATTATTATATAATTATAATTATAATTATACAAATTATAATTGGCAAAGTACAATTATAGCCAAACATATCCTAAGAAGAATCCTAACATATTCCTTAGGTACAGGAGATGAAGAGACTCACTGCAAAGAGACCTGATGTGTGCAGTGCACATATTTGTGCAATATATCCTTTCTTAGATACAATCTAGAAGATGAAGCAGTTACTTGTGGGGCTTATTGCTCTGCACACACATCCACAGTGCAGAATTCCTTAGGTACACCATCACAGATTGAGTCAACTACAAATGTAACATCTGAAAAGTTATGTGATACATATATTTTATTCTATGTACGTATTTTTAATACACAGCATATGTTGTGTAACTATGGTTACTGTGTACCTTTCATATAACTGACTTTCCTGTATTGTGTTTGGTATACAGAGTAGTACCTAATAATTGAAGATGCCACATATGTCTCTAAGACTGTAGAAAGAAATGAATAATACTATAATGCATTATATAGAAATAACAATGATCATGTAATTCAACACTATATCCTAATGTGTATACACATAAAGGTAGAATTTTATGTCTAACTTTTTTTTCTGTGTAATTGACACCTTCCCTAACTAAGAAATTAAACTTCCTAGTGTTTGTAGGTACACTAGTGTCTGTATTTTGTGCCTGGTTCAAAATCAGCAATCATATGATATTAGACCCAATATATATAGAGAGAAAATACATAATTCTTTGATGCAAGTAATCATCACTCTGTCTCTGTCCTGGTGTCAATTTAAAGGTGTAATTTATCCAGTTGTGAAATATAATGTATCTTGTATTTACAGAATTAAATACAGCAATTTACAGAATTGCTGTATGTATTTATACAGAATTTAAATACAGCAATTTACAGAATTGCTCGTTGTTAATACAGCAAATAATCTCTGGTTATGTGAGCAACATCTCAGCAACAAAAATGTTAGACGTTGGAAAGTCAAGTAGCCACTCTGACTCTGGTGTCTCATTATTTTGAAACCATACTAGCAGTATCATACAAAGAAGTTTCCTCAAAAGCAGCCTCTTAGAACAGGAATGTAAAACAAAATTTCAAGATGGAAAAACTTGTTCTTGCTAGGAAAAAAATAAAAACATGAGAAGAATGTATGTGTTGCCCAATGGTTAGGCTAAATGTAATCGTCAAAGATTAGCGAATACCTTTGTCTGCTTAATTTAGTTTCATTGCATTTGTGACAGAATGGGCCAGATCCTTGGCTGGTATAAAGTGGAAGCCAATGAAGCTATGTTGATTTACACCAGCTGAGGATCTGGCCCAATGTTTTTAAGTGCTGGATGCAGCTATGGCACATCTCGATTGGCTTTGCTCCCTCCACCCCCAGCACCCAACATCATTTGTTTAGCTTTCGATGACTGGTTGAAAATCCTTCCAGCACTTCATAAAGCTCCTCACATGAGATGTCTGAAATAGTGATGAAGTTAATCCTTTTCTTTTATCCTGATCTAAGCAGTCTGTGTTCACATATCTGCTATTCATCTTAATAGGGAGTTATTTATAGGTATATGTATGTGAGGTACCTCAATCCCATTGTAATCCTGTGGGAGTGGGATGTCTGAACCCCATAGTCTCCTTTGAATATTCAAGCTGTATTGCTTGCCATTCTTGTCCATGCTCAGTACCTCGGCACTTAATGTAATTTATTACCATTGCTTTTATATTTCATTCCCAGACCTTAAATTATTCACTATTTTTCATTGTTTTCTTCTTCTAAAGAAGATAATATATCCTTATATATTATATTCTTTATATATATGTAACATCCTTAACTCCGCTCTCATGAAAACCATGGAGTTATCAACCAGGTGATGCTTATGTAACTACAACATTGGGCTAGGTCCTTACCTGGTGTGAATCTGCATAGTTGTATTAAACTCAATATAGCTAAACAACTGTGAGCCTGTCTCTTTGTTTTCTCAAAACAAACCACATAAATATATGATTTACAGTGTATTTAACTTGACATGTAAAACTATACTATCAGAAGTCACTAGATATGTTAATGCTTCAGCCTATAACTTGTTTCTCCACTTGTGGAGGCAAAATAAATTTAAAACGGAAAAAAAGAGCATTTTCTATTATGTTTGTGGCTTTATACATTGGGAAAATATTCAAAACATCTCCTAAAAATGTGTGTGGGAATTACTTAATAAATGCTTCCTATTTTATTCTATTTTGAATTGCAGTAAAACTAGAACATAAATATTTTAGATAGAAACATCTTAATGTAACTAACTTGATGTCTGTCTTTGAAGAAAGTTGTCATTTGTTGTCATTTTAAAAGAAAATTGAAGTGCAATGATTTTTTATACATGACGCCCAGTATCTGGGAACCCTTTAAACAACTAAACATATAGAAATCATAGTCTTTTTACAAAGCAGACAAGAAGACTGCATATTACATCCCATGGCCTGCTCCTACTGAAAATAAGAATTCAGACTCAATCATAGGTTTGAACAAGCAGACTAGTATTTATTATTGTAGCACATAGAAATGACAAGAAGAATCAGGGCCTGTACTAGATACTGGAACAAAAAAAATAAGATAGTCTCTGTTCCAGAGAGTTTATAATTTAGGTACCAGACAGGACATAAAAGTTGGATGGAAAATGTTGACACAACAGAAAAATAAGGGTGAAACTGGGCTTATCATAATGAGGTCACAATAAAACTAACATGAAAGCAGAAGCTCCAGATGTTTTTTATTGTACCTTGAAGACACTTGAATGTAATTCTGGCACTCCAACAATTTTAACATGTTTAAGAAGCATGCCCCATTCCCAGAGAATACCTGCAGAGTTCTGCTCCTGCATGGATGGCAAGTATTACCCAGGGGCTTGGAGAGCTGAGACCTAGGCCATTATGGTACTATATTGTACATCATATCCAATACTTTGTGTTTTTTTCTACAAAGGTTATTGCAAGTAAAGGTTTTCTTGTGAGGTTTGAAAGGCCTGGAATGCTCTGGTTTAGTGCAAAAAAGACATTACATGATAATATTGAAACCTGAGAAATCAGCTGCAGCAATGGATCCAGTATGACCTGAGACTGTGAGCTGTGCAAAGTAGCTGAGAGAGTATAAATACACATACCTTCAGTGCAAAGTACAATTATAGCCAAACCCATTCTGCTAGACATTTTCCCATGCTTGTCAATATCACATCGCTTATCCAAAGTAAGCATAAGTCAGTTTGTGCCTATCTAGACACCTGTATGTCTCTTGTCAATGTCCTAGTGTCTGAGTGCCCTATCTCTACCAGACTCTAGGAAAAGATGCAATATCTAGATTTGGTAAAAAGGAGATGTGAATCTGTGTCATCAGAAAATTGCTGACATGGCTGGTCAAAATACCTTGATAAGTCTTACAGCCAATTAATATAAACATTGGTGATGAAGGAATAGAATAGACTAATTTCTTCATGAATCAGAGAGGTAGCTGTGTTAGTCTGGATCTGCAGAAGCAACAAAGAATCCTGTGGCTCCTTAAAGACTAACAAAAGTATTGAAGCATAAGCTTTGTGAGCTAATACCCACTTTGTATTGCATCCAACGAAGTGGGTATTCACCCACAAAAGCTTATGCTTTAATACTTTTGTTAGTCTTTAAGGTGCCACAAGACTCTTTATAATTTCTTCATATAACTACAAAGAAGAGCAATTTACTAAAACCATTTACATTTCTTAAATATAGTTTGAACAAATTAACATAAAATAAGCTTTTGTACTGATTATACAAAATAAGTGCTAGGCAAAGAAAAGATAGGACTTCTGCATGCCAGAGAAAACGAAGGATTTCAAAAATATTATGTGGTCCCTTTATTTTAAAAAATTAAATAAGAGCATTTCAAATAGGTAGAAAATTCTGCCCTTAAAAGAAAATTTGTAATTAAATTTGTAGGATGTTTTCTACTTCAATAGCTTTGAAGATAGTAAAACAGTGACAGATAATATTAAAAATTGTTTTGAAAAATTAATTATAGAGATGAAGTAGGAATTTCTTAAGTTGTTTTTCATAACTTATTAATATTAGCTCAACTTGCACTCCACTCAACTTTTCCAAAAAGGCACCACTGTATCAAAACTTTCTTCTATAAGTTCCCTATACATGCAAGAATTTTGAGGGGAAATGCGTGGTTAATAAGAAAAGGGTTTTGTTTTTTTTTATTACATAGAACAGGAGGTATTTTCCAAAACCAGTGTGATCTCACAAACTTCAAGCATGAGCTAGAACACAGTGTTTTCTAACAAAAAAATTTCAGCTGCTCAATCTGGAGTAATTTACTACAGGCATCTGAAATTTCAAAGAGCAGCACAGGAATAAGCACTAGACTGCTTAAAAGGTAATTGGAAAAGCTCTTGTATCAGCCAATCTGTTAAATGAAATACAATGAATGAAAAATAAAATGACTACAATCAATTACTGCTATATATTATTTAGATTGCAGTAATGCCCAAAATATGCAAGGACTTTCCAAACACAATTATTAGATACAATACCTTTCGTTAGCAAGTGACCAGCAGAAGACACAAATGGTGTTGCTTCACAGTGCTGTATAGTGATTGACAACGGTATGTTAATATTTCAAAAGCCCTTTAAAATTCCGGGTTTATACTTTGTCTCTTCTGTATTATCTTAGTCTTTGAGTTCATGGATTTATGGCAGGTGAAAGTCAGGTACAGAATGTGATTCCAGCTGATGAAAAAATATTTGGTTCATTTTAGTGATTTTTCTAAGGTTTTTAACATTCAGTGTAAGTGCTAAGGTGAGCAAATGACCTTCCAAAAATAAACTGATGGAAGTCATACAAACTGAATTTCAGATCCATAAATGTAGTACTTTACTGACAGACAGTCAGGCATAGATACTGTTCAGATAATTCAGCCAGTTAGACAAGAATATTATCCTTGTTGAACTTAATTAAGGCATAGCATGACTCATTCTGAGTTCGGTTCACACTAAAGCAAGAAGTGTGTCCCCCTGAGTGAATGGAATCGCTTTTCTAACCTCATCTGCATGTCTCATAAAAAACAATGCTGTATGTTAAACAAGACACAATCAGTTAAGTATAAAGGAGTCTAAAGAATCATACAGCTGAGATGAGATGGCAGAATGACCCACACCAAGTTTCAGACCCAACATCAATAGCCTGAGGAAACAGTTAAATAATAGATACTATTGCACAACACCTGCCTAGCTAGTTGTGTTCTCTACTTGTGCTCTTCTTGGCATCTGTAAAGAAAGATTTCTTTGATATATATGCTCAGACCTTCAAAAAAAAAAATTTTAAAAACCCAGACTGAAATAGAGTGATATAACTTTGTTACAGAAATTCTGGTTCCTTGACCATTTTGACAAGATACACATTTGTTAAAGGATGTCGAGATCCTATTCTTGCCGAAAGAAAACAAGAAAGATTACCTGCAGGCTTGATTGACGTTGAAAATGACCAAACAGGGTGACTAAGTGCTTGTCTACGTAGTCAGATAGTGCACAACAAGCTGGAGTTAAAAATTTACATACCAACTGACTGCATGAACACTGCTACTTTGCAACAACAGTTCCATAGTGAGCTTTAATCTACTCCACTTTGAAACAAGGCAGGTCTTGTGCTCTGAAATGGGAGCAGATCAAAGTGCACTATGCAGCTTTTAGCAGGATCCATATGGCCAGTTAGTGCACACCTGACTAGGGATCTACAGATTTACTCCCAGTTTACCGTGCACTAACGGACCATGTAGACAAACATTAAACTGGGGAGATATTCTCTAAAAGAGCTGGAAGAAGCTACCCTATTTTAAAGCCACTAGATTTTTCCCAGGGTATTTCTATATTGTTCTATTTAGAATAGAATAGAAAGTGGTGCACAAGATGCACATGATATAAGAATTTGAATGCAATAGTATGCAATAAGAATTGGACTGTATATAAAAAGAGAAATTATCAATGCAATAAAATAAGCTAAATAAAACATATTGTGCCAAATCCTGAAGGCTTTACTCCAGCAAATTCCCACTGAAGAAAAACTAAATCTCACTGACGTCAATGAGAGTTTTGTCTGAGTAGGACTGAATAAGTGTCTTAGGATTCAGCTCATTGAGACAAACTTTTTTGAATAATAAGTAGTATTAAAACTTTTCATAATAGTTTTCTCTAAGGGATAGAACTGGTCTGTAAAAACCGAACCCCCTTTCACATTCAAGCTTTTTTTAATAAGTAGTTCTTGAGGGGTGGGGGAGGAAATAGCTTTATAGTTCACAACCATATCCTTGCTTTCCTAGCATACTAATGGCTATGAATTTACGATGTATCATTGTGCAACTGTTACATTGTAAATATAGATGGTGTAGATATATATTTTTGCATAAAGGTCTTTGTGTTGCTATTTGATCCTCATATGTCACATTTGTTGAAAATGCGAACCTTCTCTTTAAAAGAGTGAGTGGGATCTCGTAGCATGGCAGTTAGACCTGTATAGTTATGATAGTTCAGCAAATGGCAAGGTTCTAATGGGATATTTGAAAATCTGGGTCAAGTGAAATACAAGGTCTCTACTTCTCATTTGAGTAAAACAAGCAAACCAAACAACACAGATCTGCCATGTTAGCTAGCTTGGAGGAAAAAGCTTAAGTAAAATAAAATAAATTTGCTCATGTTGCACTTGGAGATGGGGTAGATGGCTAGGACATCTCAGTGTCAATTTGCGCAACTAAATGCAGGCATGAGCCCCCCATTTTAGAAAACCAAATCCGAGTGTTAGTCCCACAGTGTGTTAATTCTGCTGAAAGAACAACAAATGCCCTTTTGTGATTATAGTACCACAGACCCATTAAAACACTCTCTGGGATTCCTGAGAGCAGAACTATACTTTATCATCATGTGGTTCTTAGACCAGTCACTAAGTTAGAAAAGATGAAGTTGCTTAAGGATTCAGTTTTGTGTATCATGTCAAAACAACAATACCTCTACTTCTAGGATATTGCCATTTTGGCTGGATGGCTGAATGGCTCAGCTGGTTCTAAAGATTTAACTGAATTAATATTTTATACAAATTTCCTATTATACAGTCATGTTCCCTGATAGGGACCAAATCTCAAAATGCAAATCTTGACTTTTATAGACTTGCAGATCAGACATGAAATGCCATTGACATGTTTTTTAAACTATTTGCCTAATGGATCTGTCAGGATTTTCTTAATTGTTTTTCATATAGAATGCTTTAAAATAATCTAGTTAGATTTTTATTTTTATTTATTGGTATTCTGAGTAATTTTCTATTAAAACACCTTTTTCCATGTAGAAACTTTGCTTTAGAATCATTAAAACTTGAAAAATATTGGAATAATTTACAATGTCAGTGCATTACATTACTCATACTTCTTATCTTAATTGATTTTTTAATGAAAGGGTATATTAGAGCACAATCTGGCCCATGTATATGTTACATTGGTAAAGTGTGTTCAGATAAGCTTCAGTTCTATCAAAAGTTGAAGAAGCATGCATATTCTTTCACATAACTCAAACCCTTTGTTGGACTGTCATTGTTTATAACTAGCAACTATTAAACATTGCAGGTATGTGTGCTCAGCATTCTTCCATTATTTCGCATTGTATTCTAAATCATATTTAATGTTGTCGGCACAACTTCCTATCTGTCCATCTATCTGTATGCATGTGCACTTGTCTACCTCTGTGTGTGTGAGAGAGAGTGAGGTGGGTAGAGGATAGAGATGTATTGAAACCTACCACTTTATAAAAATTAACTTTACAAGGTTAAAAATAAATCACCACATCAATGCACCATTTCAAACTAATTACTCTGTGAAGTCATACACCACAATTCAGATTTGTGATTTCAATTATTTTGGCATGCGTAGGTGGTGCAATCATTACCATTCATGGCTATCACTGGTATGCTCACATTTACATTAACGTGGAGCCAAAATGATTCAGATCCATTTATGGTAAACACAGCTTTCGATGTATTCAAAAATGTTTTTCAGTTTAGAACGTTCCCAAAAGCACAAAAGATGGGTTATGAAGGTATATCAGAGGATATGTACAGTAATTAAGATCCAATATATGCACTGTTTTCATTCTTTCTTCTCAATACAGTAATTGACAGTCGCTATGCAGAATTTGTATAGGAAAATTCTAGCTCTTGAGGCTGACATAGAAATCAAATGCTTTGAACATGAAATACTCCTCTAGCATATATAGTGAAGCAGAAGAAAACAGTTTAATATTGAGAATTCGTTCTTGAAAGACAGTGAATAAGCAGCACTAGCACTTTGACTTCCTTTGCGCTTCTGCTTGAACCTTTTGCATGCGGAGTGACAGCTACATTTTTCATCAACGTTTTCTTCATGAGGTCCTCGGTCCACCAGAAAATAAATCATTTGTTTGGGATTTAAACAAATCTGTGCTCCAAAATTACAAAAGAGATGTACTAGCATAATTCCTCTTTCCACATGTTTTGCATGTTGATGACAACAACAAACAACAAAACAAAGCAAACAGGTACACAAAGAGGTTAGCATCTGTGCTATAGCTGTTTTTTTCTCCCTACCCTATGTTGTTAGAAAGCATGGGAAAGAGAGAGGAGCTAGGCAGAGTGTGTAAATCTGTGCATGCAAATCGGAGAGGCAAGGAACATTCATATCAGTATTTGAACTTAGCCTTAGCTCAAAAGGCATTTTCTGATTGAGCACTTTTCAGCCATTTGAGTGTCCTTACATGCTTTTAGGACACGAGTCATCCAAATTGGAGAAATGAAAGTCATTGGAGCTCACCATTTCTATATATTAGATTTTAGCTTAAATTGTCAAAGGAAAGTGACTAGGCTGCAGTGGCTAACATTAAAAACAGATTCTACCCAAAGGATGGAAAGCTATCAGTTAGCGTCTGCCTGTGAAATTGCTTGGTAAGGAACAGAACACAAGTGAAGTACAAGCAGATGAACTTAGGAGAAGAACTTGTTCCACTCAAGATGATCAATGGAGCAAGAGGAGGAATGGAGATAGGTAAATCAAGGGCTGCAAAGCTCTATACAGAAAGAAGAAACAGCTTGTTATGAATAGCAGCACATCAGCAGCTGATGTGTAATTAGAAGTTCCCCAGAGTACCAGCTTCCTACCACTATAAAGTCAGCATTTTGCATGTTGCTCAATTATTATATCGTTCCTGAAACAGGTTGGCTTGCTGCATGGGCTGGAGAGCTTGGGGCTAAGACAATCCTGATTACAGAATTAACATTACCTGAGAGGAATCAGGCTATTCCAGTATAAAAGGAGCAGGAAATTTCCCTTGCAGTGAAAGGGGGAAAGTTCAGGAGAATGTTGTTACTGTTGTAGGCACTGCGGGAATTGAACTCAATAAACTAAGCTCCATGAGGAAATAGTTTGAACTACCTTTGAACTTTAAGTTCCCTGAAGATAGGGAAACAGAGACAGACTGCATATAGTGTGACCCTAAACCAGGCAGGAGTGCATGGTTGGATGGCTGGTCCAGTTACAATTCCATGTTTATGTTTTCAGTCTTGCCATATTTTACATCCATGGCTGGTGATGTAGAGAGTACAGTGAGATGGCACATTAGAAATATCAAATGGGTGGATAAATGATGAGTGGAGACTGTCCATGCTGTCATCACCATAAGGGATTGGTGAGGAACAGGTTGGATTGAACTTGGAATCTGCTTCCTCTTCAATTAGCCAATTGCCTCACTAGTCCAGATAGTGGAACATTCTACCCCTACAAAAGATGTATTATAATCAAGATCAAATCCCTGTGAGAGTAGGCTTCCTCCCTTCCTCACTTTGTATATTCTCAGGACATTATCAGCCTGTGACCCTTGGCATATCAAATTTTGCTTCTATACAATCTAGAGTAACAAATACGTATGGTCAGTCAAAATTCATTAACCTTCCACTAACTACTACATATAAAGTTCTACATCAATCTAATTCAACCTACTTCTAGCTTATTTACAAGTACAGAAATCCTTATTCAGACCCTCCAGAGGTACACTGTATAAAGAATCCATTTGAAAGGTTTCTCCTCTATGGAGATGGCCCAGCCCTTGCATGATGGTACAAGGGAAGGAGTGAGCATTGTTCCTTCACTACTGTATTAATTTTGATGGAATGTATGGGCCCAAAGAGTCAAAGGTGTTAACATGACCTACCACTGTCATACATTAAATGGCATTAAACAAAGTTCACGGTTTGGTATACAAAAACTTCTGCCTGCTTATTATCATGGCGAACACACCGTTAATAAAAAATGAGAAAATGCAGCTTCTCTGTCTGGTGCTGACTTTCATTTGCAACTTTACTTCTGAAAAAACACAGGCATTGCACAAGGTGTTATTAATCAGTATGAGACTTGGAAAATTTGTACCAGCATTGGACTGTTTAGGGCTTTGCTTTTAACTGCCGCTCTGATATCAGGCTTATAGCAATGTTGCAAAATATACAATTTTGGCCATCCCAACCAAACTTTTATCAGACAGAAGGCAAAAAGAGTAGGATATAAAAGAGGAAAAACAAGGTGAGGAAGGAAAAGGACACATGTTGCGAGGTGACAAAATCTCATCTCAGATTGGGTCGGAGACATAGCTGATGCTGGTGGAGGTGACACTATAATCTGGGTCCCTCTCTCTGGCACAGTCTGCACAAGACATCTTTCACAATCAGAATGATGAAGGTCCAACAGTGTTACAGTAGATCTTGAGTTTTCAGGAGACAGTAGCAGTGGCAACCATGATAGTGAAGCTTGTAGAAAGCTAACAACTTCTTCTAATTTTCTCCTAAAGGTATTTTTTTTTAAGAACCTCCTATAACAGAGTTCAAAAAAGAACTAGGTAAATTCATGGAGGATAGGTCCATCAACAGCTGTTAGCCAGAATGGATAGGGATGGTGTCCCTAGCTTCTGTTTGCCAAAAGCTGGGAATGGTCAACAGGGGATGGATCACTTGATGATTACCTGTTCTGTTCATTCCCTCTGGGGCACCTGGCATTGGCTATTATTGGAAAACAGGATAGTGGGCTTGATGGACCTTTTGTCTGACCCACTAAGGCTGTTCTTATGTTCAAAGGGAGCGATAGCCATAATAGCCCATACTCTTGTTATTTTGGCTACCAGTTAGGTCTAATTTCCAGCCCCCAACTTGTCTTGGTAACCTGCATGATCTTAGTACAGTCCTTGAGTTATATCAGTAGGCCTTCTAGTTTTGCAATAATTGAGTCTTTCTGTCTGCTTTTTGCATCTTTTCCCTTCAACATTTATTGTTATGAGTTATGATGACATTTTATGAACTTTCACCCTCTTCCTACAGCTGATATTACAATTAGGATAACTGTGTAGGCCCAGTTATTACAAAAGAACAGAAGTCAGCAGTCTCAGTATGTACACTTACCTCAGTGCAGGGACTGCACAGAGCTAGCACCTATTGGAGTACTAGCCATTCCAAGGGGATTTATAGTGACACCACATAGCATTGTGGATTAAAGCCACAGTAGAGCCCTCTGTACAGGATTTCTGCTACAGAAATGTGTTATACTCACAAATCTAAATCTTGCTACATGTTCTCAAAAAATGACCCTAATATATGATCACTTCTCAGGATATGCCAGTGTTTTAACACAGTGTATTTTTATAGCCTTATGGCATAAGCCAGGAACAGAGAAGAGTTTCTCTAATAGAGATTTAGCTGATTTCTCTAATACCTTAATCTTTGCTTCCATGATTTCCCCTCTATCTCATCCTCTTGTTACACACCTGCCAACCTATTTCATTCATTTTATACTCACATTCCCTATCATTTGCTCCAATCCTATGTAGCTAATAAACTGGATGTATGGGAATAAGATCCCTCTTTAACTGGGATGGAAGAGAGCTTTCATCATGCTGAAGATTATTTCTGTCTGTCCTTTTTTCTGTATACACTGGTTACAAATTTATCCGCACCATTTTCTGCTAATATGTCCAGGTAATGTATCTGCTTTGAACTAAATGATGCAGTAAATTGGATCAATCTATGTACATGATTCAAATATTCTAGGAAACTTTCCAATTTCACCTGATTCCCTTTCCATCATAAATATTGATGTATCAGATTCAAGGTCTTTGAGCCACAGACTTACAGTGAGCCAAAAAAATCTCAGGTTATATTGCAACCTATTCTGTCCCCTGTATGTGATGATCTCTGTAATAAAATGTATAATTATTTTTGTTCAGTACTGGTTCTGCCCATAATGAAATACAGTGGTGGGGGGGGGTGAAAATCTATCTTATTCAGAGTTATTTGAGAAGTGTCTGCTTGCTCACAGACCTAGATGGACATATGTCAGTTAATCCTGAAGAGAGTGAGTAGGTGTGAGGAGCTGGCATTTTGAATTCTGAATTTATGCCAGCAAAACTGATTATTTGGTGCTGGACACCTTGGGCTCATTCTGAGTATCAGCTGTGTTCGGTTAATCTGATTGAGTAAAAGCTGCACCCATCTTTACTGAAAAACAGCATCGAGTATGAGTAAATGTTATCAGAGCAATGTGGAAACCTAGGGCGGTGCCCTGGGAAATATCAGCTTTGCAAAAGGAATGATGGGATTAACTCTTTGGGACAATGGCCATTTCTTTATGTGTTTATACAGTGCCTACTGTCACGGAGCCCTGATCCAGGAGTAGGACTATATGTGCTACTCCAGTACTAATACTAGTAATTACTACTGTTGTTGTTTCTAGGAGAAAGACGCTTGATTCCACTCATTCCAGCTGCACCCTCAGCAAGGCAAGCCAAAGAAATATAATGTAAATCTCTCAAGTAAGCTTTCAACTGTGGACTCCAATATTTGCAGGCTCAGAAAATAAAGCCATAACTACACTGAGATAAAGTTAGCACAAAGGAATAGTTACAAAATAGCTGCTATTTAACAATGCCTGTGAGCATCGCAAAAAAACTAGTATGCTGTGGTCACATCATACAATGACACTTTAATATAATTACCAAAGGTATCACTTAAGCATTTCCCAAATGGATTTTCATAATGGCTTAATTTTTGCTACCAATGAATGCCACTTATAGTTGGTCCAGGAATGGCCGATGTGGTCCATTGACCTATGTAATATCTAGAGGGTGGACACAGAGGTGAACCAAGAACTCTGGCTGCCTTCACCCTTACATTGTACTGATCACTCTTGCCCAAATGCACATTCTTATTTTGCGTACCTCGATGCTCACACTCCTCCCGATGGAAAGTCCCTTCATTAACATAGTTTTACATGACATCTGTGTTTTCTTGCCTTTCAGTGCTCCTACATTTTCTTAATTGAAATCCCAAATCCCCAAATTTTATGGATGTCAGATATGAATTTTCCAACTGTCAACCCCAAAGCTGTAGAGGAAAAGATGGATCTAAAAAACTCAATCTTTTATTTCTCCCCTGCAATGCTGTCCTGCCTTGTACACTGTTCGGGTGGGTACACAGTGCACTTTTTGTCCATGGCACTCTGTGACGTTAAAAAATAATGCTGCTGGTATTTTGGTAAAGGTAGCAATGTAGCTTCCAGATTCTTAAATATAAATCTCCATTGCAAGCTGAGATAACTATACCTGATAAGCTCTTGGTTTTTTATAAGCTCTTGATTACCTGAGAATAAAAAATTATAGTGCATCCCTTGTTCCAAGATAATAACTCTGCTTTTACTGTGTCTTTCAGTTGTTCAAATAGTTTCCATCTTTCCTTTTTGTCAGATGTATCTGTTGTTGTTTTCATGATAAATATGTGACTCTCCAATAGTTATCTCCTTTGTTGCCCACATATTCAGCCAACCCCCAAAACAACAGAAAATAACTGGTTACAAAAAAATAACTGTGTTTATTGACTTTTTTCCTCATTCTAATATTCAAATACAGTGGAATCACATTAATCTATGACAGGTTTCAGGGTAGTAGCCATGTTAGTCTGTAACCGCAAAAAGAACGAGGAGTACCTGTCTCTATAAATTGTCTTCCCTCATTTCAGTATTTTTTGGCTATAATTCCTCATCAGCTAAGTCCTTTTCTATGCATTAAATACATGAATGTCTCTAATTTTTAACAAAGGAACTCAATAAAGACCTGGATTTCAATAAAATACATAAATTAAAGATAAGGTGGGTACTTGCTAACTCAGCAGAGCAAAAGGTAATCATAGATAAGATGCTACACTTTATCCTAACTGTAGCAATGGAATGTTACATAACTGTTTGTTATAAGGATTATTTATTTATTTAACAAATAGGTAAAAAATATAGGCTTGCTGAACTTCAAAAATGTGTTGCTGAAGTTATTACAAGGTAATATATGCCGCAGGAAGATAGCATCATTATCTCACTGTCTTCTAAACTCCAGCTTTTTTAGTAAATCCAGTATTGCAAATGCAGACTTTGCTTCAAACTCATAGCTTTTGTATGGAAATGCGAGCCACTAACATAAAAAATAAGCTGATGAGAACAATATACTTAATTACATTTACTCTGAATATTGTAAGTGGGCTGTTAGAACCGTACTGGAGTTTAAATCCAGCTGTCTGTCATGAGCAAAATGTAGCACATTAAAGGAGTCTCTTTTTTCTTTTTGTTGCATATTTACAGACGTTGTAAACTGCAGAACATTCAAGTCACTGCTTTAATTGTACCTATGTCTTAGAAGTTTCATATTAGATTATTTAGAAACAACACTTCCTATATAAGAATGGTATCACAGGTGTGAATATCTGCTTTCTCCAATCAGTTTTAAATAGCTGCAACACAGGAGAATCTGGAACACCAAATTCTTTTACCTATACTTCCTTTTCAGTTTGAATACTTTTCTAGCCACAATTTTTCTGAAATCCACAAGATGAAATTCAGTAAAGACAAGTACAAAATACTGCACTTAGAAAGGAAAAATCAAATGCACAAATACAAAATGAGGAATAACTGGCTAGGCAGCAGTACTGCTGAAAAGGATCAGGGTATTGTAGTAGTTCATAAAATTAATATTGAGTAAACAGTGTGATACAGTTGTGGAAAAGGTAAATATTATTTGGGGTATATTAACAGGAGTGTTATATGTAAGACATGTGAGGAAATTGTTCCATTCTACTCAGCACTGGTGAGGCCTCAGCTACATTATTTATCATAAGAACGACCATATTGGATCAGACTAATGGTCCATCTAGCTTAGTATCCTGCCTTCCGACAGTGACCAATGCCAGGTGCCCCTGAGGGAATGAACAGACTTGATAATCAGCAAATGATCCATCTGTTTCCCATTCCCAGCTTCTGGCAAACAGAACTTGTATCCAATTTTAGGTGTCATGCTTTAAGAAATATGTGGACAAATTGGAGAGAATCCAGAGGAGAGAAACTAAAATGATAAAAGCTTTAGAAAACCTGACCTATGACGACAGACTAAAAAAACTGGGCTAACTGATAACAGTTTTCAAATATTTTAAAGGCTATATAGTGACTGTTATCTCTGTCCACTGAAGACAAAAAATAGTCCATTACTTAGGATAGTTAGGTACTGAAATAGCTTACGGTGGCAGCTGGGAGCTGCAGGGTGACCATATTTCCCAAAGAGAAAATGGTACGCCCTAGCCACTCACCCGAGGCTGAAGCAGAGAATGTCACTGAGTTCTCAGTATGCACAGGCCTTTGAGTTCTAATTTTGTATTATTATACTAATCGTTGACCTTTATTCTTATATCTAGCCAATTCAGTTTTCTATACTGGTGTTTTTTATTCATTTATCTCTTGTTTTACTTAAAATAGACAAATCAAAAGGAAACGAAACTCCATTATACATTTTTCTATATAATTAGAACTTTCCACATACTAGCCAGACTTGGTATGTCCTGGGATTCTTGTCCCGGATCAACAGAGTCCAATCACTTTCTTTTTTGAAAGTTTTGGTCTGTGGCCAAGGGAGTTTTAGCAATTTTCAGAACACCACAAAATCGCTGTTCAATGTTTTGCCTCCTCTTGACCATGACAATCACACCAATAGGCACAGGGTTAGCCTAAGGATTTTGAGGAGGGTTAGAGAGGTGATTCTTTAGTATGAGCAGGGAATGTTTGTAGGAGCAGAGCCTGGTAGCTTTCCACTGGTAAATGCACAAACTAGCAACAGGAGTTGTTCTGGAAGTAATCATTCGTCCATGTTCCCTGATACAACAATGACAGCCAAAGGCTTCAGGAAGGTAGGACATAAAAACTTAAAATAAAGAAAGAAAAATATAAAAAAACAAAAACAAAAAAAAGAAAGAAAAAAAAAAAGAAAACATCTGACTTCAGGGCCTGCTTGAATGCCTATAAGAATCAATAGAAGGCTTCCCATTGATTTCACTGATCTTTGGATCAGGCCCAGTAAAAGAATAAAGGAAGATTAAAGACCATTAATAGCTATTAGACAGGATGGGTAAGGAATGGTGTCCTAGCCTCTGTCAGAGGGTGGTGATAGATGGCAGGAGAGAGATCACTTGGACATTACCTGTTAGGTTCACTCACACCGGGGCACTTGTCATTGGTCACTGTCGGTAGACAGGATACTGGGCTGGATAGACCTTTGGTCTGACCCAGTACGGCCATTCTTATGTTCTTATGTAAGAGAAACAGGTCTCAATAACAAAAATCCTGTGCTTTTCCCTATAACAAGACCACTGCCTCTTATATTCAGATGTTTATCAGTAAAATTGGTATGAAACATAATTAAAATGGTATTGATATGGAAAGGAAAATATAAAAATTAGCTTACCGCTTATTTAACTGCTTACTAAAAATATGAGTGAAGGTTTTAGACAATTCATCACTAGAAAATTGGTTGTCAGTGAATACAATAATCTCTTTCACTAGAACAATGTATTTATTAAAGACTATAAATTGCTGCTACATCGCACAATTTTATCCATGTTGGTTTGGAAATGCTAATCTTTCATGGGTGCTTTTATAACAATTATAAAATTAACTATACATTATATACTCAGGACGGCAAACACCTTTTCTATTAAAGGGTAATACCATGCAATTGTTTTTAGTTGAAAAACAATGCTTTATTTTTAGAGAACAGAATTTCACAAGAGTAGAAACATTTTACAAAATCTGATAAAGTTTCCTTTTTTATGATATCTAGCTTCTAAACTGCAAGAAATGTATAATCTTATTTCATCATTATTAGTTTATGATCTTAACTTCTAGATTAAAATACAAAACCTTATCCTTCATAATTTCGTTCTACAGTAAAAAGACTCTGAATAGAAAAACAAGGTTTAGTTTTAAAAGGTAGTGGTATACAAAGAAAGAAAGACTCTCAGCATCCTTTCCACCAGCCATGTGGGATGAGAGAAACAAAGCAGGGTCTCATGGGGTGAAGCCAGTCCTAAGAAGCAGGAAGAAGTGCCCAGCAATAGCTATGACTAGCAACAGACATACGGAAAAGGGAGGCCCACACAGGGTCCTCCCTCCAAGGTGTCAAGAGAAAGCAGCAGACTGCCTTTTGCAACTGGAACTTTGTATGTTCTGTTTCTGCTGATTGCTAGTTTGCTCCACTCCTATCGCAACCCTTTTTCTCACAATCCCTTTTCTGCCAGGCTTCCTCTCCTTGAGATGAGTACTTGGTATTATGTTCTATAAAGTGAAATTGATACATCGTTAGTGATCTATGCGGCACTCAAAATATATTTTGTTACTTATCTAAGGGCACATCTAGACAAATAGTTACTGCGCAGCTCACTGGGGTGTGCAGTTACAGCACTCCATCATGTCATGCACTATCTGTCCGTGTGGTCCCTGCTGCACTCTAAAGATCCCTAACAGTAGGTCAGAGGGCATGAGGGAACTTTTAGTGCACAGTAACAGGGTCCAGATGAACAGTTAGTGTGCCAGCACACTAAAGCGTTGTAGATTTACACCCCAGCTTCCCCTGTACAAACTCTTTGTTTAGACAAGCCTTTAGAGATCACAAGACTATTTCTGAGTTGAGTATCAGATTCTTAACACACTTCACAAATAAGAAAAAAAATGGCATTTAACTGCTTTATATTTTGCAGTGTTTTACCTCCATTTAATACTAATGATTTAAGCCCCCTGGTCCCATTTTTGCCTTTAATGTACAGGAGAAGTCTGTGCTGGGGCTGTGTAGAGCCACATAGCTCCATAGACAGCCAAAATCTAGGGGAGGTTTGGTCTCTCACTGAGTCGCCTGCTCTGTATGGAGAAAATAAGTTGTAACATCATCCATGGTTCACTATGTTGTATTAGTGTATCTTTAAGTCGGTTAGTATCCCAAACAGGAAGTCTGGGGAAGAGGTGCTACAGAATCCCATGTTCTGTTATGCAGAGGCAGTTAGAGAACTGCACTGAATAAGGTTGATCGCTTTTAAGAATCTTGTGACTACAGTGATCACTGAACACCACGTGGGATCAGGAGTAATTAGAAATTTAAATAAAATAACCTGAGTGGAAGATTGGAACGTCTCCAGAAATATGGAAGATAACTGAAGAGTTGTAAACAACATTTCACTCTGCAAGCAATGTGTGCCAGGAAAAAGAAAGATACCTGACAATAGCAGGTTTGGATGCACTTGACATGTTTAACAGCTTTCCATTACCCCAGGTACAGAAAGATAACTATAAACTATATGACAGAAATTTGAGTATTGCATCCCATGTAAAAATGAAGCATATTAGAAAAAATATTTTAACCTGAGGCTCCAAAAAGAAAGTGAAACTGTAGAAAATTTTGAGACTAATCTAAGGCTAAAGAGCCAGTTTTGCAATTATGGGAGCTTAAGAGTCCCTGATGAAAGATCAGGATGTAATTACAGTCTAGATCAAAAAATTCTGAGAGACTACTGGAAGATCCAGAGTTAACCCTTGATAAAGCAATTAGAATTCACCTAGTCCAGTAAGAAGCTTATGGACCGTGAACACTGCAGACACAACTGAGAATCTAGTCATAATACTACAAGAAATTAAATCTAAGGCAGAAAGGGACACAGAACTCAAATTCAGACTCAAGCTGTACAAGCACAGCACAAGCCAGGTGAATACCTAGAATATGGGAAAAGAGGCAAGAAATGGAATGGATTACATGATTTTGCAAGAATTTGCAGACACCAGCAATGTGCACAGCATGGTCAAAGAAAGCAATAACAGAACCAATAGCTCAGAAGAATTCTTCATAGAAACAATGGATATGACTGGAGCTGAAGATAAATGGACTGCCAGCCTGAAAGTGAATGGGACATTTATTAATTTTAAGTTGTCCATAGGGGCACAAGCCAAAGTGTTGCCAGAAATACTGTTGTTAACATTAAAAGAAAAACCCTAGGCAGAAAAAGGTTAACAGGTAAAACTCAGGGCTTACAGGAATGAGTTTATCTCCACTTGAGGAAGAACAAATTAAATGTGTGAGTAAATAATACATTTTGTAGTTGTACCAGAGAAAAAAGCACTCATTATTGGGTTAAAAGTGTGTCACACTCTTGGTCTCCTCAGGAGGGTGCGCTCATTGGAGGGGCAAGGGACTAAAATAATTGAGGTGAGGTTTGAGGACATCTTCCAAGGCAGAGGTTAACTCTTAACAGAGTTCAGAACAAAGATGACAGAGCCCAATCGCCACACAATTCACACACTCTAGAAAAGTTCCTTGAAGAGTTGGGTTGGCTCATTGCTCTGTGGTATCATAAAGTGAGTGAAAGAACCAACAAAATACGTACCCTCATTGGTCATGGTAGAAAAAAATGACAGAACCTTTCACTTATCTATAGAACACAACTTCCCCCAAAATTAAATAAATATGTAAAAAGGGAACACTTTCCACTTCAGACAAGGAAGAACATTTGAGAGAGATGACAGATGCCAAATATTTTTCTATACTGGATGCACCAGCCAGGTTGTGGCAGGAGCCATCAGAAAAACAGTGCACACTTCTGTCTCAGGACATAACACTGCTAGAAAAAAATGGATTTACCACCTGACCATGGTAATACTGATATTTCAAGTGAAACCCAAAAGTCCAAGCAACAGTGCAAGGTACTTCAGTGAGTTAGTTAACATTATTAGTAAGTGTCGTGAGTAGTCTGGTTATAAGCACTTACAATAAATGTTTGTTATATGTTGTTATTAAATTTTGGCAGGGAAAGGAAGATGTGGTATTGGGAACGACATGTTTAATTTGTTTAGCTTCCCATATAGGAAGTCCAGTGAAAAATCCTACGTTCTGATATGCAGACACAGTTGGGGAGCTAAATCACTGAATACAATCAATCTTTTTCCAGGGTCTTGGGTCTACAGTGATTACTGAACACTACACACTGGGCCTGCTCCATTGATCAGTGTTTCCAGGGAAAGTGTAGTCTCTATGGGTGGTGACCGTTACAGGCCCTTCCATGTGTTTCTCAGAAGGAAGGCTCCTTGCACCCTCCCAAGTGCCATCACACCAGTCAGAATCTGTTTGTCACTGTTGTCTCATGTTCTCCCCAACTGAATCTATATCCACCTGTTGGCTTTTACCATAAAGTGAGGATTGTCTTTTTGGTGTGGGTGCGTGGGTGTGTGCACACACACACACAGTGCCTAGCTTAATAGGGTAAGGCTTCTACCACAGCAGAAATACTACTAATAATAACAAGACTATTCTACTTTCCTACATAGACAACTTTACGTTATTTCAATGTGAGTTGGGTGTCCGACTCCCTTAGGCTCCTTTGAATATCCTAGCCTTAAAGTATTTCTGTGCTTAGGAATTCAAGGAACATTTCTTGCAAGCAACTAGGTGCATAGTCTGAGCGGCCCTTTGATAAGAAGCTGGCAATTAAATAGAACAGGTAAACAAAATTATTATTTGAACCAGTTAGTGGTTCACTAGACATTCAATGGTTTTAACTTTAAGGTCCCAGCTCATTTCATCCTAGAAACCTGCCCTCTTTTCTGTTAAGTTAAAGAAAAAATGTGTCAAAAAAGGAAAGAGTTTGACATGGCTTTATAGGCTAGTTTTGCAGGGGGACTGAGCAAGAGAGCAGATTATATTGCTACTTTTTTAGAATTACTAAGTAACTTTTCCATTTTGCAAAGTATTTTTGCATGATGTCTGAGTTAATGCAATAATTTTAATGAAAAGGAAACTTAAACCTTTCAGCACTTCTGTTGGCAGCTTCCCAGCAGTTTTTATCAAACACTGTTATAATAATTTCTTGATTAAATTGGTAAACTGTATCCTCCAGTGACTTGGTAGTCTTAGCCTGAGATATTGTCCTGCTATAAATAAGAAAGCAAATCTGTTTCACCGTTTGGGCTATTAAAAGGAAAGAATACCGTCCACCAGTGATGAACTGTATAGAGCTCATGTCAGCCCCTTGTGAACACAGCCAGCCTCTGGGTCCTATTATGAGCAAAACTTGTCTTTCATTTTCTTTTAGAGAAAGTAAGTCTGCTGTCCCTTCCCTTGTGAAGATAGTTTTAAAAATGAAAACTTATGGAAATCATCCACTAGGATTAAGTAGAATGAGCAGGCAGGCTCTATTTCTGCAGCAGGAGTATGAGGAGAGTGATCAAAAGGTCTCCATACACACACTTTTGATGTAAATGATCCAGTTGAGTGTGCAGTGGAACCCAAAGGATCATCTTGCTAATCCTTCCCAAATCCCTGTCCAAAGTTGTGTGAACGTAGACAGTGAGATTTGATAATGCTTTACAGACTGAGAGTGAGCAACAAAACAAATTCTCAAGGCACTCCTCAAAATGCAAAAACGTGCGGCTCTTGTTACAAAAATGAGTTGTTTAGGAGGATGGGACCAAGCCAGCTCCTACTCACTCAGGCTGCAGTGCTGGGGATGCATTCACTATTGCAAGGGCTCTGCCACCAGAGGAGACCTGTCCCCCACTCATCATGTAACCAGAGGCCACCAAATGACTTACCTGCTGTTGTTCCAGGACACTAATCTGCTCCATCACTGTTTCTGTGAGGAACAGGTGTCCTGCTAAGTAGTGGGAGACACATAGAAGAGCTTTTGTGCTGTGTTCTGAAGGAGAAGGCATGCTGGCCAAGATAAACTAGGTCATGGGCTAATGGTAGAAGCATTGCTGGAAAATTGATGAAGCAGAGTATGGAACTGATGGAATTTTTGAAAGGAGAAGAGCATTTAATGCTGGTTATATATCACATGTATCACCAAATGAGGAACATTTTTGAGGGATATTCTTGTTAAATATTGGCAGCACAAAGTTGTCAGTACATAAGCAATAGCCATTACTTATCAGAGTCAGCAGCAGCTCAGCTGACTAATCATTTTGCAGTAGACAAGGAAAAGCAAAAACACTTCCAAAGTGACTTTTAGGAAAGCATTTAATGTTGTTTTAAATAAAATGAGGAAAAATTGGAGCTCTGCTAGCAAATCAGCCAATAATTTCAAATTGGACCCTTGTGCAAACAAGAAAGTCTTCTTCTGAGTTCCAAAAATCACAGAAAAAAGCAAATATTCCTATCAGATAACAAGGAAAAGTTTTAACTTTTAACTGGATAAATAGACAGATGAGAGATCTAGATTCCTCACAGAACTAAAGGAGGGTGAGGCAGGTCATGAAGTGTATGGCCCTTAGCAGGGTACCAGAGGGCCCAGACTGTGGAGAGCTCTATAAATCCATATTAACTGCTTAGGAAGAAATCATGTGGCTCCTATTTACAGCGAATTGGGACAAAAACACACACAGATTTTCTGCAAGATCAGAATGAAAACAAAATGGGACAGATTTTGCTGTGATCCCCAATGTTGAATCTGAAATAACTATTGTCTTCTATAGATGCCCACCTTCAGGATTTACACCTGCACAGGCTTTTCTATGGTGGAAAGTTACACCATGTCAGAACGTGTGATAATTAGCATGATGTTAAACATGACTTAGTTCCCAAGATAGACATTGATTGTTGAATGTAACATTGTTGAATGTAAAATTGGTCCTGTCTGACATGAAGGTCCACCATAGGGTTAACCGCAACCAACCTTTGACATGATGTTAAAGGCAACAGTCCCTGTATACTCTGTGTTACAGATCTTCAGCAGTAAATTAGTGTAAAGCTATTGACTTCAGTGGAAATATGCCAGTTAATACCAGGAGAGGAGCTGGCCTGAGTTTTTAAATCATGTTAGTTAAACACTATATATAATATATTCAGTGTAATTTTCCAGTGTAGACAAGCTCTTTAACTGAGAGCAGAATATAGCCCGTATGTTTATACAAAATATAATTGTATCTACCCAATTACTGCATCAAGCTGCGCATGAGCATTCTTGAGAGGTCAACGGCCTTGAAAACTGCTTTCATATGAATGTTTAAGGAATTTCTTAGATGAATTGTTGCGGATAATTGAATCACTCAAAAGTTTCCTGCATGTTCAAAAGTATTTAGTTAAGTTTTTTAAGGGTATTTTTAGATTTCCAGACTTGTTTTGCCGGGCACATGGTAGTAGCTTTAAAGAAGTCAACATATGCCTAAGTGTATGTCTCCTTCTGTGTCTTCCCTTCCTCGTGGGCCCCTTAGAGTTTTCCATTTTACAATGATTATTCTTTGTTGTAGCACATCCTTGTGGACATCATTGGATGAGGTTCTCATTTACAGTATGGCCCATTGACACAGTTTCAACAATTACTAAGTTAGTGCGCACTAGGGAACTGATCTTGCTGCCACTGATGTGGTAAAACTATTGTTTTCAATGGTGTAACTCAGATCCTTTCATTTTCATGGTGTTTCAATCTGAAATTCAAACAAACTCAGAATGCAAACCTTCATAAACTAAAACAAATATAAATATTTGCAGTGATCAGGAAGGTAACAGAGGCCTAGACTGAGGAGTTCCACATAGTAAACAGATACCAGAAAGGTTTGCAGCTTTAGCTATTGTCCTAAGCCCAAGCTTGATGATTTTCTCATTTTGTTTGGTAGAAATGGACAGTGGGATAATCTGCCAATCAAAACTAAAAGGCCTCCAACTTCCTTTCCATCCCCATTTTAAAGGAAAAGGTAACCACCACTGGTTATGAGAGAAACACATTTACAGAATGCATTGAAGAATGAAAAGGCAATGGAGCACAAAACACCTTTAATCTTCAATCTTCAGGGGCTGTTTACCCTACCATAGGCGTTTATTGAAACTTTGAAACAAATCTTTGATTTTTTATTTTTAAAAGTAATTTCTTGCAGAATTTTTATTTGTGAACAGAAAAGGGATGAGTAAAGTAGTTTAAAATGCATATTAAATTGTTAAATATCATATGTAAGGCTTTTTACAATAAGAGTGGGATGAGGGAATTAAAGGGCAATCCCTGACATACACTGCAATGAAAACAAAATGTACAGCCTTTTTCAAGCTTCAATTTCTCTAACAAGGCACCATAATTAAGTCCTTCAAGACTTCCAGGACTGCAGTCTATTGAGTGTTGCCATCTGCCACTTGCTGAAATATTTCAATAGAAATACTATGAGAAAGCCCTTTCTTTCAGTATTTCATTAATTTGCAAGATGATGATACCAGGAGACATTCCTCTGGGCAGAACTTTTTAATTTATAAAGATTTAAAATAAGTTGCACACATAACAATTTTCTGTGATGCCTTGAATTTGGGACCACATCATTGTGGGCTTTCATGCTTGTAAAATCCCTCACTTAGTCTGAGCCATAGTCAGATTTATTTCCCTCACAAAACCCAATTAGTGAAACATGAACTGTGATTTTCAAAATCTCATAGAAACTTTAGACTCAATGACCCTGGCTTTTGTTTCACACCACACAAAATTCCTTGCTGTTTCCTAGCTCTGCCTTTCTTATGGGCATTGTTCCCATCATAGAATATCAGGGTTGGAAGGGACCTCAGGAGGTCATCTAGTCCAACCCCCTGCTCAAAGCAGTACCAATCTCCAACTAAATCATCCCAGCCATCCCATCTTCCCTTATAGCACTGTCCCCCTGCTTTAGTGAGCTCTGCCCCAGATCTTCTTCCCGACTGCCCCCAGACCCTAATAGTTCTTGTCTCTATGGACAGTGGCATTCCTTCCCTTTGGGCACTGGACTGTCTCATCTCCTGCCTTAACTATACTGGGCTCTCTGCTGTACTCCCGCAGTGTGGAGGTGGAGTGGGTGTGACATAGACCTCTGGGAAGATCTCTCTAATCCACTCCTAATTCCATTATGGATTATTCACATAATTTGTTCACAAGGGTGACACAGGGGGTGGATGAAGCTATCTCTTCTGCCTGATGCCCCTAGTCCAGCTCCAATTCCCTTTTCACCCAGGCCAGCAACTGTTCCCCCTTGCCCCTCCCCACCCTTTTCTCTCCCCCTCATGACTCTCCATATTCAAGGCAGAGAACATGGAGATACTGAAGGGAGACACTAGTTTGAGAAGTGAAAGTAAAGCCTAGAAGCACCATTTTAGGTTACCACAGCAGTCTCTGGTGGCTATGGTAGGAACTGCAGCTTCTCAGCAAGCAGAATTTAAGTTGAGAGTAAGTTTCTTCATACACCAAGAAGAGGAGAAAAACATTATTGGGCTCGAGGAGTGCAAAGTGGAAGGAGCTCTGTGGAAACATCAAACCCATTCCTCACAGGGACCTGCACCATATTAAGATTGGATGCAGCAAACTAATATTGTATTATATTTCTCCTTATATTCAGAATTGCATAATGTCCCCAGTGCAACTAGAGCATTTGCTTATATGGGAAAGCAAAAGTAGGACAATCCTCATGTATTTTTATATACTATCCTGCACAAATAGTTTTGCTACCTTGTCCCTTCTTTCTTTTCATTCCCTGCACATACTTTTGTCATTTAGTTCCTTTCTCTCCTGCTCCCTTTGACATGCTGCCCAACTGTCTCATTCTTTCTTCCCATAGACATTCTTCTGTAGACAGAGGCTTCTCCTGCTGGCTCCAGGCACTGAGAATAACTCCATTTCCTTCCTTTGTGTATGCAGCAGTCACACATAACATAAGAACGGCAATACTGGGTCAGACCAATTGTCCATCTAGCCCAGTATCCAACAGTGGCCAATCCCAGGTGCTTCAGAGAAATGGAGAGAACAGGTTAATTATTGAGTGATCCGTCTCTTATCATTCACTCCCAGCGTCTAGCAGGTAGAGGCTTAGGGACATCCAAAGCATGGGATTGCATTCCTGACCATATAGACCAATTAGCTTATTTCTGTGACATCTCAGGGAATATACTAATCTGGGTAGTCAAGGGGTCCAAATTTACTGGCCCTCTGAGCCACACACAACAATCTTCAGAAGTTTTAGAGCTGGGATGTACCTGCCTGCAGCTGAGGGTTGGGGCTTCAGCCCTCAGCTCTGACAGGTGCGCCCCACAGGGCTGAAGCCCCAAGACCTCCACCCCAATTGGCAGAAACCCCTACTGCACCACCCAGCTGCAAGGCAGAAGTCCTGAGCTACCCCACCTCATCCCCAGTCTGGTAGGTGGAGAATGGGGGTTTGTGGGTGGCTCTGCAAGCTGCACTTCAATGGTAAAAGAGCTTCATGTGGCTCCGAGCCACAGTTTGGCCACCCCGAGGTAGTCCTTGTTTCCGGCTGCTTTTACAAGGCTCTTGTTTTCTGTGAATAGCTTAGAGTCCCGCAGAAAGAGCAGAAACAAGAAGGAGTCAGCATCATATGACCAGTCAACCCTACACAGACCATCATTAGTCCATGGACTAGAGTATGGTAATCTCTGTTCAAAACCCAGAACACTTACAATTAGAATAAGTTACCATAACTTTCTTATCAAGTCAACCCCTCCTCCAAAGAAAAGCCCCACTACAATGCAGTAGACTATCTTCCAGAAACAAATGGATTATTCAAAATCAGACCAGTCAAAAATAAAATTAGTTAACATATAGTATATTCAGATGGATGCAGCAAACTAATGTCATATTATATTGCTTCGGCTGTCAGAGGCAGTCCAGAAAGCCAACATCTAGTACTAAAATAAATCCTCCTTAGCAAACTTGGTTGTGCCTTCTATGCTGTGAACATTTAAGTAGGTTTCTAATTCTGTCAATTAAGTGGAAAAAGAAACAAAAGCAGTAATTCTTTGATTTAAGAGTTGCTTTTATGTAAACATACTTCTGTGTGCATTCACAAAAACATGCACACATATAGATATAATAATATAGCATCCAGGAAAGTTACACAAAGAAAGCCGATACCCTTATTATCTGTCTGCATCTGAAAAGCATTTCTATTAATTTCTGGAAACCCACTTGATGCTCACAACTACAGTACAGCCCTGCTAACAATCTTCTAATTGTTTCTAAACATTGTGCTCAATAAGGGTCATATACTGTACTTGATTCGGAGACATTCTCATCTCTGTAAATGCCATCAATATACAGCCCTTGTGAAACTTAGAAGAGCTGAAGCTTTGTATTGGTTTAAGTAATATTATTTATGCTTCTGTGTAAACTTTATCTGTGACCATTGCCTTGCATGTGTGTGGTGGATTTTGAGAGTTTTGTTTTGTTATTGCTTTTTAATCTTCAGTGACATTAGGGGGCTTAATGAAGACTTCAGGAACATATTTTTTATATTCTAATGAACATTATAGAAGCAAGATATAACATCCAACAACTCTTGATTATTCGTCACTTTGTACATTTCACACAAACAAGTGTAGCTGGACAACAAAGAAATTGTAAGGTGAAGTTAGAAGAATCATTTTAAAGGTAGTTTTGTAACACATCAAGTTTGCAATGGTTTGCAATGCAATCAGTTTGCAATGGTGAGGAAGAATGGAAGATGGGGAGCATCTCACAGTTAGGAACAGAGCTAGACAAGTAGTACACATATATTATCTGTGAATATTAATTTAATTTTAAAAGTCAGTTCAATTTGGAAGCAAAGTTACACTTTTTCATATCTTTGTCACATGTGTGTCCCAAGCAAGAAAGTTCACTCCACGTTCTCTTCTTCTGAGTATGATTCCAATTCAAGGTCTGAATAATAAACACTACTGGGTGGATACTTGCCTATTTACCTCAAATTTACTGGCATATACATCACAAATTTACCATGGCTCTCTTGTAGTCAGACATCTGCTGATGTTCCTAACTTAAAATATCCCAAACTGGTATAAACTAGCATCTTATGGTTACCTGTCACTAATTCAGTCATTACAGCATTCTGTCTTGTGATGTCTTATGATCTAGGGTTATTCCTGGTTAGCTGCTAATGCAAAGAAATTTTGGCACCTTATGTCTTAGTTAGTTTAGCTAAGCTATTGTGTTACAGTCCTTTCATTCAATTTCTTTGCAGTACTCCCTTGTCTTATATCTATGCCCCACCTAGCAAATATCTATACCTATATGTTACAGGAGGAATGCTGAAGCAGTGACATTGAAGTTTGTACAGTACTTGTAGCCATGTTGGTCCCAGGACATTAGAAAGACAAGAAAGATGAGATAGTACCTTTTATTGGACCAACTTCTGCTGGTGAAAGAAGCAAGCCTTCAAACTTCTGAAGAGCTCTATGTAAGCTTGAAAACATATCTCATTCACCAACAGAATGTGGTCCACTAAAATATATTATCTCTCCACCTTGTCTCTCTGAATTTTAACTAGTTATAACAGAATTTGAATTTTGAATTCGTACTTGTGAGTATTCACAATGGAAATCTGAATCTAAGAGTTATTGTCATCTAATTAAAGAACCATATGACCTATATGGCCAATCAAAACAGTAACCAATTGTCAATGTTGAATAACTAAAACAGTATTGTTCAGTAAACAAATCTGGAAATGATTAATCTACAAACTGAAATATCTTTCTAGCTCTGGGCCCAATCCCACAGTCATTACACAAACAAACGGCTAAATGAACTGCAGAGAATTATTTCGGAAGAGAACTATTTCAAAGCAGGTGAGAAAAATGTGTAAGGAGATCTTCACAATCTGCTGTGAGAGATGCCTCTTTTGGTGTCACAAGCAGGAGGCATGTAGGAGATCATCACCTTTTTTCTAGTCAAGAAACAGCCAAGTCAAAGAAACCTAGCATGGTGAAGTAGAGCATCTCAGCTGCATTAAGGCACAGCCATACCCAAAGAGACATGCAAGGCGCCTGACCACTATAGAAGGGGAGCCAAGCCTAAGTTGTGCAGTGGACCCTAGAACACATGATCATATTAAGATATGCATAATCTACTGTATATGGTATTGCATCCTATCCTTTGAGAGTAAGGATGATCTAATAGTTAGGGTATCAACCTAGAACTCCAGAGATCTAAGTTCAGTTCCCTGTTCTGCCTCAGACTTTCCTCTATGACCTGGTGGATGTCACTGAATGTCAGATTTATAAACGATTTCAGATTTTGCTCAGTTGATCATGCATAACCCATAGGCAGTCTGTTACATAGAATTTTCCCTGTACTATGTCTGGGGATAGTTAAGCACCTAAGAAATGGATTTCTAGATGCTTATCAGCTGAGAGGAGAGCCAACTAAGCTAGCCAAGAGTGAAATGTCGAGGAGAGTGGTGAGGAGAGAAGAGAGGTCTAAGTGGCTGACCTGAGGTGCCAAACTTACAGGTCAGAGATAGGTGCCTCCCTCTATTCAGGATGCTCTTCTGGAGTTATGACAAAGAGTCCTGTGGTACCTTAAAGACTAACTAAAATTTTTTAGAGCATAAGCTTTCGTGAGCTAGTACCCACTTCGTCGGATGCATGCAGTGGAAGTATCCAGGGGCAGGTATAAATAGGTAGGCAAGAACCAGGTGGGAGATAACAAGGTTAGTCCAATCAGGCTGAACCAGCTTGTTATCTCTAATCAGGGAGGGTGAGGTGTTCCTCTAGCAGCTGAACTGGAGGTGTGAATAGCGAGAGAAGAGAAGCTGCTTTTGTAGTTAGCTAGCCATTCAAAATCTCTAGTCAGTCCCAAATTGATTGTGTCAAATTTGCAAATGAATTGCAGCTCTGCAGTCTCTCTTTGCAGTCTAGACTTGAAGTTTTTTTGCTGCAAAATGCTGACCTTTAAATCTTTTATGGTGTGTCCGATGAGATTGAAGTGCTCTCCTACAGGTTTTTGAATATTGCCATTCCTGATATCTGATTTGTGTCCATTTATCCTTTTTCATAGGGACTGTCCAGTTTGGCCAATTGTACATAGATAGCAGAGGGACATTGCTGGCACATAATGGTGTATATTACATTGGTAGAGGTGCAGGTGAATGAACTAGTGATGGTGTGGCTGATCTGGTTTGGTCCTGTGATGGTGTTGCTGGTGCAGATGTGTGGGCAGAGCTGGCATCGAGGTTTATTGCATGGATTGGTTCCTGAGTTAGAGTTATTATAGCACGGTGTGCTGTTGCTGGTGAGAATATGCTTGAGGTTGGCAGGTTGTCTGTAGGCCAGGACTGGCCTGCCTCCCAAGGCCTGTGAAAGTGAGGGATTGCTGTCCAGGATGGGTTGTAGATCACTGATGATGCGTTGGAGAGGCTTTAACTGAGGACTGTAGGTGATGGCCAGTGGTGGTCTGTTGTTTTCTTTCTTGGGCTTGTCTTGCAGCAGCAGGCTTCTGGGTACACGTCTGGCTCTGCTGATCTGTGTCCGTATTTCCTTGTGCGAGTATTGTAGTTTTGAGAAAGCTTGGTGGAGATCTTGTAGGTGTTGGTCTCTGTCTGAGGGGTTGGAGCAAATACGATTGTACCTCAGTGCTTGGCTGTAGACAATGGATCGTGTGGTGTGCCCGGGGTGGAAGCTGGTGGCATGAAGGTAGGCATAGCTGTCGGTAGGTTTTTGGTATAGGGTGGTGTTGATGTGGCCGTCATTAATTTGCACCGTGGTGTCCAGGAAGTGGACCTCCCGTGTAGACTGGTCCAGGCTGAGGTGGATGGTAGGGTAGAAGCTGTTGAAATCATGGTGGAATTCTTCCAGAGCTTCTTTCCCATGGGTCCAGATGATGAAGATGTCATCAATGTAGCGTAGATAGAGGAGGGGCGTGAGTGAACGAGATTTGAGGAAGCGTTGTTCCAAGTCAGCCATAAAGATGTTGGCATACTGTGGGGCCATGCGGGTGCCCATAGCGGTGCCACTGGTCTGGAGGTATATATTGTCACCAAATTTGAAATAATTGTGTGTGAGGATAAAGTCACAGAGCTCAGCAACCACTTGTGCTGTGGCATCATCAGGGATACTATTCCTGACAGCTTGTATTCCATCTTTGTGTGGGATGTTTGTGTAGAGAGCCTCTACATCCATTGTGGCTAGGATGGTGTTTTCTGGAAGGTCACCAATGCATTGTAGTTATCTCAGGAAGTCGGTGGTGTCACAGAGATAGCTGGGAGTGCTGGTGGCGTAGGGTCTGAGTACAGTGTCCACATATCCAGACAGTCCTTCAGTGAGAGTGCCAATGCCCGAGATGATGGGGCATCCAGGATTTCCAGGTTTGTGGATCTTGGGTAAAAGATAGAATAACCCCGGTCGGGGTTCTAAGGGTATGTTAATTTGTTCCTGTGTTAGTGTAGGGAGTGTCCTGAGTAGATGGTGCAGTTTCTTAGTATATTCTTCAGTGGGCTCTGAGGGAAGTGGCCTGTAGAAATTGGTGTTGGAGAGTTGTCTGGTAGCCTCCTTTTGGTAGTCAGACTTGTGGCTTCTGGAGTTAGGCACCTTAGCAGCTAGTTTGTCTTAGGTAGCCCATTCAGCTGCAACTCTCTGTCGCAATCTGTGTTTCCTGCTCAGACTCGATACCTCTTTCATGCTCACCTCACCTGTATCCCCAGCTGTCTTTTGTGTAGATGCAGTGCTGCCCTCCTTCCCTCTCACATAGTGGTGGCCTGCATCCAGCCCTGCTTTGTGAGGTCTGGCAGGTATTTTTGGAGCACACCTACAGGATCAGTCCTGCCGGCAAGAAAGGCATTCCCCTGCCTAATCTGAAAAATCTGCTTTGAGGACTCTGAGCAGCTTGTTGACTGAGGGCTGTTTCAGGGCTTGGGTGGTTATGAAATGACAACTGCTGGAAATGTATGCACCTAAGGGACTTAGGCACCATAGATAGCAGAATGGGAATGGCAGGCTCTGATCTGCAACTCTGAAAATGTCAATGGCACCTACATAGTGGATTTAGGCACCTGTCTGTGTAGGTGCCTAAATCTCTTTTAAAATCTGGCCATTTATCTCTCTGTGCCTCAGTACCTCATCTGTAAGATGAGATAAAAGCACTTCCATACTTCATGTGATTGTTATGAGGATAAATACATTCAAGATTGTGAAGTGCTCAGATACTGTAGTAACAGGGGTCATATAAGTATATAAGATACAAAGGCAAAGGTTTGATTGTGGAAGGAAGGTAGCATCAGTCAATATGCTGATATGTCTGTCTGATTCTGAAAATAAAGTGAAAGGAGGATACAACTAAAGGAGGATATATATAAATCTTTTAATACAGTATTTCTTTATTTTCCTAAAAGTTCAGCTTGTTAAAAGCACTCCGTTACTTTTTAGTAATGCTATGTGATAAAGAAATTGCATTATTTGTAATGACACATTTATAATATATAACAAGTAAATGAGTTGGTCTTTTTTAGAGTTTCCTATTCTCTCATATGTGACAAAATTCAATAATATCTTTGCAGTTAAACTACACAAATAATTTATTTATACCAGTTATGAAAATTCCCTACTTCATCTTCAAAGTTCTTCTCCAATATCAATTAATTAATGCACACAACACTACTGTGAAGCAGGTAATGAAGTGGTGTTAATCCCATATGAAAAATGGGGAAATAGAGACAGAGATTAAGGGTCAGTTTTTGAAAGGTATTTAGGTGCCTAACTCCCATTGAAATCAATGCAGTTAGATATCTAAATACTTTTCAAAATCTGATCTTGGGTGACTTGCCCAAAGTTGCAGAGTGACGACGCTGCCTTAAGAATTGCAAAGCCCTGGTCCAGATCTTTTCAGTTACAGTACCTGCTGCACTTCTTGAAATGTACCATTGATCATATACTCTGATTTACATTTTGGTAACTTTTTGCTATTAAGTAGAGTTACCTGAACTAATTTTGCTTGATTTCTTATGTACTTGGCAACCTGAAAAAAAGGTGAGAATAGATTTCCACCTGGGGAGCTCGACCCTGGGAGAGCAGGTGTGATGCAGGGGTAGGAAGAGAAAAGAATCCCAAGACAAGGCAGACAGAACAGAATCCACCACTGGAGCCCAATCCCCTGACCAGAGGCTTGGGGAGAAAGAAGAGAACCCTAGGAACAGGAAGAGGAGAAACCCTCACTAAAGGAAGTCAGCTCCCAGGCAGATGGGAGAACAAGGAATGATGAGACCCACGTTCATATAGGAGTCCAATCCCCAGGCAAAAAGAAATAGTACACCCAATCCCAAAGACTCTGGCTTTTTCCCACCCTCAAAATCCCAGCAGCCATTTTAGGCATCTGGCTATTCTCCAGAAAAGGGCCATATATTAGGAGTTTAATATACCTAACCTATACACACCCAGATCATATATCATTTGAAAGCTTATTTTATGAATATCTAAGTGTGGTATGGTGTGGAGCAGTCAAGTGGTGCAGTGAGCTGGTAGGTGAGGTGTAACAATGGTATCCAAAATAGCACCCAAAAATAAGAAAGTGTCATTTTTGAATGGTTCCAGAAACACTGCAACATGACTATGACTATGACTACAGTTTTTACTGTTTAAGTTCATTTCCACACTTAATGTGGTGTTTATTGATCAGAGCTAGAAAATGACAATATTTTAAAAGATTTTTATTGGTTTTGCATAGGGGAGTTTTTTCAGAACTGATTAAGCTGTTTAGCATATGGCAAAAATGGTGATAAACTAGCATGGCAATATGCTAGCATGAAATATTTTCACACTGCACATTTTTAAAGTGCACACTGCACAATTGTCAAAGTGTCTCTCAATGATATAATAGTTTTCTATATTTTCAACTGAAATTTGTTGACCAGCTCAGTCTTAGACTGAAGATTGTACAAGCAGCTGCAGATTGTGTGCACATACTTTGTACTGCACAGTGGGTTGATATATATGTACGTGAATTCCTAATGTAATGTTTTTCCAGTTGTAAGCTTTTATACGTAGATTGTAGCATCAAGACTCCCTGGTAGAAGGTTTTAATTTGTAACTGCCTATGCATGTAGTATTTGCCTTTGAAATATTCTGGAAGCTAGCTTTTTAATTCAGTGACACTTATGCATAGGTCAGTATTAGAGTTAGAGATAACAATACACAGCTTCTTGTTATGAATATGCAAAAGCCATAGGACAGAGAAGTAGTCTAACAATATAGAGATAGGTGTTACAGCTCTTACCAGTCATGCCATCAACAATATGATAAGCTCATTTTGACCCTTAATCATATTGAGAAGTGCTTATAAACCTATCAAGTGGACTACATGTAGCATCAGCTGTACAAGAGTCTTTACTGAAAATAGCAGGTGTTGGTGAAGAACAAATAGAGAAATTTATGACTGCTGGATTTGATTCTGATGAGACATTTAGCTTCTGCAGGCTAGTCAAGAAATTGGGCATCTAAACATTTTCTGACATGGGCAAGAAGTCCAAATTTAAGTCTGGCAAGAAAAGGACAATCACAGCAGGTATCAGTCCAGAAATTGTCTTGCACAGAACCCTGTTCTTAGGAAGATGCAAAGATGTTTCAGTGACAGTCATTCTCAGTCACCCAATAGGGCCTATGCCTATGGCTCTCTTCCATGCTGATGGAACAATGAGAAGAATTAGGGCATAATTTGGAAGCTGAAAGAATCCATGAACTGAGAGCATGCAGCAGGGAAACCACTGTGTACCTCAAAGATACCATGGCTGCCATACAGATGAAGACTGGAATCAAATGCCACACATTCAATGAATTGTCTGCTGTGTACTTGAGGCAGGTCCTGAAAGGATTTGATAAAGCTAATTCTATAATCAAAGTATTTTTGGCAGATGTGACAACAGTAATTCTGTGAAAACCTCAGGAAAATACAGAACTGAACAGAATCTAAGTTTGGATGCAAAGATTATCAGCTGACTGGTAGACATCCTGTACTTCCATGAAAAAAATAAAGGTGACATCCAATAAGCAGTCACTTGCAAAAATCCACTGTGAATATATGGTTCAAAATGCACCAAAGAGTGTAGGAGCACACCCAGTGCAAACACTCCTTCTTGCTACAGTCTTTTCCAATGGTGAAGTAGCAAAGTCCATCACCAGAAAATGTGATGAAGCCCAAAACTTGTACAGTACTATGTGCCAATGTGGCTTTTGGGTCTCAGTCTCAAAGTAACAATAGTAATTAGGCCCAGAGACCTGAATTGCTTAATCTAGCCTTCAAAAAGGACAAGTTACTGGCCAAACTCCTACCATGCGTGGACAGTTATGACGAACGTGTCAAAAAAGCATCTTGGCAAACAAAGACTAGGATGTCTTCTCACATCCGTAAACCAGATATTGGATCACCATTGTAACAAGGATGGAAAAATGTGGACAATGAACTACCTCCTGTATTCTTCAACAGCCCAGTACCATCTGAGCTTCTACAAGACCTTATCTGTGCTTGTACCACGAGGGGTCACTGCACAATCAGCTGTGTCAGTCGTCAGAATAATCTTCCCTGCACAGAACTGTGTATATGTCAAGGCAATTAAATCTGTGGTAACCCCACACACTCTCAACAGAGATCATAATGATGGACAAGATGATAATGAGGCTGACTAGAAATATCACCAGTGCTATTACATTTCAATGATGCCATACACACTTATTATTAGATTTTGTTTTACCCATTAGATTGTTCTTGGGAAGCTTTGAAGTCACAAAACAATCCAGTTTTATGTCTTGAAATAATACATAGTCATTAAACCAGCAGAAACTAATGCAAATGTTCCAAAAGGGTCATTTTAATGTGTTAATGGTGTCATTGTTTATCTCTGTTTCTATGCTAACAGCACCACTTGAAAACTCAATATCATATCTCATCTTAAAATAGACATAATATGCTTTCAAGTGATGTATGATGTACATGTGTATAGGAAGGATATACTAGGTTAACCACATAGGTGGTGTATGATTCTCACCAACTTTCAGCCAAAACCTCCAAAGGCCCTGGCTTCCTGAGACATAATACCCCCTCAATCAAGGTACCAGTTCATCCCTATATATCTTAATATTGCACCTTTTGCTGTGTGTTATTCTGCACTAAATATTACAACTATTTGTGTAAATATACTACATTACAGACATCAACCACATTGGCCTTTCTGTGTTTTAAAGTATTTTCCTCCTCTGTGGTGCTTGGAGAATCAAATGTATAAATATTTTTCATGTGTTTCCAAGAGGTTTCCTGGTCCTGACAGGGATAATGGATTGGCCTTACAGGTCAACCTCATTCTCACCCACAGTTTAGAATCCCTGAGGCCCAAGATAATAAGAAAAAGAAAAATAGAACTCTTTAATCCTCCAGTATCATAAAGAAATCACAGTCTCATGTTCAGACATAACTAGGTCATTTCCGTCCAAAAGAAAGATGGGTTGACATACTGTACCTTCCAAAATAAGACCTCAGCTTTATTCACTAGTAACTGCCCTTTACCTTGTTATTTCCAAGCACAAGGCTAAACAGTGACAAAAACAGCATAGCTATATTCAGGGGAGTTAAGGAATCAACCAAAAAGCCGATAGCCATTTTATCAATTTCAAATGCAGATAGTCTATTTTAAGGTAATGTTAAAGTTGTAATATAACTTCCCCAATTCAAGAAAATTTAAACTAGGTCAGCAAATTCTGCCCTTAATGTATCAATACCACATACCAAGACTGCAGGGCAAATTCTACCCAAAATCATACCTATGCAATCTCCCTGAAGTCAGGACCAAGGCCAGCCCACAACACCATTTAGATTAGTCCCTCCATTGGGATGTCTTGGTTATGCTAAGAAGCCAAAGGCCCTCTGAAAATTTTGTAGAATCCATGCTGAGATCTAACAGGTCTTTAGTATGATGTGGGGAAAGCAGGCATATGAGTCATTGGCAGAGACCGCTTCCATGGATCTTCTATACAAATCTATGTAAGTGTGTATCTAACTTAAGTCTATCAACGCAAGGGCATCCCAGGAAAATTATATCTGTCTTTGGTAAGCTCCATTGTGTATGCTATACATTTCTGTATACTATTGTGAAGATGCAAGATTATTTATATATCTATATGAAAGAGAAAATTATTTTAAGTATATACAAAGAAGGTGAGGAATTATTGTAACAATATCTAAAAATACACTTGTGTTTCTCCTATGTCACATGCCGAGCCAATCAAACTATTAGTAATTGAGAAACACTGGATCTACACCTCAGCTAGTGTTAACTAGCGCCATTGCCAACGGATGAAGTTCAGGTCCACTGAATAAAAAATATTGCTAATAAATCTCCATAAACGAATCTGAAAATATACACATTTGACTTTTATGGTATAATGTAGAGGGATCACTGAAACTAAAGATTCATATCATAGCGAGCAATGATATGAACAGTGTGACTTGGAGCTTATTGTCACAGAAGAGGCAGCACGGTATGAGCTACTTCTATGTCTACAGCAAACAAAATTCAATTACTGTTTGGATATGATCAATTATTTCCAAACAGTCTGCCAAGTCTATTTGCTCTACGGGCATAAATATAGCAGTTTCTTCAGAAACTATGTTTCTGGGGTGAAGAGAGAAGGAAAAAAAGCAAACAAAACATTGAGAAATGCTATTGAAACATGATAAGTTCATTTTGATCCAGAGAAGCCCATCATTTGCAATGTAGAGCCTCTAAGTGTGGCAAGGGAAGTACTGTCACAAAGAATCCCAGATGGAACTGAAAAGCTGATCAGCTGTGCTTCCCAGACACTTAACAGCACCAGCTGAAAAAATGACTTGCAGCTGGTCAGTGGAAAAATCTCACCAATATTGCAATTGCTATTGGTGTAATTTACATAGACAACAAACTTCATCTGAGTCTTTTCAATTAAACCAAAGGATATATGCCAAATGCCCGTAGAAAAAAGGCAGTGATGTGTACTGATGCTTGTAGAGTCTGAATAGAGAAGGAGGACAGGGCTGCAAACCTACTTGCTTATGCAAGTATCTTTAATCATTTACTGTTAATTGACATAAAGTAGCAGCTATCTGGTAGGGAAACAGTATAAAAATCATTTAGCCATCTTTCAGTGACTGATTATCAACTAACTATTGGATAGTGGAAGATTAATTATTGCTGCATAATGTTGACCTTGTTAAGGGAAAAATAGACTAAGGAAATATAAGCCATTATAAAGCCAAAATAAGGATGGTCAAATGAAGGTTCCTGTTGTAATACAATTATATCATTGTGTTGCCTTCAGAACATAGAAGGGAAAGGATGACTTTGAGAAGATATATCCTGGAGCATCTTGCCGAAATATGTACTTCATTTGCTAGTATGGACCAGATTGTGATATCAAAAAGCTTCATTTTAGAGACCTCCCATGTTACCTCGATCAGTACTCCATATTTTAGACAGGCATCTTGCTAATGTATCCACAGGAAAATTGCACACTAACCCAAATAGAAAGCTATCTGATGACTCTTCTCCTCCTAAGCCAAATCTATGGCAAATGACCTTCTGAAACAGTTGATAGTGTCAAGGATATAACCTGGAATGTGGAAAAAAATTATTATTCATATAATGAACTTCTGCACATAGTTTTGCAAAAGTGAGTTTAGATACAATGAAAGGACTTCCCGATAAAAGGGATATTTTAGCAAGACCCCTGTAAATTTCTCTCCACGAACTCCCCCATTTTCTTTTTGATACCACCTCACTGATCTTCCAGCCAAGGAGAATAATGGGTGGCAATGTGTTTGAAGCCCAAACTGAACATCAGCTACAAAATCACTTGTGAACTAGTTGTTTTCTGTCTGCACAAGGCAGAGAACACCTATCTAGCGCTCTCAACCTCCTCTAGCATAGGGACAAGTGACAATAGAAGTATCCAAATTTGTATTCCTGCTGGCAAACCTTTTCATTGCCATTAAAATTCTACACTGGCCTTTGCGCCAGTTAAAAGAAAAATACGGGCTTGTAAATCTAGAAAATACTGTATAAACCAAAATATCAAGGTCAGACAGGGTATAACTTTAATTTTGTGCATTGTTATCATTGTTTCAATAGGTTAATTGCAGCCAATTGTATAATGGACTATGTCTCTGTGAAACATTATATTCACAATAACAGTGGCTCTCTTAGAACGTTGTGACTAAAACTTGGGCAGAGGGGGTGCAGGTGTTCGGGGGGGCAGTCTGGGGGCGCCATAGGTGCTGGGGGGGAGGGTTGGTGGAGTGGGAGGGGGCAGTCTGCCGCACACAGCCCAGGACTCCCACTGGTGCTCGGGGGGAGGGTTGGCAGGGCTGGCAGTGGCTTCCTACCCAGCTGCACATCCCTGCAGCTCCTAGGCAGTGGAGGAAGAAACCAGGGCAGGGGTTTTGTTGCTCCCGCCACAAGCCGCAGGAAACTGCAGCCAATGGTAGCTGCGGGGGTGGAGTCTGCAGGCAGCGCATGGCATGGACCCCCCCCACACCGGGCACCTCCACTGCCTAGGAGCTGCAGTGGGGCCATGCTAGCAGGAGCCAGTGATCCCCCCACCCCAAGGTAAGCATACACACACCCGCACCCTTCAACCCACTGCCCCGAACCCTAAGCCCCTTCCTACACACTCAAACTGCTGCTGCTGCAGAAGTTGTGGAGGTCACGGAAAGTCATGGAATCCGTGACTTCCATGATCTCTGTGACAGACTCACAGCCTTGTTCATAAGATATGGGCTTGAGTGGTAGAAAAGATTTTGCTGATGTCAGTAGTGACACAATGATGGGAGTGGAAAGTACAAAAGTTAATAGCATTAACCTGTGGCCTAATCCTGATTAAAGTTAGACGGCTAAATCCATAACTGATCACCTACATAACAGTGGTCTTGCTGAGCATCTGCCATTCCCACTGCTTTCAGTGGAATGCACAGATTTTCAGAACTTCTGAAAAATCAGGCTATTGGATTTAGGACACCTGGGTTTGAACATTTTGACCACAGAGTCTGATTTTTCAGTCACATTAGCTTACAGATAATTATCTGAGGTCTGATATGAAATCACACTACCTAGGAGTCAGTAGGTAGGATGCTCTTTGTTTACCACTGCCAATTTATTTTCAGGCAGCCCTACGTGTACAGTATCTTTATTTATGATGCACATAACAGTGGTAATAACAGGTTCATTAACTATGCTGCCAGATGGGGAGTTAATGGTTCCAGCTGCAGCCTAGTTTGCACCAGCAGGAGATGTACTTTAAGAATCCCTTGCACAGGCTAATGTAAAACATGTAACCAGCAGCACCAGAGGAGCTTATAAACCTACCATTTTTCATTAAAATGGTTTGTGTTAGTGAGAGTGTACTCATAAGCAATCCTTGGTGGCTCAATTTGTAGATAATCTGAGGGGTTTCTCCTTTTATATCAGTTTTTGAATCTGCTTGCTGTTCATTTTTATTTTGATGGAACAAATACATGCATTATTTCCATCCTACTCCCATCAGCTCCAAAAGCCACCAGATGTGATTAGTTACAGTGGATCAAAGAGTGTTTTTTCTGGGAAGGCTTTAGGACAGAAAGAGGCTGAAGGGCATTGTATCTCATATGACAGCATTTTGCACAGCCATTTAATATATGCCTGATTTAACTTAAAAAAATAGGTCAAATTAGGTGGCAGTCCAAGTCCAACACATTACGTGGGCTGCATGACCATTCACATTTTTTCAAGGTAACTTTACCAGTATGTGCACTGAACATTACCAGTGGTTCTACTTTGCAACAAAGCTCAGAAATTGTGAGCCTTATATAACACAAAGACCTCTTCTTTTCTGACCCTTGTCAAAGTTACTGCTCTCGCTGTTATAGTAAGATGAGGCCCTGAACATAAACTCTTGTATCAGAGGCCTAGCATGAGGCCTGAGGCCTAGTCTGAGGCCGAAGCCTGAACCAGAGTGCTTCCAGGCATTGCTAAACAAAGCTGGGCTGTGAGCCAGAGGCAGGCCCTAATTACAGAAGTTGGCAAGCAAAGGGCTGCTAGAAAGTACACGCTAATGATATAAGTAGTTGTGCCAAGATGGCACCTGGATGTCATGAGGACACTTCATAGAGACAACAAGGAACAGCCAGGTGCACCTTAGAGACAAAGTGAAAAGGACAGCATGATGGATAGATCTGTTTGTTTGAACCAACATGATCGAAGTGGGAGACAGCACCCTAATGAATCAAGGGTGTGTACTTCAATGTGACAGTAGAGATGAGTAATCGGTCCTGCACTGTATAAAAGTAGCAGTCTTGGGACACATCATTGTCCAGCCTAGGGAGTAGTGGCGTGTCCTGCCACTAACTGAGCTGTGTCCATTGTCTGTGGAGCACATAGGGACTAGCAGACCTGTTGATCTCTAATCCGGCAAAGCTAGAGACTGTGTTTCATTTGACAATAAACCTGGCCTGGGTGCCTTCGTACCTTACTAGAGTCTGTGGTCTTTGGGGGTTCCCTCGGGGTCTGCTGTGTCAGCGATCTGCAGAGCTGAGACAGCACACAGAGGGAACACACATGCAGCCGACTGATATCTTCACCAAACAAGAGCAGAGCACCACACCGGTAGCTACTGACAACAGCCGTCACTGGGTGAGAATATTCATATTGTACAAGGCCAACACAAGGGTGTTTTTTAAAAAACACATATGCCATCATGTTGAGACCCACAGATTTGGAACCTTTAGATCCAGAGATCTCTGCCACTTGAGCTAACTGAGTAATTGATAGTAACAGAAGGTTGTCATCCCAGGTGGACCAGCACTAAAAAGGGACGGGACACACACTTTGCCAATGGGTTTCACTGATGTTTGCTGGCAGCAATGGTGAGACTCAGAAATCTTGGGATTCATTTCAGACTCTGTTGGATGTGTGCTCCAGTGGGCAAAGACTCTTCCGATTATTTCCTCCTCCCGTCCCGCACCAATTTTGCCACTTCTTCCCTGTCGTCCATTCCCCCCACCCCCAGCCGAACAATCTGTCTCTGTCTCCTCACTCCTGTCTATTTCACATCCCTGGCTCTTTGTTCCAGTCCCATTCTCTTTGCCTACGTTGTCTCAGTAACTAGTCCTCAGGATCTTCCTCTCCATCTCAGTCTCCATCTCCTTGCCCAGCTACTCTCTAGTCTCCCTCTCTGGGCTCACTATACAAAACCTATTCTCTTTCCTCAGACCCCGCCTCCTTCCCACCCTAAGTTCTTCTTCCCAGTTTCCTTACCCAGCCATTCTCAGTCCACCCACCCACCCACAGCTCCGCATTGTGTTTATCTCTTTCCTTCCCTCAACTAGCTCCCAGTCCTAGTCTCCCTCCCCAAATCCATCACCCACTCTCGATTACCCTTGTTCTTATTCCCAATCTCTTTGTTCAGAAAGCTCCTTGTCAGATATGTCTCTTTTTCCTTCTAACCTTCTTCCTCCAACTGGTTACTAGTCCCAGTCTCCCCACCTCCAACTCCCAGTCAACTCCCAGTCACAGTTTCTCTCCCTAACTCCAGTCCTGGTCACATCAGTCTCTTTGTTCTAATCTACTCTTTTCCCTCTCCCTTTGTCCGTATTTTGTCCCCTATTCATTCAGTTCAGATGGCTTTTCCCTTCACAGTGTGTAGGTGCTAGCAGGGTGGAGGGCAGTGGCTGAGAGCACAGGAGAGACAACTTCCCTACTCTCAGTTCCAGAGCCGGACCCACCCTGGCCAGGAGCAGCTGAGAGCAGCCATTCTTGGAAAAGTTCCTTCGAGCATCCACACCCCTGGGCTGTAGCATGCTCAGTCATTTTGAGGGGAAGTCATGTGAAGCCCAATCACATGTAGGAGATGTAAGGCACATAGAACCATAAAAATGTAGGACTGGAGAGATCTCAAGAGAAGTCATGATATCCAGCCCCCTGTGCTGCGGCAGGGCCCATCTTAGTCTTTCTGTGGGGGAGGCACATGCATAGTCTGGTAATATGTTCAGGCTTGAGGGGATGAAGCATGGTCAGTCAGTCTGTGGAGACAATATATGTCCCCTCTGGTCAGTAAGGGTGGAATCTTCAGAGATTTTATGGGCTCTATTGAACATGTGCAAACTGTGATTATCCAAATGTTTATCAATTGATCAAATTTGAACAAATGTCACGTGGATGGCAAAAGGCATATCCCTGACGCAAAGGCAAAAGCACTGCCAAATTTCAAATCCCTGCTCCAAAGCCTCAGAGCACTACAGCTTTTCAAAGAAAATGTCTCAAGAATTTTTTAATATCATCAAAACAATATACTTTTGCTTGTCCTTTTCTTGGAAATAGCTCAACTATTTTGCCTGAGATTTACAAAAACAGAGGCAGAGAAGGATATGTGAAATTTTTGCCTCAATGGTTAAAGTTATAAGCAACTGAAAACAGAGATTTATAACAGGAAGTGTCAAAGCAACTTTAACAATAGGTGGGGCTATCAGCCCCAACAATAATTATATTGTTATGGCAGGCGTCACCAGATGGCACTGTTATATATAGTTTTCAAAGTTCTTTTTCTTAGCTTGTGAACAAATAATGACTTTGGGGAAGGCATGTTGTGTTGTAATTAGTTTTAGGTTATACGAGATTTTAGAGAGGATGCACTTTCAAGAGAGAGGAGGCTGTGAGAGGAACAGGGGAGTTTGCTCTCTGTCTTGAGCTCTGATTAGTGTAAATTCTTGAGACAGAGTTGGTTCACTGGTATATACTGGATAACTGGTAAAACTTTTCTGAGAAGAGAATGCCTTAGGTATAGAGACTAGCTGTGACTTCTTATAATAGCATCATAGTACTGGAAGGGACCTCAAGAGGTCATCTAGTCCAGTTATTATTATTATTTCTAAATTTCCTGATATTTCTAAATTTCCTGATATTTCTAAATGTCCTGATATTAGGAAATTTATAAAGCAGATAAATGTATATTGTATCAAAAAAGGTCTTAGCAATTTGCCTTAGCAGCTCCTCGTGTCATATGCAAAACAGTTTTAGATACTGGCTCAATAACACTAGAACTTACATGGAGGTTGAATTGAGATAAAAAATAATTACAGTTTTATTATAAATGCAGTTAAACTCTTGTGGGTAAATTTTCAAAGCAGTGTGTGTAGGGATTTAGCTACACAACTCCCATAACTGGTCTGAAAATGTATCCCTTAGTGTATAATCTTGTAGCGTTCAATAAATAACAACCCTGAGGTTTATAGGGTAGTGTATACTATTTGTTGTGAGCTCTGTATCCAGCTTTTTTCAGCTGATGGGAATTAATTTATAATGGAAACATTTGGTAGACAACATTTCTTGCACCCTGTAGAGTGCTTAGATGTTGAAAGAGTCTTTTTCCGTGGATTTCATTGCTTTTGTTTCTTTTTATTTTTTTTACCATTTATTAAATGTATTTTTGTTGGCAGAATAATAAGCCTATGAAATACTATAATCAGTGTGAGACACAGAAGGCAAGATCTTCACTATCCTACAAGCCTGAGCAGAGGACTCTGTCTGTTGCATCCCCTGCAGCCACCACATCAGCAGAGCTATGATGGGATGCCGTGATGATGAGCCACACAATAGAGTCCCCTCTTGGACTGGCACTAGAAGAGGCACTAGGAGCAGAGCAGTAAGAGCAGAATCTGTTCTGTTGTTGAGTATTGGGTAGACTGCTTCCTCCCTAGCACCACAGGCTGTAGCTCTTCCCTCTGTGGTTGTCTACCCATATCCTATAGGCACATCAATGACCAGTGGAGCTAAATTCTATAGCAAGGTCCCTGAATTTTGTGTCCTGAAAGAAACTCTTCTTCAGAGAAATTCAAATTAAATTTGAGGGTTTGAATTTAGTTATATATGAAAATAAAATCATATATGAAAAAATATGAATAAAATCATCCACACAGCAGCCTGCATGGTATTTGTTTTGATAATAGATTCCTGTTTATTTTATGCTATTTCCCCACATTTTAAATTTTCCAGATTAACAATCCACCGAGGAGCCTAAGGCAGTCTGCAGATTCAGGCAGACTTTACTTCAACAGTTTGCCTCAATTCACATATTCAAGGTTTTCTTCACAGAGTAATTTTGTTTTAAAATGACAGCTGAAATTTTGATGTCATTGCATCACTCCCGGAACTAGGCCCTAAGCATGTTTTTATTGTGCCAGTGCCCTATATGGGCCCTGATTGCTTTTTTCCTATCCCCACCTGCATTCTATAATCCCTCTTTAGGGCTCTAAAGATCTATTACTGTACCAAGCAGCATTACTTAGATTGCAACTTCTTTGGGGCTGGAACCATCTCTTTGCTCTGTTTGTAAAGCATCTAGCACAGGGGGCCCTTATCTATAACTGGGGATTCTAGAAGCTACTACAATAAAACATAAATAAACAATCTACTTTTGACAGGAGACAGCGTATTTTTCCTGACTTCTGCCTCCTGGCCAACCCTCTCTATGTAGCTTGTCTGCTGCACAGAGTTTGTGAGCAGGGCCAGGAATAAGAAGGGGGACTATGTTATGCAGTTGCCTTCCCCCTATGCTCACCCGTTTCTTGTTTCCATATATTGTATTGTTTTCTTCTTCACTCCACACTAGGCACTGGAGGAGAACATAGCGGATTGCCTCTTTAGTTATCTAACCAGCCGTATGCTCTAACAATAGCCAATTTCTCTGAAACTTGTGGCATTTTCTTTCCCTGTCTCTGTTGTGACCTTTTGGTCACCTTTATGTGATGGAACAGTGAAAGTCTCATTTACATGCACGTTTCTCAGAAGCTCAATATTATTGTCATGTTTTCCTTAACTTTAGAAACCCAAATATATACTTCCTTCAACACAAAAGGAAGAAGCATTTAAACCAAATACAATCTACTTAAATCTACCATACATAAGGTAACTATATTTCTCATTTTATCCAAGTACATAATACTGTCTTTATTTCTCTAACTCATGCAAATAAATACTTAATTTGATGCCATTATATGACATTGGTTGTAATACATTTTCTTCAGTTACATTTAAGAAATACATTTTCCTTGTTTTAGTCAGTTAGTTGGCAATTTTTTACTTCTTTTTCTCAAAGTCAAGGCTCACCTAAGACTTGAAACTTGTGTTATTATTTCTGACCATTTCATAATAAATGAAAAGCATATGACCGAATTCATCTTTCAAGACAGCTTCTCAGTTTTCCTTAAATCATATTCTATGCAGTCAAGTTAAAAAAAGTTAAAGTTTATGAATCTGTACACTGTACAACTACAACATTTCATAATACCAAATATTAATTTGACAATTATACTACTAAAGATTTCTGTATCCTAAGTAATTACATAGGAATACTTAAAGTATTATTTTTCCAGACAACATAATTATTTTCAGGATTATTACATAGCACAATACATTTGTCTTTGTCAAATACATTTTTATTTGGCAGCCTTAAGCTGTCTCAGTAGATCCTATTCCTACCATGCAGGGGGAAAAAAAGATAACTGAGTGAATTATTGTTTAACCCTAAGATTTAAAATTCTGCAGGCAAAGCTATTCAAAGCACAGATAAAAATTAAAATGGAATTTACTTTCTTCTTCCACACAAGAAATTAATGTCTCTGTTCTTTGTTTAAACCCTATTATTCCCACAATGGCAAGTTCTAGCCCACTGCATAGAGGCAGCTGATTTTTAGACCCTGATCCTAGTGGTCTTAATTGGTTGTCTAGAGAAAAATGTCTGCTTTGTGAATACAGACAACCATATATATCTGCTAATAAAACCTTGGTTTTCACCAGGACAGTTATTTCTCACAAAAATGGCACTGATCACTTCAATTGTTTCTCATTTTTATTTCACTTGGGGCCTAATGCACTTCTCATTAATGTCAGTGGAATGCCATGGACTTCAGTGGGAGCTGGATCAGGCCTTTGTTGCTTTTACTTCTAAAACTAATTTACCTACCTTACTTGTTACAAAAAAGTGGGTCAGACCTTCTGTGCAATTTGACCATTTGCAGAATCGGTCCATACAGCTTTCCCCTAGAAGCATCTTCCCAGTTCAGGGGAGATTCACTAGGGGCATAAAGCCAGCATAGAAACTCCTAAGTTTTCACCTATCCTGATACCAGTGTATGGAGCATAGCTAGAAGAAAGAGTGCATAGCTAGGATGTGCTTATACTGTGCTGATCCCCAGCTGTGTTTTTGGCCCCTTTGATTCTTTAGGAGCTATCATAAGCTACAGTAGCCTGATGTCTTCTATAATTTACTTTGGGGACTGGCCCTGCTCACAGAAATCCTAGCATTGGATGATTGCAAAAATGAGTTTTATGCCACCCATGCTCACTTCCCTGTCCCCAGTTTGCAATGTATCCTCCTCCACCAAAGTCAAAGTTCTGGCCCAGTGTCTCCATGGAAATATTTACAAGTTGACAAGAGTCACACTATGGGCTTTATGCTAGTTTGTCATTTTCCTTTTTACCATTTACACTGAAGCTAGTACAAGTATATATATTATACAGGGAATCTCTCATGGATCACCTTGCTCTTTGTACAGTAATGCCATAGTATGCAGTCTGCTTTTCAACAATGGATGATGAATTGCAGAAATTTGTATTATAGAACATACCAGATCAAACAATAAATAAGAGACACCAGCTGATCATTAAACTGCAAGGAACAAACAAAAGCAACTCTTTTAGGGTGTTGATGGTGTTCTTTCATATGACTCTAAAGTAATTTAAAATGTGTGAATTGTTATCTAAAAATGCGCAGATGTTATAATGAAGCACTTCTTTGCAATGTATTATTACATTTACTTATTTTGTAGCCCAAATGCGTCTGACTGAATAAAGTAATAATGGAAAAAAATCACTATTTTCCAGGATGTCAGTTTAGGGATCGTCAAACATAGGACAGAAACAGGTTGTTTAAAAATGGGCAATTGAACAGGCTTAGACAGATTTCAGACATATTATATGCATTATATGTTTCTAATTTCATGAAAAGTACATGCTTAAGCATACAGACACAACAAACTCCTTTTTCAAGGCTTGATTTTAATGAGATCTACAATTCAGATGGTTCCCTAGATTGCCTGTGCAATACACTCCAGTTCCTCCTTTGTCTACAAATCTAACAATAGGAGGGGTTCAAAGATCCACACTGTATGATCAATGTCCCACCATCATGTCTTCTTAGCATATCCACAATGTGTCTCAGGAGCCATGTGATCAGGATTCATCATCGAATTTGGTCCTCAGGTGGATCATTATCTTCCCTGGGCCGGGTACTGACAGGGAGTGCGAAGTGAATGCTGATCCATGCTCCCCCACCATTGCTGAGTTCAATGTTTACCACAAGCAAATTCTCTATAATAACCTGACATTTACCAGTTTAAAAGGAAATGAGTTAGCCTGCTCCGAAATGTCCTGGTCAAGTTCAAGACTACAGTATAAATGAAAAATTGCAAAAGACCCCAAGTTAAAACTACCATAACGTAGGCTCCTGGACCAGTGTGAAAGCGCTGGTTTAGGAAAATCTGTAGTGTCACATACCATTTAATCATAAATATATGTTTTGAGATTGTTCAGCAATAACATTATTTGTGGAACACTTATTTGGCAGAAATAGTCACATTATCATGTGTCCACCTTCGTGCATAACAGACATTCCTTGCAGTATAATGTCCTACATCATGCCCTTAGACTTCAGCTTTTCTGATGGCAAAAATACACCCGAGACACTGAAAAGTGAATGCAAAGCCAAGTGTGAATGAATGTATTACATTTTTAAAGCTGAAATTGCCTTAGTGAAAATGGCAAGGATAAACTTCTGATCATTAGAAACTATTTCTTCCATATCTAACAATCAAGAGACATAGCTGGTCAGACCACGGGGTGCTGCCAAGAAGCAATCGACACAAACCACGTAGGTGGAGGTGCAAATGTAGTGCAACGCTTACCTTTGCACTGCCTTCATTCTGAGGCAGCTCTGTGCCTGAGGGGTGTGCTAACTTATGCTGGCTGCTAACAGCCCCAAGAATCCAAAACCAAAGCCAGGGATGGGGTGGTATCCCTTTCCTCCATCCATGCCGCTGTTCACATAAGAAGCTTCCCACTTGTTCAGCAATAGTTGAGGTTCCCCTTTACTTGGAGTGACCTTCTAAGGGCCAGATACACTCTGCAACTAGATTTAATCAGCAATGCAGTGCAAAGCAGATACATCACACCACAGGATCTGGCCCAGTAACTTACTCCATCCTCACTCTTTCCCTTCTGTCGCCTCCTTTAATTTATGTTTTCATTCTTAGGAATAGTAAGGTGACTCATTGATATTCTCTACTAGAAACCTTAATCTTAGGCAAGCACACTGAAGCCTATAACGTATATTGTTTGCACAGGTATGTTTTAATGGGAGGGGGAATGGACAAAAACACTACAGGAGGAAGCCTTCAGAACAGAAACGCAATTGCACAGTGGTACACTCTGGGATCAGTCCAAAATGAGGAATGGGAGCAATCAAGAGAAACTGGGGCAAATGTTGTTCTACAGAATGTGTATATGAGGTCATGCCAGATAAATAAAACAATAAGAGAAGAAACAGCAAGAGGCAAGTACCTCTAGAAATAGCTAAGGGACAGTGACTGTGGATGTGTGATTGTCTGAGCAGAAGTGAAAATTAAAACCTAGCTAAGTATTCCCCACTAGAGCAAATTTGCAGGTTTTGTTCTCCTATCATAAAATCCTAAGAAAAGCAACTTGTCATAGCATGTCTTTACTGAAGTCTTTCATTCCCCATAAGATAACCAGCTTCAAACAAGGTAAAGTTTAATGGCATGCTGAACTGGGTAACCATGGAATAACTTCATTAATCACTAAGGAAACACTGTTTGATTAGGTGATTTTCCAAAGCATTTATTTAAGAGCATGTACTGAACTTGTAAATTGAAAGGTTGCCAAAAAGCAAGTGAGCCTCCCTGGAAGGTGACCTCCAAATATTTTTTTAATTGGTCTCATGTCCTTTTTGGAATGTACAAAGAAGGCTCAAATTTAAAACACACACACATTTTTATTTGATTTATTACCTCAGCTGTATCAACATTGTGAACTCTGATCTTGCCTGGTTTTGCTGGAGCACTTGTTGGGAGTCTCAATGGATGTGTATTAGTTCCCACAATCACACCTTAAGTTTTCTGATTGAAATTTTCCAGATTTTGTCTGAATCATTTGGCACTTCCGTACTGGTCCATGAATTGGCAGTGGGCAGGGATCTTTGCCATTTGTTTTCAATTCTGCAATCATTTGTTTAATAGGATTAATGACTGCTATCATCTAGCTTTATCAGTTCATAGCCTGGGCTTTTATTTCACTACTTCCCCTTTGAATTCTCCGGTGCATAGTAATACATTTAAATGTGCTTTGTAGTCCAGGGCATCAATATTTTAATTTCTTAAAGACTAAAATTAAGCTCAATTTCTATTCTGGAAGTCCTCAGAGCATGTAACCTCTTGATGAAATTATGGTCAAAGTAAGAGCAATAGCAATCTCTCCTGTGGGGAGCTGCCTCAAGAATGACATTTTGCTTAAGCTCAGAGACCAATATTATGAGTAGTTTTCTGAATTTAACAGCAAGGTTATATGAATAGTCTTCACTAAAGGAAATACTTTGACCTTTTATGTTTAAAATTCTTTGCTATTTTCTGTACATCTGTTCACTATACATAAATGTTCAGCAACACAAAACACACATAGCATCACCCACTCTGAGCCAAGAGTGGAACCAGCAAATAAATACCGAACACAGATAATTATAGTCATGCTCTCCTACACACACATTTTGCCCACATTTTCGAAAAAGCTCTAAGCCCACAATTTGGGCTAGATTTTTAAGAGAGCTCCACTTCCATTTAGGCACATAAATGGTGACCTAATTTTAGCTTCCATTAAGAACAATTGGGTGCTGAACAATTTTGACAATTGTTGACAGTCCGTTACTTCCAGCGAACTGTTTCCTACAGTTTTATGCTAGTAACAGCTAACAATTGTGTGCTGCTGCAATACCAGAAAGATTGCTATAAAAAAACCAAACAAGCATACACATCAACTCAGCTTTATGTCTGAACATATGTTTATAGTGCCCTTGTTCGTATGAGTCTGCCCCTTTAAAAGTGACCAAAAATGATCTATTTTTAATAGTTTTGGACCTTTTTTTTCTTTATTTACTTCTAGGTAGGTTCTTGTACCATGACTTTCACTATTGTATCTAATGTATAAAAGAGTCCTTAGGTCTTTTTCTTTTACAGTTTTCTTTTTCTGCTTGTTTTCACCTTAGAAATTTCAGAAATGTCAAGTCTGGTCTTCTCTGATTTTGCAGGATGACTGGGAGATGTTTACTATGAGTTCTCATGCTTTAGCTTAAAATACAGTATTGTTGAAACTTGAACAAAGACATCAGCTTGGTCCAAGTGTGTATGAGGCACTGAGTTAAATAGATGTTAATCAAAACCAGAGCATTTTAATCATCTGACCAAATATCTTTTCTTTTCTCAGAACTCTTGTCTCTTGTCATGTCATACGTTTGCTAGTTCTCCAGTGGATATATGATATCTTCCACGGTACAGAACAGCTGGATTTCTAATATGAAATCAGGCAAGAAAACACACTCTACTTCAGCTAAAAAGTTTTAAAAACCTTCAAAAAAATAAGAGCAAGTCCAAATGCTTATTTTTTGCAGGTCATGTATATTAAACTGAACCACAGAAAAATGAGATAATATTAAATGTGGGTGGAAAGATTCACTCCTAAATGAATTTTATTCAGTAGTTACAGAAACTACAATGAAACAGACAAATTCAGCTAATCAGGCAACATTGTGATTCATCTTACCCCTATGGATCCTCTCCAGCTTTACTCAGATTAGGCATAAGACTTAAAACTCTAGGAGAGCCTCTCAGCCTGCCAGGTGTAGCCTCTCTTATGTTTGAGAAATAGAAGGGCTTGTTTTCCAAGGAGAAAATAATGAGTACGGTAAACGTGAAAGACTTGATTCTGATCTCACCGAAAACCTGCTTTTCACAGTTCTACTGAGTTACACCTGATTTACACAGGTCTACATAGAATCAGAATCAGATACACACAGGGCTTCTCCACAGGTGTGGCTCTTCTGTGCAAGACCACCTGGTCTGGTTTTAAGGAAGGATTTAAATAAAGATAGGGTGGTTAATTAACGCAAAGAAGAGAGAAATTTTCCAGACATAAGCAGGTGGATGGAAGGAAGCACAAAGATAAAAGTCTGTGTTCACTTTTATACTATTTTAATATATTAAAATGTGGAGATACCATCAATAATAAGGGCCATGGTGGATGTTAGTAAAAGAAGCAATAGAGGTAAATTTTCAGGAGGACTCTGAAGTTGCATGGTTCTAAGACTCGGGAAAATTAAATCATGTTGAGATGGGCTTAGAAAAGTCTCTAAAAGGGAGCCCTACAGGAAGCTATGATCTCTATCGATAATTAAAGTTTTACAGATTGCTATACAGAAGTGTCGTACCATGTGACCAATGCATAGCAGTCCAAAGCTGATCTAGCTAACTACAAGAGCATCACCCCATTGTGGCGCGATCCCTAAGGGTGCATGTATAACCCGTCTGCTAGACATGGTGCTCTGTCCACCTCTAGTGGCACTTAGACCACTAGATTAATGAGTCTTCTACAGCCTTAGCTAAGAGCCAGTGTGGCTTTTAGCTCATGCAGTAGAGGCTCATACACTGAGGTCCCACGTTTGATCCTGCCTGATGACGACTGGGGTCTGTGGACATTACATAGGCACAATTTGATGCCCCTTACATCACCCCCACCTCGCTTCAGCTGCCTGAGAAGGCATGGCTGGAGGAAAGAAGGCATGCCTGGGACTTCCCTGTGCTCAGTTATACCCAGCAGTCAACATACTTTAGAGCAGTCTGATGTCTGTTTTAGCTTATGTTAGTGGACTGACATGCCACACAGCTTGACCCAACTTTGCACCTTGCTCCCTCTTGAGTTTCACAGTCAGCTCCTTGGCTGCAGATAAGAATTGAGTCCAAGGTTCTACAGAGCTTCAAAGAGACAGATGAGATTTTTGGCACTGGTTAATTTTTTAAAGAGAAAAAATGTATTGAATTCTATTTGGCCAGTCCCCTATAAGGGAAAATCCTCCTAAAGTTCCATAGGGCAAATTTCTATTGTTTTCAATGGTATTCTACAGAAATATTTTGTGAAGTAAAGGAGTTTATTGCCAAAGCCACGAGTAAAGATAAATACATACTTAGCTTTCCTGCAAGTTACAATTCAGAAATTATTTCCCAGCATGACAAAAATATCATTTACAAAGCAGAAAAAGGAGAAATAAGATAATTTCTGAGCACAAAATAATAAGGTTATAAAAATGCATAAAAGCATTTATGTCTGGGATGGCATTTCAATATATAAAATTAACGCATTCTGCAATATCTATAGATATGGACTTATATGAAACAGGAAAAAATTACACTGTCTTGAACATCAAATTTAACTTCCCATTAGCTTATTTTGATGATTAAATTATGCTGGTCTGAGGGTTATTATGCCCTTGAGCCAAAGTTTAACAGTCTACTTATGGTCTTGGGATAGAGACTTTTAAGGAAAGATGATTGTGTCATAATGCAAGTGCTGTAATAGATATACTTGGTTGACTGATCACATACAAATGTATTTAAATGAAATCTGTATCGTATCAATCAACCACTGCAACACATTTAAGCTATTTTGGCTCTTCATATGGTTGATATATGAGTAAATTATAAATACTGTAAAGATCAGCATTTAAATCAATATTAGCATAACAACATTTGAGACAACTAAAACATTTTCGGTTATCTCACAGTAACCTGGAACAGATCAGTCCATGTCATCTGACTTTCTGTACTCTACTTTAGGGTAGTTATGCGTTCTGAAACACTCTTAAAATGCTATAAGCTCTAGAACACAGGCTGTCTTTAGAAAGATCTGACATAACAGCAATGGTATGCCACTGTCTCTCAGCTCTCACACAACCCTTTCGTCCCCATGTATTTACTGGATGCACTCTCTGGAAGGCCTTGACGTAAATCACCATTGTTATAACAGTTAACATGCAATGTTAGTAATAAATTAATTAGCCTTTTAGCACATGACCTATGTCCCTGCAATCCCTTCATTTAGGCCCCTTGACTTGCCTACATCCCATCCATGCAGACACGTAAGCCAAAAGCCAATTATCTGGAAGAACTGAAAGTGACCTGCCCTTCAAAGGGTATTCTGTAGCAAGGCTGTCCCCAGCAGTACACAGTAATGAAGAAAATGCCTAAAATTGGCCCATTACATTCCCATTAGATAGCACAAACCTGCAGCTTTATTATAAAAGCTATTGTTGTTCAGCGTGACTGAAATAATTGAAGCTACTTTGAAGCTACTAGTCATTCCACACTGTACTTCCATCCTCATTTGGGACATAGTTATTTCATTGCTCATCTGTTTGTCACCAATCTAAAATAAGGTGTTGCCAACATGTGAAGGTGGGTGGGTTGCTGAGTGGGAGGTAAGAGGAGAGGATAAGGATAGCTCCTGTGTTATAGGCATGGATCATTCCTGGACTCTGAGCCTCATTCAATCTTTTTATCTGGAAAGCAAGAAAGGCATTAACAAATTCCTGTCAGAGCTATATATTTACACTAAAATAATCCTTATTGGACATGAGAATGTTAGCCATGAAATAGGGCCTGTAAATGAAAATATTGTTCTCTTCAGATCATGTTGGTTTTTATTTCAGAAACATATATATTCACAGGAGGATGGTGGCAGGCTATTCTTTTTAACCACAGGGCTTGCTGCCATGCACAGCTATACCTTTTTTCCAGCTTCCAAAGGTACTTGGTTTCTTAGAGTAATTACTGCTGAAATGAGCACATTTCCTTTTAAAGATATATATTGTATAGATTGCTAGGCTAGAATGTCCCTAAACAGCCCTGAGTCCTCTGTTGGGGACCAAAAACCCAGCTGAGTTAAACGAAAAATTATACAGATTTTCCCCAGTGTCTGATAGAAGGAAAGCTTAGCATCTTTCATGAAATTCTGATGACATTTCTTACTGAATTAATTCAAACAATAATCCTTCCACTGATTGCTAGCCATCAATAGTAGTAGAAAAAGGAGGAGATTTTGGATTTAGGATAAAGGATCGTTGTATATCAACATCTTGCCAGGTAGATGGAGTGAAGTAAAATGGCATGAAAAATTGGCAGAAAAACATCCATATTAACTGCCAAATGTAAAGCTTTATAGAATAGTCCTTAAAAGAGAGGTTATTTTCTTCTTATGAAATATTAATGAATACTTAAGCATGAGAATAAATGTGAATGTAATGAATTAGCATACACAAGTAACCCCTCAGATTAAAAACATTTTAGCAGCCAGCAGAGAGACATATAAACAGGGGCAATGAAACTTACTGATATACTGAAGGATGGACATGCATTTTCCACTATTAAGAAAAATGTATAAAGATAAACCAACTTGATATATGTAGCACGCACAAAGTCTACATACATCCTGCAAAATGGAACAGATATTTTGAGAATGTTCATATCCTGCTACTCTACTCATCCAAATTCAGTTGATTGCTGTCCAAGTTATTCCTAAAGAGAAAGGTAACAAACTTTACTTAATCTGGACTAATCATTTGAAAAGGTAAAAATTCTGATAATTATTTAGCTTATCATGCTTTCATTTCATATTTTATACTTTAATAATTAGTAAACATAAATTATTATTTATTATTATTTAAAATAACTACAAACGGAACAAATAATGCATCCAGGCCAGGGCCCCATGGTGCTGGGTGCTGTATAAAAATATGGCCAATGGCAGTTACCTGAAGAGTTTGCAGTCTATAAAACAAGACAGAACAAGTGGATGTCACAGTAAGTGGATAGAAAGAAGGTGGGCAAGGGGGGCGGGGGCAGGAGGATGAGGTAAGAAAAGTAATAAGAGGCCCTGAGGCATGAGTGGATCATTTCTAAAGCACTACAAATAATGGGCATGTCTCTTGGAGGGAAGCTCCCACATCCCCCATACAACCTACCCAACTCTTGGGTCCAGTTGCACAGGGATGAGCAGCTGCTGCATGTCTGTTATTATGCTCCTACTCCAAAATGAGTGGGTGGGGCCTTGGCTCTATCCCCACACTCTGCCAGCCAGTGCAGCTAGGCTGGTGCAAGGGAGGACAGAAGTGCATTACTGGTGTGAGCCAGTAGCAAATTACTACTTCTCTGTTTCAAGGAAGGAAGCATGGAAAGAATGACATCTGCCTAGGACACAATTCCTCCCCTGCACTGCACCTGACCTGGGGTGGTGCAACTATGCAGGGCCTCTCACTCAGGGCAGAGCGCAACAGTACTGAGTAGCTCAGAGCAATGAAACTGCTTCCCTACCTAGTCTCATGTAACAACAGATATTTCATTCTCCTCCTCTCCACAGAAGAATGATACAGAAGAAAATCCTATATCTACAGGTTTAGCAACTGACATCAGATTCATTTCAGCCAAGCTCTATGCACTTCACAGCTTTACAGCCCCGGTTTTGTCCGAGTACTCTGTGGTCACTCATATCCAGACCCTCTCTGCCCATCCCGCTATCCCAGCTGTACAAACGTGGAGAACACTGCTGGAAAGAGAACAAGAACAAAGGGAGAAAATGAGATTTATACTAAATGCTCAGAAGAACTGATAGTTGCCTGCAGCTGGTAGGAGGATAAGATAGATGAAGCTGATTTGACGTTATAAAGAAGTGAGTGACATTTTAATATTTTAATTAAATGAGGGTAGAAACAAGAAGAGAGTAGGTATACAAGAGCAGGGAGGACATGGGTAGAGAGAGGAAATAAAACAACAGCTGGCATGAAAATATGAATGAAAAGGTGACTTTTTAGATTCTTTATTGTTAAGTAGGGAATTATATCAAGATGAGATGGGAATTAGCGGCTAACAGGAAACAGGCAGGAATCTAGCATTATCTATAATAATGTTTAAATGAATTTATGTCTTTAACCAGAGAGTCCAACACCAAAGTAAAGTAATCTATCCATCAACACAACTATTTATAGAAGCCCATTCTAGGTGCTAATGCTACTTAATGTGCCTTACTAATGTGCTGTATTTTATCATAAGTAATAATACTTTTGGACAGATTCCATTCCATTACACTTACACATGCTGAGTAGAACCTTACACATCACATAGTCCCACTGAGTTCAGTGAGACTATTTGCTCACTAAGGTGCTACTTCATATGATTAAGGGCCTGGTCCAAACCTCTTAGTCCTTTCTTTGACTTCAATAGGTTTTGGATCAAGTGCTAAGGGTGCAGAGTGCAGTCTTAATAACTTACTCTTCACGACACTCCTAGGGGTATGTAAGGAGCATTTTTATAGATAGGGAGACTGAAGCATAAAGAGGTTAAAAGACTGACCTAAAGTCACAGATATAAGCTGTGGGAGGGCCAAGAAGAGATTTCAGAAATGAAATCCTAGACCCCTTGCAGTCACTGGCGAAATTTCCCATTCATTGCAATGGGATCAGGATTTCACACCAGATTTCCTGGTTCCCAGAGCTATGCCTGACCACACAATTATCATGCCTTCTTTTATAAATAATTTATAATAATATTGTTGGGAAAATTATGCAGAAAACACTCATCCATTCACGCTCCATCAATACGTAACTAAAATATTTTCTCAGTGGTAGTTAGTATCTCTCAGTTTCGTGGGACCTTCCACAATAAAATGAAGACAGGCTGAGTTACAGGACATCAGATTTGTTTGTTTTGTAGATTTGAACTCCAATGCTATTTTAATTGCTTTTTACTTCCTTACACCACTGAAACAGCATTATTATAATGGACTTTTTATAAAAGTAATACATTAATATATTTTAAAGTTTCATATGATTGTTTCAATAAACAAGCTTTCAGACCTAAAGATGAGCTTTGTGTGGCTCAAAATCTTCACCAACAGAAGTTGGTCCAATACAAGACATTACTTCACACATCTTGTCTCTCTAATATCCTGGGACCAACACCGCAACAACACTGCATTTTGCAACATTGTCTTTTTCACTTGTATTGACCTCATTTTGCTGCTCAGCAGATTGTAAAGTCATCCCCATGGTTTCACATTTGCATCACTTTTCTTGGCTTCCCTTCATAACAATCCCTTCTTCACAATAAGGTTTCTCTTGATCAGCATCAGATGGAATGAAGCTCTAATAGCTTTTCCACCTACCGGGCTGCTTTGCAACGAACTTTGGAAATAAAAGATGCAAAGTCATTCTCTCTTTGTAAAGGCACTTGTTCTAGTACCTTCTGCTGTGTCTTAAATGTGTACTTATATAAAAATTTCAATTAGATTGTATGCTTCTTGTGGCAGAGACTGTGTCTCCTATGTTCTGTATAGCTGATAACAAGTAAATAACCATAATTCTTTGTAGACCGTTTTTTTTCCCCTCCTAACAAAATGAATGCCATTCAGATGTTCAGATCAGTACTTGGGACATGCTATAACATACTAATTAGACCAGCAGCATAAATGAAGGTGTTACAAGAATTCCTCAATCTGTTCAAATGGGGGAATGTGTACTGTTTTACATCTCTATAGGGAACATACCAAAAGCTTTTAACGTAAGACGGCAGTGAGCTGTGTAGCAGCAATCTGAACTTTGGAAAACAATTAAGCTCCTGTAAACTCACCCGAACAAATTCATAACCTAAAGGGAGATGGGGAAAGTAAGAAGCAATTTTGAATCTTTTCTCCAATTCTTCTAAATGCTCACCAACGCTATTTGTGATTAGCAAAATTGTTCAACTTACCCATGCCATCTAATATTCTTCTTAACTTCTTCCCCTTTAGAACTGGGAGAATAGAGAGAGAAAATATTTGTGAACATGTTTGCAAAATTTGAATTGCAATTTGATCTCGCCAAGTTTATACCCTTTGGTAGAAGATGATGACAGAAAAGTCCTATTACATCATCTAGTTTAACTGCTGGGATGCACAAAAACGCCACAAAAGAACAATATGAGCTTATTACACAGGTTTTGCTCCAATTATTTACACAGGTTTTGCTCCAAACGCACACTGAGGAACTTGAGGGAAGATTCAACCCCAATGAGTCTTTCTTCTGTGATAAATTTGGCTCTGTATGTATCAATATATGGAAATAAAAGTTTCTGCATTATCAGAATAGCCAGAATGAAAATGACTTGAACCACTGAACTAACTTTTCTGTGCTTTCCAAAATGGTAGAATGTTTCTGGTGCAACTATAATAGCAAAATCTTTTACTTTCTATTGACTGTATTTAGTTTATCATCTGTAATTAGATTTATTTATTCATATGCTACTAATACGAAGTTACCAATTATGTCATTAAAAGGTACCAATTAGCTTATTGTATGTGAGATATTTAAGATATCTAACTGAAAATATTATTTCTAGTAATTACAAAACATGCAATTAGTCCTTATGAAACTGATTAGCAATATGTCAAATACAATTAATGGGTTTCAGTGTCATGCAGAGAGAATCAGATGTGACATCACTATATTCAGTAAATTTAGTTTAATACTTGAGACCATTTTGGAAACAGCTTATATTAAGTTTATTGGGTTATTGCACTTATCTGAGAAGGGGAATTACTTTAGTTTCTCTGAATCCATGGATCAAACAGAATAAGTGTTTCTTTTAGCTGAATGCTTAATAAATGTTATGCTTACATTCTCCATCATTGTAAATTTTGGTAATAATGTGTCAACAGGATCAAAACTAAGAGCTGCATTATTTTACCATAAAAAGAGGGATATATTATATTATAAGATTATAAATAATCTTCTTGCTGAAGTCTCAGAATGGAAGTAATGGAGAGTCTGGGAACCTGCCCATAATTCCTGGCAAAAGAAAATATGGCCTAGGAGGTTTTAACAAGGTGTCTGACCAAACCTCGGAACAACCAGCCAATATGTGAAAGGCAGCAAGTTAGGTGGTTAAGTCTTTGAAAAATGGCTCGATCATTATTGGTCTTTTTCATAATGGTCTTTTTGAACTCAAGGGTCCATCTCATAGAGAGCAATAACTACACCCCTTTTGAGTAGTGGTGGGTAACCTGCAGCCCAAAGGCTGCACGCGGCCCATCTGGGTAATCTGCTGGCAGGCCACAAGACAGTTTGTTTACATCGACCATCTGCAGGCACGGATTCCCGCAGCTCCCAATGGCCATAGTTCACCATTCCTGGACAATGGGAGCTGCGGGAAGCGTCAGCCAGCGCATCACCAGATGAGAATTAATCAACATGTTTTGTTACCAAGTTTATTTTACAATAGGTGGAAATTTCAGCACTGTAGTGGAGCAATAAATGCTAAACTTTTAATGGCGACTGCAATGCTTTGACATCAGATTATGATTTTGTTTGCTTTGCAGGTGTATAGCGTGTGTAGCAACAGCAGCTACAACAAAAAAAATCACTATCAATAAGATTTAGGCAGTAAACCACTTTTCTGGTGTCCACACAGTTTCTAAAAAGAATTGTACCAAAACTAACCTGCAGCATTTCTCCACCTTCAAAGGGTATGTCCACATTGCAAAGAAACAACCGCGGTGCTGAGTCTCACAGCCCGGGTCAACAGACTCAGGCTCATTGGGTTAGGCTGCAGGGCTAAAAACGGCAATGAAAACATTCATGCTCAGGTCAGGTCTCAGAGCCCAGGTGCCAACCTGAGCCCACTGGCATTTTTAGAAATGCAACCCAAGCCCCATCAGCCTGAATCAGTTGATCCAGGCTCTGAAATTCAGTGTTGCAAGTTATTCTATGCATTGTAGACATAACCTAAGTGCCTACTGAGTCAACTACATGGACCTTGTTAGACTATCTGTAATAGCTCTAACTGATGGCTTTCAATAACACTACAGAATCAAAATTCTTTTCCTATATCGCTTCTAGTAAAGCTTCAAGAATCTCTATCTCAATTATCTGCAACTCCAGAAATGTATGCAAAATAGTGTCACTTCCTTCTACATTCAGATAATCAAGATTACATTGTATTTATTTCCCATGTAATTCATTGTTTTGGTGTGCAAATGTATCCAGATATCCTAATTCACTGATTACTGCTGTAGTTCAAAACATCTCTTTGCACTGTAAGGAAAATAGGGTTTTATTTTAAGCAATTAAAATACAGGATTGGCTCAGGAATGATTTTTAATAATCTCACTTTTTTCCTCTAAATTGATTACTTTGTGTTGAAGTTCTGAGAGAGAAATAAGTTTAGTATATCTTTTTATAAATGTATTAAAAAATTAAACAAGCAGTTATAAAACAAATATGAATTTAAGTGAAATACGTCACTAGTTAATTTAATTTATAGTTTTCCTAATTTGCAATGATACAATGCAATAGTTCAATCAAGCTTATAACTTGAAATATAATAAATAAGGGAATGGTTCTATCTGGTTACTACAATAAGAAAATTAAATCAAGTTATAATGAAGAAGTTAAGGAAAATAATTCTCATGAGCTCATACGGGAAGGTTAAATGGGGAAGCTGTTCCCTTTGATTTAAGCTATTTAGCTATATTTCTGGTAAAGGCAGAGGCTAGCCCTTGCCTCATTTTTCAGGAAATACATCTCTTAAAATGATTTGCTGGTATCATCCTCTTTTGGCTGCTCTCTTCCATTAAGCTTCATTGTTCACAGAAATCAAATAAAGCTTTTGTTTATCTAGTCTGTTCCCCTGCCCTCTTTAACCCAATGCCTGCATCTTTCTGGTAGTCTTGTGCAGATACAAAAATGATTCCTAGAATCCCACACTCTTGCAATTCATTAATAACCATAAAGAGATATATCTTGAAAACAAGATGCAACAAGGTGCCATGTGACAAGAAGCTGGTAGGCAAACTTCTGCTTAAGCCCAATATATAAATATCTTAGTTGCTTAAATATAAATTAATGACCTGTCAGCATTCCCATGTATACTCATGGGATGTATACACATCCTCATGCCAATGAGTTAATTATGGCACTGTGAAAGTAACTGTAAGGCTACATCTACACTACAAGTTATGGGTGTTCTTCTCCAGCTCATGTGCACATACTCATGCTAGCTCTCATTGAGCTAATATGAGTATAAAGAGCAGTGCAGATGTGGCAGCAGAGCCTTGTTATGTACAAACCTTCCTGAAACCAGTAGGTATGTATTCAGCACACCTCAGCCATGCCTCTGCTCCTGCAATAGTGCTATTTAGACTCGCGCCGGCTCAGTGAGAGCTAACATGAATATGTGCATGTAAGCAGGGGCATAACACCCTAGTTTGTAGTGTAGAGATATATGGGGCAGAATCTAGACCATTACCTTTTGTCCTCAGGGCAGAAAGCTGCTTTAATCCTCTCCTAGTAATGCTAACTTTCATTAAACATTTGGCCAATTGAATTTTGTCTAAATCCAAACATGGCCTATGTTTCCTACAGCTTACGTCTCTTATCAAAATAAAATTTATTTTTGCTTCTGACCGTCTCTGAAACATTGATTTTTGTGAGGGTTCACAGTGACTCCAAAATGCTGAATAAGTTAAAAGTAGATGTCAAAGTTATATAGATTTTCTCTCAATAGGCTGAGTAATTATTAAACTACCCTCCTCCCATTATGTTTGCAACCATATAGAATTCCATACCCCTAATTACTTCTCATTATTAACAGCACTTCTTGTTTTTACTTACAATACTGTAACTTTATACCACACTTTCTGTTGGTTGTTTATTTAAATGTACTCTACAGATTAATTTTAAAATTAATTCCCTAGAATATCCATGGTATGCATTCTCAAGTGAATCCCCTTTTCACTTGAGGGGGATTTATTTACCTAGCAATGTAAATTTCTATAAGATATAGGCTAAATTGCCGCATCAACACATTATTTATATGCTCAACTTGCCCAGGAAGAGGAGGCACAAAGCAATTGTTTGTTTGTTGGGGTAAGGTTGATGAGACTAAACAAGCACATCGTGTTTCATTGCAATGCAGAAGTCAGCTGTGGCTGTAAACCTGTAAACATTAATGCTGGAACTACTTTTTTGAGGAATTCTGAGAACACTTGAACTTTATGAGTTAGAATTGAACCTAAAGGAACTGAACCTTCAAGTATCTGAGTGATATCAAAAAGAGTTCCCTTGTAATCATTCAATGTGCACAAGAGAGGTTTGAGGTGCAGAGCAAGAGAAGGGGAAGCCTACGAACAGAGTAATTTTGAGTTCTCAGATATTGATTTCAGGAGTTGTTGCAGAACTATACAGAGTAACTGTTTACACTGCTAACAAGACAGATAGTGGAAGCCTATCAGACCAAAAACTTTCCTCCCCACACTGAAAAAAATCTTGAAATGCTGTTGCCTCACACATCTTGAGTGACTGATTTATTGAGCACATGCTATACATAGGATTTCAAGAAATGTCAGGTAATAAATAGCTACGCTGAAATATAGGCAGTTATTATGTAGCACTGCTTATCATTAAGGCTACCTTCACTTCCCAGGATAAAACCCTGTTTTCAGTTGCTTCTCACTTTGACAAACTTTAACCATCTGGTTTAAAGTTTATGCTGTGTTTCTGTCTCTGGGTGATGTATTGTATTGTGTTGTATTGTATTGTATTATATTGTATACTCTCGATTATCCAGAATTGGGTTAACCAGGATGTAGATTAACCAGGATGTCAAAATAAATATGTGTAACTCACAGGGCCGGCTCTGGCTTTGTTGCCGCCCCAAGGACACACACAAAAAAAACCAATCAGGGAGCAGGGCAACCAGTGAACCAACATCCCCTTCCCTCAGCACAGAATGGATGGTGAACCAAGCCCCCTCTCCCCATATTTTCTATGGATGGTGATTATCCGGGATTTTATTAACCATGATTAATTTTTTCCCTATCATCCTGGATAATCGAGAGTCTACTGTATTTTATTTTTAGCCAAAATGGTTTGGCCATTTCAGAGAATAAGGCTAGGGGAAAATACTGTTTTGCCTCAGTTAATAAATGTTCAGACCTTTTTAAAAAGGGTTCTAGCATCCCCATGCTTTGAAGCACAACTTTTTATTACCTTGACACCGACATATTTTGAGAAATGAGACACTACACTAGTAGGTTGCCATCAGAATTGATTATTATTGCACACCGTGAAATATCACTAGTTCCCTAAGCCTTACAATAGTGTGTGTAGATTTTGAAGGTGGGAATTTGTAGCTGAAGTGCCCCAACTTCTATGTATAATCCTTCACCCCACTCCCCAGATGACAAGGAGTATCCTCAACAGGGAACCAGCTATACCAGCTATATAGACTTCAGAAAACCTGTTAATGAATCATGCAGGTGAAAGCTGAATAAATTGAAACCTCTGTTGGACAGGAGAGCAGCATCGTGATAGGATAAACCAGTTGTATGTTATACCCTTATATGTGAAGAAGTACCCTCCAGTCATTCATGGTACCTGCCTTCTCTCATTATTAACTATCTTTCCAGAGCTACTGACATCATCAGGGTTGTTGGGTCTTTGCTAAGCCTATTTGGATAGAAGCTCAAGGATGGTCCAAGGAAATACACCACTCCAGCCTCATCCATCTTTCTTACAACTGGCTGACCTTTAAGGTACTGAGAGAGAGAAAAAGGAGATGATGATTCCCCACCATGAAATCAATTCAGGATGGTGGTACATGTACCTGTGGTTGGCAGGAAAGAGTAGGAGAACCCTGGTCTGGGAGTCCAAAATCTTGCTTAGAGAAGAACTAGAGAGAGAACATTACTGAAAATATTTTTTCTAATAAGCTTATTATGGTCTACCATGACTCAGTTTCCATACACACACTCCTTTATTAATCCATAGACCATTTGGTGTTGGTCATATCCAAAATATTAATAATAATACACCCTTATATGCTAAACCTTCACAGCAATACATTTATAAGCATTGACTGAGAATTCATGAAAAGATCAGGCCCAAGAGACACTTTCCTATCATGGCTTAGCTCCAGAGGAGTAAGGAAAAGCTCTAGCAAAGAACTCCCTACAAACCTTTTCTTTTTTATACACTATAACAAATAAGTGATATCATTAATGGTTATTGGACCTTAGCTAAAGTCAGCTGAAGTATATTAGGGTTGCATTCTGCTCTCTTCCATTTTTTACCCTTTATTCCACTTTGCCATATTTTTTCCCAAGTAGTGGACTAATAATTTTTAATAAATTATTTATTGCATCTAGTGCTCAATTAACCATGTTTTCTTTATTTCCCAAACCTTAAATGAGAAACTTGTAGTGGCTCTCTTGAATACCAGCATTATAACATAAACACTCCTCCTTTCTCATTAGTTCATTCCTTTTTGTCACATGCTCTGGGCCTATTGCTCATGCTAATATCCAAACTCAGTTTAAAAATATAGTTCACAAAGGCCTAACATGGGCCTATGTTCTTAAAATACCACTCAGAAAAAGGGGAAGAGATTCCTAACAAGTCTGGGCCCCCACATAGGCTTCAGCTTTCTTCCAATAGGCTCTGCTATGCCTTGGTTCTTTTTTCACAAAAAGATTCCTCTGCTTCTCTTCCCCAACCCCTCCTTAGGTCTCCCCAAACTTTAGCTCTATCCCTTATTTACCTTCAAAGTCTTTGGGAGGTGAGGGCAACTTGATGGTGTTCAATTTGCCCATCCCACCTTGACATGTTCTGGGGATGGCTGGTTGGTGTACTCTTCTGTCTTCGTCTTCGGGGAACTAACAGGAGGGCCCACTTACTGCTACCAGGAAGAAGAATCTTCAGCAAAAGTGAAGAGGACACAGCTTCCCCTCTTTTCCCTGTCCTTTCCTCTGCTCTATGCATTTCCACAGTTTAGTCTTCTAATATCCAACATTTTGCTACATACCCCTGTACCATGCTAATATACAAACTCAGTTTAAAAATATAGTTCACTAAGGCTTAACATGGGCCTATGTACCATAAGACAACATAAGGCCACTATTTTATAACATGGAATGCATATTTTGGGATGTACCTAATTCACATAATGTGCACTGACATACAGAATATCTCTTTTGGGGACAGATTTCTGCTTATACTGCAGCTCTGTTACACTGTTCCCGCAACACTAAGGAATCCTACAGTTGGCCTCCCTGGCAAGTGAAGTAGGGAGAATATTCCACCACCAGCTCTATATCACCATTACCTCCTGGTTCCTGACTGAGGAGGTATGGTCAAGTCACTGCTATATTAGGCTGGTTCTCAGCTACCACAGTAGCTTGTTGGAGCTATGGACAGCCAGATTTAAAGTAGAGAAGACCTAAGGATGATTTATCCTGGGGACAAATCACTGATCTGTCCAAGGATTGTGACAGGGAACGGTTTAAAGGTATGTTAAAGATACTTTTACCTACCATGACTCCTCCTTCCCAACTGTGAATTGTGTTAAGTGCAGCTCAGACCACCCAAAATCTGTCCCACAGTACTTTTGAGGACCACTCCCCAATGCACTGTAACAATCATCCCACTCTCCAGTATCTGTTATCTACAGTTATGTACCCATCAATAGACACATATCAGCACTTTGGTTCTGTTCATTGTTTGGAATTTTTTCCCTGTTACTCTTATATTTCATCTTTTAATCTATATGATGTATTTAACAGATATACTACTGGTGTAGGGTGATGAAATAGCAAGTGTGAAAAATAGGACCGGGGGTGGGGGTAATAGGTGCCTATACAACACAAAGCCCCAGATATCAGGACTGTCCCTATAAAATCGGGACATTTGGTCACCCTAAAGGGTGTGTTACTGCATACCACAATGATCAATAAAAAGCTTATTAAGTAAAAAAGGGAGAGTTGGCAACCATATAAATTTAGATAGAAATGTGATGCAAAGGGGGAACTGAGGGTTTGGCAAGTTCAGAAAATCTAGTGGGCAAAATAAATAATATATTGAAAGAGAAAATTCTATGAGGCTGAGAAATATATTCCACACAGTAGGAGTGTACATGAAGGATGTCATTATGATGCAAAAAAAGTGACAATCAGGATAATGGGATTTGACTAGCCTAATAATACAAATACAGAACTGATCTAAGGTAAATGAGAGATATTTAGAAAAATAAAAGATCATAAAAGAGTTCATCTCCTCTTCTGCCTTGTTTATATTCTCTCACAGTGCTTTAGAAGGATTGGGAGACATATGGGGGAATGCTAATGCTATCTAGAGAACTGCTAAAACATTGATCATGGGGGATTTCAGTTATCATCTATGAGCTTGGGTGGGACACTAATTATAGAATCATTAAGTAAGAAGGTTTGCTCCTAGACGTACTAAAAGTCTGCTCTCTTCCCAGATGATTGATCGACTAACAACATTGGGAGTCATGCCGAATGTAGTAATAAAAAGGTTTAAGAAAGGACGTGGTGGACAAAAGGAAAGGAACCAGGTAAATTTTAAAAGGATAGAATCTGATGAACAGCTAGGTAGGAAATAGCAGTCACAATAACATCCCATTTGAAAAGCCTCCTGAGAGACAGAATAAAAAAAGATCTTAATAATGCATTAAGTACACAGAAAAAAAATCTTTAAATTCACACAATTTAACATCTACCCGAGGTAATTCAAAATAAATGTTGAGAGATTCACATTTTAAAAAGACCTCTTTGAACAAAGACCTCTGGCTGTAGTAGAAACACTTATTTTCTATGTAAAGTTGTAGCAGGAAACAGAGACAGAATTGTGTTTCTTCATTTAGAATGTTATTCCCAGGAGGTTTGAAGCTTAAAGATAAATTGTTTGCTCTAGTGTCCTTGTAATATGTGCTCTATAAAAAATGCTATATGTAGCACACTGCAGTATCATTAGTAGTGTGCCATCTGTATTACACTATTTTGTTCCCAATAACTGTATAATGTGTGGGGAAAAAAGAAATGTCCTGCAAGTCCCAGAATCTGAGATTTGGTTTCCTTTGTGCTAGTGAATATTTTGCTAAATTCAGGAGTACACCCTTTTATGTGACATCCACAATAAATTTCATTGTGAGTGGACAAACACATTAACGTTTTAATAACATTAGCATGCTGCATGGACTGCTGCTAAGGAACTATCCTGAAAACATATTCTGAGTGACCTTATTCAGAATTCATATAGTTACAGAGTCTACCATCAGATTTTATCTGTGAAAGACAGGAGCTAAAAGATATTAAATTTTAAAAGGCACATTTTCAGAGAATATGTAGTGAGTTCAGGCAAGATTATTGCCATCAACTATTGTACAGAACAGGAGCAATGACAAAATCAGGAGGTATTACAGGAAGAGACAGAATAAATAAAATCTATATTAAAACTCATAAAGTCTAAGTGTCAGAAAGGACCATAGAGATAAATGGGATAGCGCAAAAGTCAAAAGAGAGATGACACGTACAGGTAGGCTTGGATAAATATAACAATTGGGTATATTTTTAAGGACAGCACAGAAAATGTACCAGAAAGGTGTATGAAAAACCTGAGAACAGTTGTCAATTGTAATTTTTTTAAATATAGCAGAGAAAAGAGTTGAACACAATTTTTCCCAAAACAAATTTGAACTCCCATTCCACACACAATGTCTGCAGAACGAGGGCCGAAGGGAACATATAGGAAAATTAAATAAACAAACAAACATATTTACATATGAAAATATAACATAGTTGTCTAAACTAAGGAGCAAATATCTAAGGATTCAAGATAATATGATATTCATATCTACTACATGCCCTTAAGATTGAATGATAGGGTCTGATACTCAGTTGATTAAAACTTCTTTTTCTTGTGTTCTTCCACCACAATCACAAGTTTTTCCAGTTCTGGACACAGGATAGGGCCCAGTCTGTAGCATGCAAGATCTTCCATGATGTACAGTTCCTCCAGGAGCTGCCAGACCAATAGATGTCCCATGGTTTGTGTTTCATCACAGTCACCATGTGTTTGGGTCATTGGAATAGCCACAATTCCACACATTGACTTTTGACCTGCCACATCCTTCTTTCGATGTGATTTAAACATCTTTAGGTCAACCAATTCTTTTCAGTGCTTGCAAATCATTTTGGGGTCCATCAGATTAAAAACCCTGTAGAAGTGCAAAGCACTACTTCACCAAATACATAGCTTCAGGCAAGGGGTTCTGCTTAGAATGATTTGAGCACAAGAGGTCCTTTTTAGCACACTCTGCCACTAAGTTGGATTCAGAAATACAGTTCATCTAGTTATTATGGGTGATTTCAGCTAATAATGGTCCTGATACGGCAATGCTGACTCATGCACATCATCTTTACAGGCAAATAGTCACATTAGTGCCCAAAAGAGAACACACATGAAGAAGCATTGCTCAAGACTTTAATCCAAAACCCTTTAAAATCAATGGAAAGACCCTCTGGCTTTGAATCAGGTCCTATATTAGCAAGGATTGCAGATCAGGCTCTCCATTCCCCATGCATGCTTGTAAGTATAACTCATATTGTAAATTAGAGCCAAGATTTACTAGTATTCTCTGGCTTCTTCATGCAACCCTGGCAATACAAAGAAGCTATAAAACCTGCTGAGATGGCAAAGCAACCATAAATCTGGTTTAACCATCCAGTTCTGGCAGGTTTTCAGTTGTTTTGCATTGCTAGAAAATATTGATGAATCTGGCCCTACATTTACATCATTCCAAGTCTAGGAGTTGTCAAAGAACAAAGGTTGAACAGTTAATATACAACGAGGGCAAAATGAAGATTATGGAAATTGTCAGAAACATAACAACTTGAATTTGATAAAATAATCTGGTTAAACAAGATGCTTTTAGCAAAGTATAAAGAAGCACACTATCAACTTGTCCTGTGATGTGAGTACAAGGCTTTCCGCCTTGTATCCATAGTATTATCACCACAAGTATTTGATTGTTTTCTGTTTCTTCAGAAGATGTATAAACTAAAAAATTGGAAAATGTGCCCTGTCAAAGTAACAATGCACATTGATTCCTCTTGTCTTGATGTCTTTGATAGGATGACTTATCTTAAATTTAAGAAAAGTTGTTCTATGTATCAGTGCTGCTTCATTAATAAATTAAGGTGCTATTCAATAAATAGCAAGGCTGCTTTGGTTACTTAGGAAATTCTATTTTCTTCACAGTGGCTCTTTAAAGTAACATTTATAAGTATTGAAACATTAATAACTCAAAGAGATAGAGTTTTTGAACAATTATCTGTATTATAACGTGTTTTGGAAACACATTATCTAGAAATACTTCCTCAGTGATGTTTTGTCTACTCTTTACAATGTGTTTTAACAGCTTGATTTTCAAAGGGCTTAGTATTGGCCTCATTTTGATCCTGATTCTGATATTCTTATCAAATTGAGTAGCACCATATTTCATAAACAGGCCCATTGACTTTCAACAGGACAGTTTAGACCTCAGGTTGCTGCTCAACATGAGTAGGCATATAACTGTCTTTTTGCATGTGCAAATAGTCACACCTGTTTTTTTCAGTCACTAACATCTGTTCATGAAGCTGGTAGGTTCTAAAACCTGCACACACAGGGTTTCTTTGTGCGTAAATGTAGTAAGTCTGCACATGGATGTTACTGCTTCAAAAGTGTGCACACAAGTTTTTGTATGTGTGCAAAATCATGCATTGGAACCCACTACATTACATTTTACCCATAATGTTTGTATTATGGAAGCTCATTCTGTGACTCCATAGTTAAGGCTAAATTCCCTTTTGCATTTAAAGCTGGAATGCAAACTTTTTTGTTATGCATGTAAAATTAAGTTGATCTTTCCGAAACACATGGAGCCGAAACACCCGGGAGCCTCCTGATTGCTGTGCAGGGGGCGCAAATGGGAGGCTAATGTCAGGGTGTCCTCCTCCCCCATGCTCCTGCACCCCCTTACCCCTTCTCCTTGCACCTCCCTGGGCCCCGGAGCCGAGCATCCTTGTCTTTCCTGTGCAGCTCCATGCTGCCTCCCTGCAGCAACTGTCGCCGCAGGGTCCTAGTGCCTCCTATGCTCTACTGCCAGGGCTGACTGACCCTGAGCCTCCCCTTCCACATCAGACCCTTCCCTTTTTCAACGGGACCCTCCACCAGCACAGGGTCCCTACTCGCCCCTCCCACCCTGCCCACAGTCACTGCTCCTGCCCCACGTTGGGCAAGGTGCAGCCCCATCCCCCACCCCCAGTGAGGCTACAGTGAGAGGCAGCAGCAGGGGAAGAGATGCACACAGCCCTCCCCCGCACAGCACCCAACAAAGGGGAGGAGAGGGAGATTCCTGGACCTGAGAGGGGCCCTAGGGGCACATGCAGTGACAGTGGTGAGGGTGAGTGTGCTGCTGGGAGGGAGGAGTGAGAGGGGGGAGTCCTCCTCTCTGGCCCCAGTCCAGGGGAAGGCTGCCGGCATCCCAAACTTATCCCTATCCCTGCCCCACCCCAGAGCCCACAACCCCAGCCAGAGCCTTCACCCCCGCCCATATATAATATAATCTTTTGTCTGGTGAAAAAAATTCCCTGGAACCTAACCCCCACATTTACATTAATTCTTATGGTGAAATTGGATTCACTTAACATCATTTTGCTTAAAGTCACATTTTTCAGGAACATAACTACAACGTTAAGTGAGAAGTTCCTACACTTTCTCAGTATGAATCAGGCTTTACCTGTTGTACCCTCCTCCTTGTGCTTCCTTCCGGTATCCCACTTCTCCACTTACTTCAGGCTTAGATCTCCATCCACTGGTGAATCTCTTTTAAAGCCCGCCTCACTATGTTAGCAATCCTGCCTGCAGAGATGCTCTTCCCTCTCTTCATTAGGTGGATTCCATATCTTCCTAACAATCTTTCTTCCTTGAACAACATCCCCCGGTTGAAGAATCCAAAGCCCTCTCTTCACAACCACCTTCACAACTACACATTTCAATGGTCCCTACCTGGGCCTTTTCCTTCAACAGGGAGGATGGATGAGAACATGACTTGCACCTCAGACTCTTTTATCCTTCTTCCCAGAGCCCCATAGTCTGCAGTCACCAGCTCAAGGTCATTCTTGGCAGTATAATTAGTGCCCACATGGAGAATAGTATGACCAGACAGCATGTGTGAAAAATCAGGACAGAGAGTGGGGAGTAATAGGTGCCTATATCAGACAAAGCCCCAAATATTAGGACTGTCCCTATAAAATCAGGATATCTGTTCACCCTAGTGGAGAAGCAGGAAGGGGTAGCAGTCTGAGGGCTTGATTAGCCTCAGCAGACACACCATCACATCCTGAATTCTAGCTCAAGGCAAGCAGCACACATCTTGAGTTTACCAGTCTCGATGGCAGATTGATGACTCTGTCCCCCTTAGGAAGGAGTACCCAACCACCACCACCCATCTCCTCCTCTTGGGAGTAATGATCATAGAATCCCCATCCCTAGGAAAATATATTTCAAGCGTTCCGGTCGATGGGGGCTGATCCCTTCCCACAGATGACTCTTCCAAATTCTTCTCCACCATCGTACCTATGCAGAGAGCCTGAAAACACTTTCTTACCTCCATCTGCATTGGGGGTACGTGGGTTCTCCTCTTTCTTCTTCTGGGGGTCACATACTGCCAATTTTCTTTCTTCTGGGAGAAAGACAAACAGGCACATCCTGTGTAGTCACAATGGCTTATTGCTCACTATCCATATTGTCTTCCTTCTAAAAACCTCTTCAGATGTTGTATTTACTGCTCACAGGTGCCTGAAAGACAAAAAACTCTGTGTGGGAACTCCCCCAAGATGAACTCCCAGACAAACTCCCTCTGTTCTCTTCTCCTCTGTTCACCACTGTTGCAGTTTATGAAATAATTATCTGCAAATTAAAAGGCTGATGCTTATAGGCTGTTACTTCTTAATAGTCCAGATGGTATTATTATTAATCATTAATGTAGCACAATAAATGTAAGTGACATTATACAAAAACATATTCCTTGTGCTGAAGAGCTTATAATACAAGACAGACAAAAGAAACTAAGACAGGACACGGGACACATGGAAAAGCATGGGTAGAATAGTGGTAACAAGAACAAGATGGAAGGATTTCTGAGAAAAAGTGAGTTTTGAGAAAGGTTTTGAAGGAACAGAGAAACAGTGTTTAGGCCATTCATCTAGATCTGAATAATGATATACTAATACTGGAAAGTTTAAGGAGATGAAGAAGAGTAGTATTGACCTGAATTTATGGGCTAGTTTATTTTGGCTCATCTCTGATCTGATCAGAAGATATTTTAGGTACTTGTCCCAGTTCAAGAACAGAGAACACAGAGAGTTCAATATCATGAGAGGACTCTGAGTGTGTGTGGCAAGGACACTTATACTGAAGACAATACCAACTCGTCAAGATCTTTATTAAAATATATGAAAGAAGCAAAACACAGAGTCACAAAGAAGTAATACAATTCTATGATCCCTGGTGGTAACATTTCTGTTCTAAAAGACTACTTAAGTTAGTATACTCACATCCTCCCCTGGTATTAGGAGACAGAGGACCAGCCTTGACTCTGAACTGATGGTCCAGGCTTCCCAAATTGATAGGGATTAGGTTTGACTGTTGAGTAGCTAGGCTGTATAAAGAAACTGAACTGATATAGTAACTCCTCACTTAACGCTGTAGTTATGTTCCTGAAAAATGTGACTTTAAGCGGAATGATGTTAAGTGAATCCAATTTCCCCATAAGAATTAATGTAAATGAGGGGGTTAGGACCCAGGGAATATTTTTTCACCAGACAAAAGACTATATATATATACACACAAACACAGAGAGAGAGAGAGAGAGAGAGAGAGAGAGAGAGTATAAGTTTTAAACAAACAATTTAATACTGGTACACACCGATGATGATTGTGAAGCTTGGTTGAGGTGGTGAAGTCAGAGGGTGAGATATTTCCCAGGGAATGCCTTACTACTAAATGATGAACTAGCAGTTGTCTGAGTCCTCAAGGGTTAACTCATTATTAATGTAGCCTCACACTCTACAAGGCAGCAGGAATGGAGGGAGGGGAGACAGCATAAAGGACAGAGACAGAGACACACACTGTGTGTGTGTGAGAGAGATGGGTATTTCCCCTTTAAGTATGCTGACCCCACTCTTAAGTAAGCTGCATAGTTAATTAGATCAGCAAGCTGAGACCACAGCTGTTGCCAGGAATCCCCACCTTCTCCAACCCTTCCTGGGCCTTGTTGTGTGTCCCCTCTGCTCTATGGAAGATGGGGTAAGCTGGGTGCAGGAGCAGGGAGGAAGGGGAGCTGACTTTAATCCCCCACTTCCCATCCTTCCCCCGCACATCAAGCAGGAGTCTCGGGGAGCAGCTCCAAGGCAGTGGGCAGGAGCAGCACATGGCAGTGGGGGAAGGGACATCTGAATCACTGGCAATTGATAGCCTGCTGGGCGGCTGCTGCACAGGGAACTTAGGGAAGTGGGGAGCTGATGGGGGGCTGCAGGCCGACCTGGTTCAAAGCCCCTACCAGCTAGCTGCAATGGGCTGCTCTTCCTGCAAGCAGTGGACAAAGCAGGCGGCTGCCAAACGATGTTATAAGAGAGCACTGCACAATTTTAAATGAGCATGTTCCCTAATTGATCAGCAACATACAATGAAACAATGTTAACCAGGATGACTTTAAGTGAGGAGTTACTGTAGCTTGATAGAAGATAGGAAAAAGCGACCCCTTTGCACGGTTGTTTGCCATCTTATAGGGTACTACCCACTGCCAGAATCTAAGCCCAAACTACCATGTCCAAATCTTTTTTCCTCACCCACATAAATCTTCAAGTATACTTACTCTATAGGTTAACATATAGTCATAACATAATCATACATATTAGTATTGATTATCTCATTCCCTAACCCATTACCCTTGGCCTAACTCATGACTTCCATGTTCTTTGGTGTGCACTGCAGTTACCGGTCTGCTTCAGACTCAAGGTAAACAGATTCAGTTCTTTGTTCAGTTCCCCATTCAGTTCCCCAAAGTTAAGGGGGATGACTGATAGCACATTTATCTACGCCAAAGGTTACCATCACTTATACTAACTTGCTCTAGCTAATCATATAGGATACAGGCCTGTAGGTTACTTGCATTACAGCCAACTATTGTGAATAACCATGAATAACTCTTCTGAATACCATATACTGGAATTCCACACAAACAAAACTCAAGAAAATACCCTGAATCACTAATAATATAATATGATAACAAAATAATATGAATCAAGCCAAAAGAAAACATATTATGCAATATAGCAAACTAGCAAACTGGCCTTATGGGCTACAGTAGATAACAAAAGGCATAGGAGTAATAGAAGACAAGACAAAAGAAGAGGATGGAAACTAGATTATGCATGGGTTTGAAGGTGAATTTGAGGGATTCCAGTAAATACTAAATAGTAAAATATAGTAAAAATACAGTAAAATACTGTAAAAATACAGTAAAATACAGTAAATACAGTAAATACTAAAATACAGTAAATACAGTAAATACCAAAAGTATTTACTGTATTTTAGTATTTACTGTATTTACTGTAATTTAGTATTTACTGTATTTTACTGTATTTTACAGTATTTTACTGTAAAAATACAGTAAATACTAAAATACAGTAAATACAGTAAATACTAAAAAGTAAAGGGGAAATAAGAGTTGGATGGCATGGTAAGAGAAGTAGAAGAAGAAAATTATTTTCATTTTAACAATGGAAGGTGTGGAAAAGCAGAGAAACTGGAGAGTTCCTGCAATTAAGCTGAGAGAATTACCAATATATTGCCAAGGACTTGTAACACCATGCTATTATGTTATAACATTATGTAATCCTCATAACATTCTTGTGAAGTAGAGAAGTATTTTTCCCCATTTGGTAGATACTGAGGCATACAGAGAATGTGAATTGCCTAAGGTCAGTAGAGTTTCTTGAGTCCCAGTCCAGTGTTTTAATCACAAATTCATGTATAAGCCAGTTTGGATTATGTAAAAACTGACTCAAACCTTTTGCCTACAGTTAAAACTGAACTTGCCACTTCGAGGTTTCAAAAGTGCCAGTTAAACATTTGCCTCTTTACTTTCTGGTCTCAGGCAGGGTTAAAAGAAGCATTTAATCCTGCGAGAAATACTATAGTTTTATTCATCATTTGGTTAAAAGAGCTCCTGGACATAGGTAAGTATATTGTATTCAGTGGTCTCTATTACAATTTGTTCAGTATGACTGAATTTAGAAGTCAAACTCTGCCCTTAGATGTATCCATGGCTTACACTGAGCTATCCAAAGATTTTATATATATATTCTAGCCTGGCATTACAAGTAAAGCGATACCAAAAATAGTCCTATTTTTTTAAAAGAAAATCAGATATAACTTTTATGAAAGGTTATTATTTCTATGAGATATTCAGTGTATGTTCTCACTATACACCTCTCTCCCCATGTTGTACTGCCAAAGCCCAGGACAGTAGAACCATTTAACCTAGAACACTCTTAATATAGAAGACAGAAGGACGCTTGTCAAGTGTTATCTCTGAGACCAGGGCCAGCACTAGCCATTAGGCGACCCAGGCGGTCACCTAGGGCAGCAGGAGTTGGGAGGTGGTGAATTGGTGGCCTTGGCAACAATTCGGCAGGAGCTCAATGCCACTTCCACCATCGGCAGCATTTCGGCGGCAACTTCTCCTTGCCAATTTTGCCGCTGGCAGCAATTCGGCAGCAGCTCAACACTGCTTCCACTGTTGGCGGCAATTCAGCGGCGACTGCTCCTCACCAATTTTGCTGCCAGCAGCAATTCAGCTGCAGCTCAACGCCGCTTTCGACATTGGTGGCATTTCGACGGCAGCTTCTCTACAGCTTTTTTTTCTTTTTCCTTCACCAGCTAGGGCACCAAAAAAGCTGGCGCCAGTCCTGTCTGGGACTATCCACTTTGGAACTTGCTTGATTCCTGGTCCAAGACAGCTTGGGTTTTTTAACCTTCAGGACAGGAATCAAACCATATTATTGTTTGTGGGCCTTTGGAGTGGGGGAAAGTTGATGGGTTGGGCTGTGATATGTCTTATAAGTAGGCTTGTCAGAATTTGATTTATTTTGATGGATAATATTGATGTTTATTTTTAAACTTTTTTTAGATTTTTATCTATTTAAATTTTCAAAGTTGCACAAAATGATGGGGGATCAGACAATAATTATTTAAAGAAGTAGATGTTGGGAGTCAAAAAGTTAAAGCTTTATAACCATAAAAACACAAATTGTCAACATCACATGGCAAAATGTACAAGTAAATATCCTTAAATTAAACTCTGATAAGTTCTCAAACAGTGTTTTTCTTATTTTCTCTATCTGTACATTCTGATGAGTATCAGTGGAAATATTTTAGTTGGTTTGTGTTTGTATGGTGACATCAGCATTTACCAATAAAAATCAAATCCTTCCAAACCTACTTATAATGATCTGTGGAGCAGGCTGATGGTTTTGGGTGGGTTTTTTTGCCCTGGTATTGGTAGTCCATTGAGGATCAGCTCACGCCTGGCATTTTCACAGCTGTGCAGTGAGCAGGGTTCAAACATTTCTATATCTTGTATGGCCCATGTAAGGATCAAAGCACAATTGTACTCCTTGTAATCAAGTAAATATAGGGTTTGTTCCCTCCATACTTTTCTCTGGGTGTATAATGCCCTAAGATACTAGGAAGCATCTGGGAAAATGGTCCTTCCATCCTCACTGTGCACAAGCTTGCTGTTACACAAATTAATGCACATGACCACCAAGAAAACCTTTATACCACACCATCATGTACCCTGAGATAATTTCACAGAAAAAATATATAATTTTTTAGACTTTGTAAAAATTTCAGTGAACCTGCAATTCACCTGCCAGGTGCAACAGAGAGGAACATTATAACCAATCCATTGAAAACACCTCTAGTAACGATCTCAGATAGCTTTCTAGACATAAAAATTTCACAATGTTTTATAATCTGGGGCCTTCCAGGGCTAAAAGCAAGGGTACTGTGTGTTCCATTGAAATCTGAGAATAAAGCCCCTGCTTTACCACTTGTCAGTACTGTGGTAATCTCAAACGAGGGCCAGTAAAGTCTTTATACTACATCTTCTTTGATTTTCTCTGTGTAGATAGGCATAGAGTCATACAATTCCAGAACATGTGATTAAATAAATGCACACTCAGGGACAGACAGGAAGTATATCACTAACTAATTTTGCTTTTGCTACATGATGATTTATTTTTTTCAATGGTGATAAAATATGGTATCACCGTCTTGCGACCTCTCACCTATGCTTATGAAACTAACCAGTGCCATCACTGAAAAGTAATTTGACTTTTATGAAAAAAGTGGGGTATTAGAGTTGCATTTGTCTTTCTTTCTAAAAGTAAAATACACTGTTTATTCTTCTTCTCTTCAAACTGAAGAAAGATGCCTATGAATACCTTTCAGTGGTAGCTTTCTATTCCTTTTATTTGGAATTGGCCTTGCATTGTTTGATATCAAGTTGGTGCATTTCACCTATGTGTCTTTGGAGATAAACTCAACAGTAGAAGTCACATCAAGTAGATTTGTATTAGAATAAACTAACATCAATACCTCTTTGTAACTCAAGAATGAAGGCACAGTCCATGAACTTCACAGTCTGGCAGGGTACTATATGATCATAATAAAAATGTAATTACATCTTCTAGGTATGGTGTGCAGTTATACATTTTTTATACTTAGAATCTGGGAAAAAATACTGTATCTATTATATAGTGCTATTTAGGATAAGAAAGGACACTCTTAAAATTTACAGGCATATTTTACGAAGGGTAGCTAAATCTGAAATAAAAAAAATATTTTCCACTAAGACTGGAACACAATGTTTTGCTCTGTTTACTCTATGCTTATCATCATTTTTCACTTAAGAGCTACCTATTTTTAACTTGTTTCCCAGTATGATGTTCTTTCATTTAATATAAAACAGTGCTTTTCACATACTTTGTGTTTCACATCTTTAAAAGAGAATGAAAACAAGCTAATCTAGCAACACTGGATCTTGTTTTTGTGCTTTTTAAATTTAGACATAATGGATCAAATTATGTGTAATTGTAAATTTCTGGTTAGCTTTTCAATATGGTAAATGTAAAACCTCCATCCAAAAACCACATTGCTTGTACCTACAAATCCTACTGAAATTAGTGTATGCATGCCTGGGTTCTTTGCATACAAGTGTATATGCACATACACATGTAATATGATACATGTAACATTTTAAAAATACATATTATTATACTCATGTTTGACATACTCAAAAATGAATAGAGAACTAGTGGAACTATAAGTATTGTCACACAACAGTAATTTTCATTAAATTACTGTGTTGATAGCTTCCATTCCACCCAGAAAAAGTTAAAATTAATGGAAATATTGACAAAAATGCTTTTATTTGTATACATATGGTCTGTGAGCTGCAAAGATACCAATTTACAATTAAAAAAAAATAAGGTTACAAGTAACAAAGTCTATAAATCATAGATGTCTTCATTCATTTTAAGCTCTAGGACTCTTTTTGCAATTTGGATTTACAACAATAATTGCAAAGACTAGCAAGAAATATTCTTTGTGGGCAAGTTCACATATAAGCCAAAGTCTCCTCCGCCATAGATTAATGAATTGGGGGGAAAGACCTCTGGAGAAGACTGCATTTTCATAGACACACCTGTTTTACCTAGGTGCTCACCAAACAGACCTGTTTTACTAAAGTGATCAATTTGAGCTTTTTTTTTGGTTAAAATACACTTAAATATTCAGTGCTAGAGTAATAAAATGCTATTATCCTTACTGTATTATAAAATAACAGCAGAACTGTATTTAATATTCCCTAACCGTAACCTCACTCACTAAGTAGTACTAAGTGAAAGTCAGAAAGAGGTAGGCGAGGACTGGTGTGCCAACTGGTGGTGTGGACTCTGTTTAAAAAGTCCCCATTTGATTCCCCCTCCCCATCCGCAGTGTTTAAAGCTAGAGCTGATCAAAGTTAATTTTGAATCCTTGTTTCTGCTCAGTGATCACTAGGGCTGAATTAGTGATGAGCAGGTCTGAGGACAATGTTACAATGAAAGACAATACAGAGGATGCGGCAGGAGTGAAGTTCCACGCTATCCAGGAAATCACTGAGAGCTGCGCTAAGTGATGGAACCAACACAGCCTGGTAGCTAGAGATGGGGGCAGCAGCAAGTGCCAGTCAGACTCAGAGACAACAATGACAGCAAAGAGCAGCAGCATAGGCATAGCAGGACTCCACCCCCTTTCTAGGATGGGAAGGGAACAGAATGAGTCTCTGAATTCTGGGACTTTGCTGACTTTTGACAATCAACTGTGAGTGGGGTGCGGTGGAGGGGAAGAAGCGTGTCATGTTAAAGGGACTTTTGTTCACCAGACTTTCACACTTCAGGGTGAAAAACTGACGAAAAGGAATACTGCCCAAGATACCACAGATTTACATATTATTTATGGTTTACATGTTTTTGAATCATTGACGTGGTGTTTTCTCCAATTAATTCTGACCTCCCTCTCCCTTTTAATAAAAGCTTTCTTTTGATATACATAGACTCAGTACTTGCAAATGGGAAAATATTGCCTTCAAGAGGTACACAGAGATGGTGTTTAATTTTCTCAGATTTCTCCATAGGGGCTCGAACCAGTTCTGTTTTGTAATGTTAGGGGAAAATTGAACTGACCCCTTCTTGCTGTGAACAGCAGCTGGTAGAAGGGTTACAGATATATCAGCAGGTATACTATAACATGTCTTTTTAAATCTTATGACATACACAGCAGCTATGCTTCACCGTAAAGGCAAAACATACTTATATCATATATAAACTTTCTGGCAACAGACATGTTCAGCACAGTATTAACTTAGAGTATATATATGCTATAATATTCTATTCTAGTGAGAGTCCATCCCTTTACCCATCTAGGATATTTTCTTCTAAGCCTTGTAATCAAAATTCCTGAAAGAAAAACAAAGGTAAAATGAGTGATTAAAGGTATTTCTCCTAAAATATAAGCACTTTGTTATGTGTATTTATAATATTTTATCATAGGAAAAATAATTTGTTAACTTCAGTGGAGTTGAATTAGGGGTGATTTTGGCCCTGTGTTGCTTGTTCATTTGATTATAAACATAATGTAATTCCTTACAAATGGAATGAAAATGTGATGTATTGCTTTGGACATATTAGTAGGATTTCTATAAACCAATTAAGAAAAAGTATTACAAGTTATGCTTCCAGAAGAGATATCACCGTATCATCCAATCTTGACTGGCACTGTGATGTCAGTCACAATGCAGTCATAGTAACACCATTAGAAAGATATACAGTAGAACTCAGAGTTGTGGACACTTTGGGATTGGAGGTTGTTTGTAACTCTGAAATGTTCATAACTCTGAACAAAACATTATGGTTGTTCTTTCAATAGTTTACAACTGAACATTGACTTAATACAGCTTTGAAACGTTACTATGCAGAAGAAAAATGCTGCTTTCCCTTTATTTTTTTAAAATAGTTTAGGTCTAATACTGTAGTTACTTTTTCTTTTTTTGGGGGGGGGGGCGGGGGCGGAATGTCTCTGTTGCTGCTTGATTGAGTAATTCCAGTTCCAAATGAAGTGTGTGGTTGACTGGTCAGTTCCTATCTCTAGTGTTCATAACTCTGAGGTTCTACTGTACTGCAGTGGCTTACATTTTTCATCTGTGAAAGTGGCCCATTTTGCAGGCATAAATATCCATACATCCAATTCCATAAGTACAATATTGTCATGTGCACTTTAAATATTAGAATATTTCTCCCTGCACAAATATTTCTCAAAAACAATCAATATTTAAACATTTGCAGTACAGAAATAGTATTTAAAATGTGGCCATATTTAAAATGTTTAAAAACAAACACTCTTATTTATCTTCTTTTCCTACTTGCTTCCTTGTGACTTCTCCACTGCTACCATTTGTGACTGGAAAGCCCTCCATATTCTGTTTAGCAAGTCACTTGATTTGCCTCATTCAGATCCTTGCTGAAGATTCACTTCTGCTAACTTGAGAACTGAGAGGGGAGAATATCACAACTTATAAAGTTGAGATGAGTACATGCCATACTGAACTGAGTTTATGATTGCTTTTTTGTCCCTCTCTCTCTTCCCCATCTATTCTTTAGATGTTTATGATTCTCACTTGTTTAATATGTGAGGACAGCTTTGCTAAGATTCTCTCCTTAGCCTCTTCCCACAGAATTCCCATTGAAAGGGAATATCAGCAAAAGACTGGTTTTGTGGATATGTGATACCTGATGAAATTTGGTTACAGAGAGTCAATAATTACTAAGATCTGTTTAATACTATTTTTATCATCAATTGTTCATTTGTTGAGCACCAACAGTATGCTTGTCATTATGCAGAACACAAAGGAACTTATGAAAACCTTCCCTAGATGACCCTACCATCCAAAATTCATCCATGCTGGATATAATAGAGTGTTTCACTGAAATTCCTATTACACTAAGAATAGAGTATTTATAGAGGGTTTTCCTGCCAATGGTTTCATTGTAGAGCATGGATTTACAATGGGATTTTCAATAATCTCTGTATTTTCTTTTGTCATCAGAAATGCTTTTGTTGTCTTAAATGGCTCTAATCCAGGTGTACTCTGTACAATTTTTTCATTCTCTTTCTTCCTCCAGAATTTGCCCCTAAATTCTGATCTTTGTTACACTGATCCAATATTAAAGTAAATGAAGCAAATTTTACCCTAAATTTAAGCAGTACGGCCGAAAGAAGACTTCTGTCCATTTGTAACATCAGGGGCATCCGAAGGAATGAGGCAAAACCACATTCTCTAAAAATGCAACAAACTTTGGTGCAGCCAGAGCTCTCTCACACCAAGGCCTGCTTCTTCTGGTGCTGGTGACAGGCATCCTCACCCCATTTTCCATTCCCCTGGTCTTTTTCTCAAGCCACCTCACCTGCCACCCAGCCATGGGTGAAGGGAAAGTCCATAATACCATATTATAGCGCTCAATTAGTTCTTTATATTGACATGATTTCTATTTATTTTCTGCAACAGGCTCTTGCATATTCTGATAGGTGTTGTGAAGGAAAAAAATATATATTCTTGAATTAATTCCTGTTTAGTGATCTCTGATATTCTGCCTGTCCTTCTGTTTGTAAAGGTTTCCAAGAAAACATTTCCGTCTTTGTCACCAGTGATTTTCTTGTTACATCTGCAAATGTAAATAAGTTAATCATGCCTTTTTAATGGACAATTAATTTAACTTCCAATAATAACACAGAGAAACAATTGAGAACAAGAATAAACAAAACAACTGAAAATTAATCAAGTTACTGGATTATTATTTACAAGCTACAGCCAGCCCACTTTGTTCTTGGGTACAGTCTCCATCTTTATCTGACCTCACAGAATGTTACAGACCTTAAAAGAACATGACAGGACATGGTCACTTCAGTTCTGAAAGCTCCATACACCATACCAACTCATGAATACATTTATTTCCCAAGCTAGAGTTGTTCAGCTCTTATTAATGCTGTAGATTTATTAAGGCCACCATGGGCTCATGTACACTCTGATAAAAGACTTGTGGCATGGTTGCAACTGGCCAAGTCAGTTGACTGATGCTCGTGGGGCATGGGCTGTGGGGCTATAAAATTGCAGTGTATACTCTTGAGCTTGGGCTGGAGCCCGAGCTCTGAGACCCTCTGAGGGAAAAGTTCAACAGTCACCTCAGCACTGATGACTCCCATGTATGCTTCTCTACATTGGACTTATCTCCTGACATTCTGACCCTGTCACATGACCCTAGGAGCTGAGGCCCCAGCAGCTATCACTGTTTTTCTCTGGCATTACACTTTAATGTCTTAACTGCAATGTTCAGCTCAGTGTGGCCTGAACTGGCATGCACACACAAAAGTTAGATAAAAGCATCAAATACTCTTTCTGTAAGGTTGCAATTTAACACTATTTCTTGGAATCTAGAACCATAACACACGAATACCAAAACCAAAGAGAGACAAAACAGGCCGCTTTCTAAGGAAAAGGGTCTAACTCAATCCACCTCAATCCAGGCTGGTTCTTTGCAAACTGACTACAAAAGATCCAGATAGCACAGGTCCTTACCAATCCTCGTAGCCTTCACGCAGGACTAGGAAACCCCTTACAAACCTACAATAGGAATTTTTAAATTTAACAGTTTTCCATACACCACCCCTGTAAATTCCTTAATTAACAAACACAATAAGTCATATATTTCGCTTTATGGGAAGTCTCTGATGTCGCTGGTAGTGCTTATCAGGAAGAGAAAGTGACACCTGTTTTCTGTCCTGCTTTTAATTGATATTGTTTGGATCACACCCAGCAGGAGCACTTTTGCTTTCCTTGTCTCAGCTTTCATTTTATGGTACCACTTCCTCCTCTGCCTCCACTTCCAGCCCACAAAATCAGTAATAAATTTTACTAACTTCAGGGGCCTCATTCTAAAACTATACTGAACTTTTATCAAGAAACAATTGATTAGTGAGTCTTTTGGTTATCTCATCATTTTCTTCTAACAAATATGTCACTGGTCCCAATATTTGCTTTACCACAGATTTTCCCCATTTTCTCCTTTCCCTATAATTTTGTACTAGTACTTCCTTGGGCAAAAAAACCCTGTAGGGTAATGTTATAAGTTGTTTAAAGCATCACTGGAAAGCACTCCAATACTACAATGATGAAGGCAATATGAAAAGCAACAGAAAATAGAATAGAATTGAACTCCCCTGCTTCCTGACCTTTTTGTTAGTAAGGTCTCTCTCAAAACTCGAAGACTTCAGGAAATTTTTCTGAATGTGAACTTTTACTATTGAACAGACATATGTCTACAGTTTGAGATGGCAGTCAGAAGAATGTAAATCTACAGGAAAATTGAAAAGTGCTCTGATACTGATGAAAATGATTCAGAGGAAGGAGATATACCAGAGATAGCAGAGTGGAATTAATAAGAGGAAAATGTTCACCTTTAAAAAACAGGCAGTGTTTTTTAAGTGCAGAAAGCTCGCATCTCTGAATAAGTCAAATGTTTCTGTCATTGGGGCCACAGGCTAGGAAGAATACGATTCACTGACGAAACAATGAAGTGATGGCTTTTTATAAAACATGTTCTGATAGAATGTCTGGTTTACAGCTTGCCAAAACTCTGGCTTTTCAATCTGCAAGACATTTTGCAATTTGGTTCAATCTAAATCAGACAAAAGATCTGGTTTTTTGACATTTCTCAAGAACTGGAAAACCCTAAAAAATTATTTCAGAAACATAGACATGTTATTTCTGAAACGAAATACGCTCCTGGGACTATCAACTGCTAACTGAGACTGACATTCACTACAGCTAATGCTAAGACAGTGGTGAGACTGAGGAGGCAAGATTTGTGGCTCTAAGGCAGCTCCACCATGCCATCTGCTCTAGGTCTGGGGACACCAGGGTTTCCAGAATCACAGGCTAGCTGACTCCCAGGGCTGCCCAATATATGGGACTGCTGGCTTACCAGTCTGAGGTAATTAGGCAGCTCAGGGAGCCAGCTGGCCCAGGAGTCTGGAAGCCCTGGGATCTCAAGTTATTGGACAGTCTAAATAGAGGTGGTACCCCAGAGCCACAGACCTTTGAAGCCCATCCCAGGTCCTCCTGCCTCCTAGCTCCGTGACAGGTAACCTAGAAGCCCTCAGAGCTCTAGGTTGAGCCAGGGTTCTCAGGTTTCCAAGCTTTCTTCTTCAGAGCTAGGAGTCGAGCCTCAACTAGGGCCACCCACTCTAGTGTCTCTGTCATGGAGGGGGACACAGTAAGTATTATGAGGGCTGTTCCAGCGCAATGTACCCTAGACTCCTAGGTCTCTCTGTCCCAGGCAAGTTTGCAATGCAGGGGTGCCCTGGAGCCACAGACCCTGGAAGCCCTAAAGTCTCCAGAATCCTGCCAGAGAACTAGGCAGGTTTCTATCGGAATCTGCCTGTGATTCAAAAAAAGTTTGTCAATCCCGACTTGCTTTCAATGAACTAGCATTTTTCAATGAATCTCTGTTCCAACAGAAAATTTTAACCAGCACTAGTCTATAACTTACAAATCTTATCACTTACCTGATTTTAGTCTTTATTGTAAGTATAGGGCATTGTAAGCACTGGTTTTATACAGGGGGAACTCCACAGAGCTTGACAGAATTAATCCTGATTTGAACAATGGGTGCTAATGGGAGTTCAACCCTTTTGAAAACCTGCGACTTATTTAAAGACTTACATACTTAACTTTAGGCACCCAAATCGTCCTCTAGAGCAGTGGTCTTCAAAATGGGGTGCGTGAGACCACCCTCGGGGGTGCGCGAGACCCTGCGACTGCCACCGATCCCACCCGGAAGACCACCAAACTCGGCAGCGGTCTATTATTGTCCCGCCGAAGAAAGCAGCAGCTTTCTGTTCGGCGGCATTTCGGCGGACATACCCCGATGGTGGTGGACCGCAGAAAGGGGCCTCAGCAGTAAATCTTTGAAGAATGCTGCTCTAGAGGCTTTTAATATAATATGTATAAAACCATATTAGTTTAACACATATTAAGTTCTAAAGCACCTTTCCATGAGTGTTATATAGAATTATCATCCTTGTCTGCTGTTCACATGTTTGCACAGGTTTGCTGGGAAAAGAATATGCAGATTATACTTTCCTTCGCTAAATAATTATGGAAGCTTTTTTTTTTTTCTATTGTGCACTTTTTATTTCAAAAAGGATTATCGGGGGCCCAGGAGTGTTGAGAATAGGGTTGCTTGGGGAATATCTTTGTTCAGACTCTATGGTAAGTAAGGAAAAGGTGGGCAAGAGAATTAAAAGGTGGTATTTCTGCTTAGACAGGACAGAGCTAATGTGTCAGGCCATCAAGACATATTGTCAGGACTATGAAGCAAAACAATGCACCAATCAGGCTCTACCGGTTCACACTGTCCATCAGCCTAGAACCCCAGAGTGTTGCCTTTATCCCCAATCCTGAACAGAGAATTGCATTTGATTTCTTTGCCTGCACAGAACCTGTCTGAAATCAGAGGAGCTCAGGGGTTTGCCTACATAGTTCCCAGTGGAGGATGAAGCCCTTAGAGTGCAGCAGCAGTGTGAGACTGAGTACACAACATAGTTCTCAGGGTTGATGCTGCAGATTTCCCATGTGACTAATTAGCTCTATATTTGGATAAAAATTGCTTAGGCTGCACACGCTTTCCTCTCTTAACTCTGTGCCATGGGGTGGATGATCTGGAGCCATGGTTGTATAAATGATCTGCTTTGACAAAAACATGTCAATAGTTTGGACGTTTACGAGTGCAGTTATGAACATTTACAGCTGGAGGCAATGCTCCAGTACAAATGCTTCCAACATTCTGAGAATAATTGCCACATTCAAAATACTAGCGATTCATAGAAGAGTTTTGCCTGCCTTAAACTTTATCCACTTCTAAATTTTTATAGAACCTGATGGGTTTCTATTGTTTAACAAACCCAATTAAATATAGTTATATGCAGAGATCTCATAGAAACTGCTCATAGTATTTACTTGCCTGACTTGCATTGAAGACATTGCATTTACAGTGGGAGGGAGAAGATGAAAAGACAGTTTGAGACTGTTTTCAAGTGGACAGTTCTTTCCAGCTTTCTTTGGGCTAGCTAACTGGAATTATTTGCCACAATCCAGGGGAGAGAGAAACTGAATTAACTTTCTGCAGGTTTTACTCTTCTATATTACTATAACTTTTTCAAGCATGGCTAGTGACTGATATAACATCTCAGGACTCCCACAGAGCAAAGATGCAGTTGTACGTAAAAATCAGACATGAAAAAACGTTAGGACATTTGTATGGACTAGAGGAGAATTCTGCACTAGTGCAGAGGATGTAACTAGGTGCCTTGTCTGTCTGCTATGATCTCCAAGGCTGCATTCTAGCAATAGCATAATTTTTCAGATACTCGTATCACATTTTCATTCTTTTTTTCTTAAGGCAGGTAATTCTGTTGATCTGAGAAACTAATAATACCGCCTAGGGTCATTGTACAAGCTTATCTACAAATTTCTATCAACAGCATCCAACAATGATTTGCAATAGCCTGTTTACTTCTATCCTGAGCTTCTCTGAGCAGTGATGAATAAAACCCATTAACATGAGTCAGATGTTATGTTGATGTTGGATTGTGAGCAGATGTCCACGAGAAACTAAGATGAGGCTTCTGATTTCATTTCCAAAGAGGATACATTTTAATTTTCATCATTTCCCCCAATGAATAGTGCACTATGATATATCACTGAAACAGTCCAATTTATGTTTCCTTTACTGTTTTATAAAATATAGGCCTAAACTGTGATGCTTACATAGAGAAGTGTAAAATAAATCATCCAAGAATTGACAGAAAGAGTTTGGTTGGTGATACACTTCAAGCATGTGCTAATCTGACAGATCAGTGTATCACGATATTGTAAAAGTGATCTAGCTTTTCCAAGTTTCCTTAAAGCATGCTAAAAAGAGACACTTTACCAAAGTTATAGCTGGTCTCTGAATGTATAGCTCCCACAGATCAACAACGTTTCATCATGTGCCCTGCCGAGCAGCAATGAAACAATGAAACTGAAATTTATCCTCTATGGAAATGAAATGGAATCCCTTTCAAAGCCTTTGCACATGCCCTTCTGTTCCAGTATTCTAGAAGCAAGAGTATAAAAGCCCCATGCTCCAACTAGCCCCTAATATCTCTAACTCCTAAAGACCTGAAGAGTTGTTTGGTACCTTGTTACAAGGAAGCTTTTTGAAGGCTGCCAAGTCCCCAAGACTTCCTCCAGAAAACTGATTCCAGAGGGATTAGTCTAGGGTAGACATCATGACTCTTGACCTCTTTTCTCACCTACAAAAGTGAAGGGAACCTAATGGTCAGACAAAGTCTAAACACAAAATCAAGGGGGAATAAAACTAACTACTAATTTAGTATAGCCAAAGGGACTGACCTTGCATCCATTGGAGTCAATAGTAAAGCTGTAGCATGGTGGCTACCCGCTCCTAGACAGAAGGGCTTAAAGTCAGCCCTGGGAGAAGGCTGGGACTGCAAATGCAAAGCCCAGGCTGTTTAGAAAGCAGGCTCAGCTGGGTGGCCATGCCCCAAACAGACCAGCAGACCCTTATAAAAGATTGAGAGGCAGGGGCCTGAGAGCGACAGTCTCCTTCTCTAGCTGAGGAGGCAGACAGGCCTGGCTTAAGGTACCCAGAGTAGAGCAGGGCTGCGGGGAGACAAGAGGAGCTGGGGGAGCTCTGGCCTGGAGACCCCCAGGCTGCAGGGCCTAGGGAACTGGCCCAACAAGGGGTACTGGGGTTGCAGGGGGCAGCCCATGGGTAGCTATAGAGGCAGCAGGCCAACCTCCCTTGCCGGTGATGAATGGCAAATGATACTGCAGTCTGCCTCAGAGAACGGGGGTAAGTGGTGACTGGCAGTTGCCTAGACTGAGGCAAGGTGGGGATAGTGGGTGGGGGTTCCCCAGGAAGGGGAGACCCTGAGACTGTAGGGTACTGCAGGGGTGCAGCACCCCAGGGATGAGGGCACCAGGGTCCAGGGAGGGACACGGGGCCAGTGGCAAGCAGGACTACAGCCTGCAGAGGGCGCTCTGGACGCTGGAAGAGCTAATTCCCTGGACAACCAGCAGGAGGCACCGCAGGGGTGAGTTGCCGCTCTGCTACAAAAGCTCTCATTAGTCACCCCAAATATTTTGAACTAAAGCAATAAACTATCCTAACACAAGCCTGGATGCAGGAACAGAAGAAGGGTTCTGTCCCACTTTGGAAGAGAAGGACTGAAAGCCTGTTAGCAATCACTCTTTGTTCCAGATTGCACACACACAGTGCCCTAGTGGCTAGCTGCTTTGAAATGAGTTTCATAGCATGGCAGGACACAAGAAGTTTATAAATTTAGCAAGGAAATGCAGATTATTTTTTCTACGGTGAATGACTCTGATAAAACCACTGCCCGGTCTCAATCAGCTCACACAAGTCCCACTGATAAAAATGAGACTTTCCTGCATGAATTGAAGATGAAATATGGTCACCAGGGTTGCTCTCAACTCCATACAAGGAAACATAGAGGAGATGAATGGTTTCCAAGACCAATCACCAGGAGTGATTTTTCAACAGAAAAGTAGCAATCATATGCAAGTCCGCACAAATGTGTGTGTTAAAGACAACAGATGAAGGCAGCCTTTGTCTATGCACTGACAAGCACAAAAAGAATCAATCCCTCAGTATTTGGCAGAATCAGCTTACAGCAGGGATCGGCAACCTTTGGCATGCGACACGTCAGGGAAAGCTGCTGGTAGGCCAGGTCGGTTTGTTTACCTGCAGCATCCATAGGTTCAGCCAATTACAGCTCCCACTGGTCGCAGTTTGCCATTCCAGGTCAAAGGGGCTGCAGAAAGCGGCATGGGCCAAGGGATGTGCTGGCCGCCCCCATTGGCCTGGGACAGCAAACTGCGGCCAGTGGGAGCTGTGATCAGCCGAACGCTATGGACGCTGCAGGTAAACAAACCATCTGGCTCTCCACAGGGCTTACCCTGATGGGTCACATGCCAAAGGTTGTCAATCCCTGGCTTACAGTAACCATCAAGCAATGAATTTTTGATCATTCAGAATGAATACCTGCCCCTCTCACACACTAGCTCATTTGTGAGCTGAAAAAATGCTATAACCGAGTCAAAGAAAAGGACCCATGTAATTTCTAATATTGGCCTTGGCTCAGCCAAATATGTTTTTTTAAAATTCCTCTCATCTCTAAGCAGTTCTATTAATTCTAACGTCTACATCTTTCTATCTCCGTTCTTTCCCTGTTTCTAGGAAATATTTTTCTCCAAGGACACCCATATCATAGTTTCCATGACAATGTTTGTTCAAATGGATTTGGCACCACTTCAAACAGCATTTCATGCATTTCATTTTGCAACCATTCAAAGAAATGTAGTGCATGAGATCTAATAATGAGGAAGAAGCTTCTGTATATCACTTATTCAGGTGAAAATAGAAAAGGTGAAATCAAGTGTAGCTTAGTTAGGGTATACTGCAATGTGAAGATGTAGTCAAGCTGAGAAAATATCACACATCAAAATGCTTTCTGGGTCTTTTAGAGCCCTGATGACAGTCCACTTGAAGACACCACCAAAAAATAAAATATGAAATTTAACCAGTTTTGACAGATCTGCAATAGCTAAAGATTAGAAATCAATTTTGCATTATCCGGTCTTTTCTTTTTATTTCAATACATTTTGTTCCCCCACGTTCTGCCGTTTAATGCAGGCTTTGTGCCAAAAATTGTCTTAGTAAGTCTGTTATGCCAGATGTCACCCTTTTGCCCTTTTGCTCTATCTGCAGCTTTTCTTTTAGCAACAGCTGAAGCCAAAGATAGCGAACATGCATTTTTTCTGTAAAAGAGGCATTATGAATAACACCTTTTGTGTTTCTCAATAACACCCACAAAGTGCAGAACACTTTATACATCAACTACATCTTTAAAAAGAATTATTCTTAACTCTGTTAGTTATATAAAGTGTATGATATGGTGTTATTCCCTTAGGTACTTATAACAACTATGAGAGAGGATAATGAGTAGGGTTAGTAAAAGAGTACAGAGATGGATTTTTCCACATTCACCTGACCTTTGCAGGTTAAAGATGGAGATCTACTTTATTTTACATACTATTTCAAAGATATGCATGAGTATAAAAGGGAGAAAGGTCTCTCCTATCAGTCCTAAAGGAAGGGATGGGAAGAGGAAAATTAAATTAATTAAACTCCCTGTATGGGAGAAGAATAACCTAAGATCCTGATGCCTGAATCTGCTCTGTATTTGAGAGTTGCAGGTGCTCAGCAAATTCCAAGATTTAGCCATAAATAATCTTCATTTCAGTCAGCGTAAACAAAGAGTCAAGTAAAAGTGTGCTCTACACAGGACTGTAGACAAATGGTTTAGGACTGGTCCAAACACACTTGGACCAGTCTTTGCAAACAGCTGAATCACAATGTAGCCATGACTTTGCATCACTATATTTATGTCACACATGTCATGAAGGCTGCAGAAATCCTCTGGCCAACATAGCCAGTGTGACTCTATTGTGCAAAAGGGGATGTGGGCTGGATTGCCAAGGGGCTTCCAGAGGGTGAATGCCCTTTACAAGGTGTGCAGCAATACTTTATTTGGGCTCACCTGCATAACAGAAAAATCTGGGGCATGGGCTATGTTGAGGAATGAGTTAGCCAAGGGGGCAGCAGGCCAGAGAGTCCACTTCTGAATCCTGCTATGTGGTGATGTGTGGACACACACAGGACAATTTCTGTAAATAGGGGATGCTGATACTGATATCCTTTAATAAGTTCTTTGAGATCTACAGATGAAAAGTACAATATGAAAGATAGAGATTATTATTATTGTTATTATTTCAGCAAGGAGATGGAGCCACTTCCACTGAGCACCTGCAAAACTATGCTGTGCACTTGGACAGAGGATGCCTCCCCATTTCCTTTCACACAACTTCCTATTACCTAGCCCAGCTCTTCTGGGTAGACACTGGGCTCACAGTTTTGCCCCAAGTCAGCATCATTAATTCAAGTGAGAAGCCTGTGTGCCCCCTTTCCCACGCTTGCTGTAAGGTGGGCACACACCCCACATTTCAGGGAAAACTGCCTGAACTGTTCCATTCTAGACTTTGTAATACTTGGGCTTTTTAAGAGGGAGAGGACTTTTATAAGGAAACTGCGCTAGTGTTCTGGGGTGCCTCCGTTGAAACATACCTTCAACCTAACTTATCCTCTTGTTTTCCCTGCACCTAAAATAGGTAATTCATCTTGGAAGTATATGTGCTGAGATTTGCAAATGAGAAATATCACTTTAAAAAAATGCGTCAGCTATTACATAATTGATTTCATCTGAGCAATATTCATCTGACACTGCACTGGAGGGTGCTTTGTTCTCAGACAATTCACCCACTGAAAATTTGCCATAGAGCAACTGTCCCAGTTTTTTTTCAATTTTAAGCATGCTAATTGTAAAAAAAAAAAAAAAAAAAAAAAAAAAAGTAGGTCCAGATCTTCAATTGGTGTAAATCAGCAGAGCCCCTTTATCTGAGAACCTTGCCCATAGTCTTTATAGTGATTCAGATATTTTACATTGCACTAGGGACAATAGCCACTTGGTGCAAGTTAGCAAACCCCATGGCTTTTTTAAACAGGGCCGGGGGGAAAATCCATGCTCTGACAGTCCCACAGCAGCTTGACTGATTTTCAACCCGGCACAGCAAAAAATATGACCCTGAATTTCTTCTTCCTATCTCAGCCAATACCATGGACTACAAAGGTGCATCCAAAAAAATAAAGTTTACCACATCTTTCCCAACTCGTCACAGATTCAGGTTCAGTATTTATTTTCTTCTAAATAAAAGCCTGATGCCAACTCTGTCCTCATATCCATTCAACTGACACCATCATAGAACCTAGTCACATCAGCCATACCATCAGAGGCTCATTCACCTGCACATCGACCAATGTGATATATGCCATCATGTGCCAGGAATGCCCCTCTGCCATGTACATTGGCCAAACTGGCCAGTCTCTACGCAAAAGAATAAATGGACACAAATCTGACATCAGGAATCATAACATTCAAAAACCAGTAGGAGAACACTTCAATCTTCCTGGCCATTCCATTAAAGACTTGCTGGTGTCAATTCTGAAACAGAAAAACTTCCAAAACAGACTCCAACAAGAAACTGAGGAACTGGAATTAATTTTCAAATTGGACACAATAAATCAAGGGCTAAATAGAACTTGCAAATGGTTCTTTCATTACACTAAATGATTACATTTCCCTAGTTAATTTATCTTCAATAGTTGTTTTCTCTTGTCAGACACAGAGATCCATTTCAAAAGGTATTTTTTTCTCCTGCTGATAATGACTCATCCAAATTAAACAGCCTCTTAGAATTGGTATGCTAATGTACAACTTTTTTTTGCTTTCTGTGTGTATAAATGCATCTTACTTCTGTTCCATTCTATGCATCCGATGAAGTGGGCTATAGCCCACAAAAGCTTATGCTGAAATAAACTGGTTAGTCTCTAACCAGTTTATTTCAGCATAAGCTTTGTGCTATAAAGTCGTCCCCATCCTTCAACGTTTTATGCTATACGCTATATGCTATAGCTTTATGCTATAAAGTCGTCCCTATCCCTCAATGTTTTTGACTGGAAACTCTGGCACCAGAAGTGATCATATGGTTTCCTTCCTCTAATAAGAGGTTATTCCAGATTTGGGGCTCAACCCAGCAAATCCTGACTAATGGCATGGTCTTTACTAAGAGTCATCCTATTTAAGGCAACAAGACCACTTGCATGTGTATGGCCAATCATCTGAATAAAGGTTTCCAAGATTGGGAAATGCCAGAATATTATACTTTTAACTTCACTTTTGCCATTGTTTAAATATTCATTCATATATGTCAGGGATGGACTTGTTAGATATGAAAATTAGGGGTCGTATTCTCTGGTCTGACTGACTTGTGTTCTATGCAACTACGGGGTAAGGGACAAAATAAGTTACAGGTCATATTTGCAGCTTCCTCATCTTAGGCTAGCTCAGAACCAGAATGGTCTCCGAGTACAGTTTGGAGCACTTCGAAATAGCTCTTTTGAGAAATGGAGATCATCTGAGTACAAGGAAGTTACAGCTACCTTTTTGATAGAATATCTGAAGACAGGAGAGGGTGGCTTTAGGCTGCCAGAGGATTTCCTATTTGGGAAAGCTGACAGGCAGCAGCTAGTGGGCTCGGACCAATTACTATTAAGGATAAAAAGCTTTTTTAGATTCAGGGCACATCACATGTTCTAGAGTATGTCTGACTTGGAGAAGCAAGTAAGGGAAAGACGCTGGTGGACCAGGACAGTTTGTTTACCTGCAGCATCAGCAGGTTCAGCTGATCATAGCTCCCACTGGCGGTGATTTGCTGTTCTGACTACAGGAATTGAACAGATGCTCTACAGTATATTTTGTTCTCAAAGAAAATCTAAGAACACTGATCTGAACATTCAAAGTTGTTTGAACCACATTATCTGTAATGTCAATGTGCCTTAAAAATGCTTTGTTTCAAACCTTTTAACTTTCACTAAAGTGCGCCTAATAAATATTTCCAAAGAATAAGGTGAAGATTAAGAAATCAACCATCCCAGACCCTGCTCAGAATCTTTCTCTCTCTCTCTCTCTCCTACCCTCCACCCCCAGCCAAAGGCATTCCTCAAATAGCATCACAAGAAGCCTTTATCGACAGGAATGAGATTATAGCCTCTGTTAATCAGATACCTTAAATGTTTTTACAATGAGAGAGGAAAGTTAGGGAGAATTGTAAGAGCTCAATATGGCTGCATCAGGAGATCTTTAATGACCTGAACACCAAACAGGAATCCTACAAAAGTGGAAACATGAACAAATCCTTAAGAATGAGTATGAAAGAATAGCACAAGCATGTTGGGGCAAAATCAGAAAGACTAAGGCACAAAATGAGTTACACCTCGCAAGAGACATAAAAGGCAATAAGAAGATGTTCCATAAATACATTAGGTGCCAAATAGAGGTCCGCTGCTTAACAGAGAAGGAGAGCTAATAATGGATGACATCAAGAAGGCTGATAAGTTTAATGTCTATTTTGCTTCAGTCTTCTCTGAAAAAGTTAATGTGACCAGATGCTTAACACAATTTATATTAAAAGTAAAGTAAAACAAAACAAAAATAGGAAAGGAAGCGGTTAAAAAATATTTAGATTAGTTAGATGTATTCAGATTGGAAGGGCCTAATGCAGTTCACCCTAGGGTACTTAAGGAACTAGCTGAAGTAATCTGGGATTCATTAGTGATTAGCTTTTAGAGCTTATGGAGGACAGGTGAGGTACAGAAGACAAGAGAAGGGCAAACTTAGTGTCTATCTTTTAAAAGGGGAACAAAGAAGACCCAGGGATTATAAAATAGTCAACTTCAATACCAGGAAAGATACCGCAACGAGTTATTAAAAAATCATTTTGTAAGTATCTAGAGGATAATTGTGGTTTAAGGAACAGTCAGCATGGATTTCTCCAGAACAAATCATTCCAAACCAACTTAATTTGCTTCTTTGATAACTGCCGTACTGGATAGATGGGCAGCAGTAGACATGATTTATCTTCTTGTTAGTTAAGCTTTTGACTCTGTCCTACATGACGTACTCATAAGCAGACTAGGGAAATGTGGTCTAGATGAAATTACCATCAAGTGGGTACAAAACTGAAAGACCATACTCAAAGAGTAGTTATCAATAGTTCAGTGTCATCTGGAAAGATGTATCTAGTTGGGTAAAATGGAAGTCTGTCTTGAGTGAGGTACTATTCAATATTCTCATTAATGATTTGGATAATGGAGTAGAGAGTATGCTCATAAAATTTGCAGTGCTTCCAGAATTGAAGAAAAACAACATGTTTTTCAATAAGTCTGGAGATACTGTGTCATGACTGGAACTCATCTGATTCAGCTAATGGCCACTGAGCTGCACTTTTTGTCTAGTAAGTTCAGGTCATCTCCATTCAAAATAGAGAAGATTTCCCAATTAACCTTTGCTCTTATATCCAAAAACAAAACAATAAGTATCCCCTTGCTTTTATGAACACTAATAGTCATTCATTTGAATAAAAATCCTAATCCCTTTGGTACCAATAATTTAAATTTGCCTCTGATTTTATGGCATATTAGACCTATTTGTTATTTCACTTGTTAAATAATTGCTTGTCCTCACAACTCTCTCACTCAACAGGAGATAAAGTGTCTCAGTACCAGGAGTGACTAATATAACTTTTGACTTTGTGGGAGTTGACACTGCATATCAGACACACTTCTTATAATTCTTGAACTTGTCTCAGAAATGTTTATCAAAATCTTTCTGAAATTTCTAACAATTCTGCTAGGAAACTGGATGTGTAATTAGCTTCTGGACTTCATGTTTTGAAACTTGAAGGCCAGTTTAATAGAGCACCAAGAACTCAAAAATATTTTATAGAAAGGTCAGGTCATATCTGTGTCTGCTTTTTCCTTTTTTCATCTGGATATTGTAAAAAATGAAAGACATTAGAACACTATTTACCTTGCCAAGACTAAATGTCAAAGTCATATCTAAAGGAAGAATACTGAACTTATTACTGACAGCCAACTGCCAAAAAGCAAATTAACACCTACAGAGAAATATAGGACAAGGCGAATATGAACTTAAAGGTTGATGGCACATGCAATGCTCATTAACATAATATAATTAATATAATATGGTACGATACAGAACTTCCCCTTTGTGTGAAAGGATATTAAAATTGTAACTATTACACTTTTAGTTTGATTCATTATTTCAAGCACTGTACTAGATTTAACTTCAGCACTCTGTTTTCTGGTGCCCCTTCCTCCTCCAGTTATCTGCTACATATTCCTTTTCTCCTTTGCTTCTGATTTTGAGTAACAACTAAGAGGTAACACTGCATTTTTGCCTGCTCTTTTAATCTGGACTAAAATTCTCTAAAGATATTTTTACCAAGCCCCTTCTCGTGGCCCCTTCTCTCTCTGTGCTTGATTATTAGAGAATGCATATTCTAAGGTCATGTGCCAGTAATCATATCTTAGCAGCGTATATTAGAACTACTGTATAGGACCCTGATCCAGCAAGATGCTTATATATAAATGTAAATCTGAGTATATACGAATTCCCACTGATGCCAAGATGACTACTCATGTGTTCAGTTATTCCCATGCTTATGTACTTTGCTGTATCAGGGCCTAGGTTTCTATTTCTATCATATAAACTTGGTTCTCTCATACACACACGGTTCACCCTAAGGTTAACAAAAAACAACCACTCAAGAAAAGAGGCTGGCCTTTCTTCCTTCAAAATTTAATGAAATCAGTAGACATTGTGAGACAGTGGAATTAAGGAGATTGTAAAAATATGTACAAATTTCTTTTCAGATGTGCCAAACACACAATGCATCTATTGAAATCAGGCTGATAGATTTTTAAAGAAGAAAAAGATTTTCTCATTTAATGGCCACACACCTAAGAATTGAGAGCCCAGAAATATTAGGCAATAGCTGTACAAAGCTGGACACCTTGGTTATACCAAGCTGCCTTCTGCTTGGCATAACCAAAAGAAACTAAATCGTGGATCCAGTAGTCTTTGCCGAAAAATGTATTCGTATTTGACTGGACTCCATTACCAAGATCTATGCTAAAAATATGAAAGCTTTGGCCCTGTCATTTCCCAAAGGGGAAGTTTTAAAACTCCTTGTTGTCCTCTATAGTAACATGATTTTATTCTATTTTGGGTTATTTGCATGTACAAAAAGGAAAAGCAGATCATCTCTAAACCAATATATCAATATTGTACCTCCCATGTCTTATTTTTCTGGACTACCCTTAATTACTCCTGAATGGAAGATAGTTCCCTTTGATAGTCACATTTCTTAAATTGGTAAAGTATTGAATTACCAGGAACCAAGTGAAAAGACGACCATAAATGCGTGAAAATTCAGCTGTAGTGCAGCAGTGATTTAGCCATGTGACTTTCATTTACATTTGTAGGGAATCATAAAGCTAAATTATTCTATGAGCTACTGAATATGTGCCTCAAAAGATGTCCAATGATTATTGCATGGGATTGCCTAGTTGTTTTGGTATTTTTATTTTTTTTAAATCACTGCTACAAAGTTGCAAGTCCTGACCAAGCTAACATTTCTTTTTTGCAGTAATAAAAAAAAACAGCTCAAGCAGCTTTTATAAAAAGGTCATATCTTGTAACATTTCCTTATCATTTTGAAGGCCACACAAAGATATTGAATAGATGTTATCATCCTAATAAGGATTATGTTCTTACATCTTTTAAGATAATTATCAGTGTGTGTGAACAATTCTGAATTAGGCATGCAAAGCACATTTACAGAGTATTTATAGCTCTCTCATACAGAAAACAAAAGTCTCAAAATGTGCAACACTTTCTCATGGACGCTTGCTGTATTTTTAACGTTCTTCATTACTATAAGTATTCAGCAGCTTTAATGTTAAACTATGCCTAATTTTCATTCATGTTTAGTCCACTTAGTTTACACTAGATTTACATCAATGTAACTGAGAACAGAATTTGGCTCACTTCAGCTCCTCCTCAAGGGAATATTCATCTATAAGAAGTATATATAAGACAACATAGCTTATACTATTCTTTATTCCTCATTGTGCTATCACTTTTTGTTGTAGGATTAATAATTTTAGTACAAAAATAATGTTCCAGCTTTGCTAAACTGTAGCTGAAGTTTAATTAAGTTTTCTGCTCCGTGAGAGAAAACAACTTCATTTTTAGAGAAGGTAAATGGATCCCTGTGGCAGTGGTTCTCAGGGAGGCACATCAACTAATCTAGACATTTGCCTAATTTTACAACATAAAACACTACATAACAACACTAGTGAAGCCAATCAAACTAAAATTTTATACCAGCAATGACTTGTTTATACTCTACTACGCCCTGAGATGTAAGTACAATATTTATATTCCAATTTATTTGTTTTATAATTAAATGGAAAAAATGAGAAAGTTAGCAATTTTTCAGTACTGTGGCACTTCCGTATTTTTATGTCTGATTTTGTAAGCAAGTAGTTTTTAAGTGAAGTGAAACTTGGGGTATGCAAAACAAATCAGACTCCTGAAAGGCATACAGTGTAACGGCACATACCCTAATCAGGATCCAAATTCTGCAGACAGACACATACTTAACTTCACACACTGCGAGTAGTCCCATTCACTTCAAATGTGATTGTTGGAGGGAGTGTATGGTTAAGCATATACATATGACTATTTTGAAAAATCAGCCTTTTATAGATATTTTCCTTCTCTCCCCAAATTGTAAAGTATCCCCTAAAATTATATTGGCTCTGGCCCAGGCCCAGCCAGGCAGAGTTCAGCCTTGAACCTCATTACAGCTTTAGACATAAAGTTGTTATGGCTTTAAAAACCCAACTTTAGAATCTGTGGTGGGCTTAGCTTTTCAGTTGTGTCCAGCTCCTGTTTCCAGGTCTTTAGAGCTAAGGTGATGAACATTAAATTAGTGACATTATAGGCAGGTTATTCAAGGTAATTTTAGCATTTGTTATTAGGCTATGTCTGAATGCTGTATAGTTAGTCTTGCGGTAACTAGGATACCTGATTTTACAGACAGGGATATAAGAAACAGTCCAATACTTTTACTAAACATTCCTAAGATGTTTTTTTTTTCCTGCATCATATGTAGTGTATGAAAAATACATGATGACATGGCGTAAAGACTTTATCAGCACTCATTTGGGATTGACTGAGTAGCACACATAATGACTTCAGCACTAGTGGCTAATGCAGCCCTCTCAAACTCAGACTGATAAAACTGTTACACCACATTAAAGTAGCCTGTATTCCGTACACACATGTGTGCACGTCAATGCCCCTTTCCCAGACTTGATTTTGCAGGAGCGCACATTAGTAACAATAGGTGGGAAAGGCGGGTCTGCTTGTTGTTATAAGGAAGGAGGGGAGTTTGGGGAAGAGGGTGCTGGAAGGAGGGCCTCTCTACTGGCTCAGCATTAAGGCTGTGACGGTTGTGCTCGTGGTGAGTGCCTATTGTGGTGAGGGTGGACTAGTGGGAAGGTGGAAGAGTGGAGGCTATGTACTACTGTTGAGTGCCTTAACTTTTCATTTCTTGGTTTTTGAGATTTCTCTAAGGGTGAAGTCAATCACCCTTTACTATAGGCCAGTCTTAACTAACACAAAACATAGTGTCCTTTGCGTATTTTTAGCTATATAAAGTGTGGGAACTTTGTGTGTGAGTACACATACACACATATTGAAAAGCCAAAGATACCAGAGACAGCCCCTGTTCAAATAAAAATAACAGCTGAAGTTAACAAAGCAACAGACAGCCTACAGTGTTGTCAGCAGTACAGATATAGTATTAAGAAGAAAGTTTGTTAGTATCCCATCCTCAGTAGATTACCTTTTGGGAGCTTAATCCATATAAGGCATCATATAGTATAGCAGAAGCAATCTAAATTAGAACACAAGTTACACTGTTCTACAGCCAAAATGCTTCTGAAATAAAGGTAGTCAAACTTTACTAATTCTGGGTCACTGAGAACGAAAATGATGCTTAAAATTGTTGATTGGCTCTAGTTTTCAAGATATGCTATTCGGTCAGTATATACAACCCTTGACATGGGAATGGCGGAGGATAAGTGAGTTATAAAGGGAAGGGATCTCAATTTAAACCAGAAATGACTAAAATACATCTTTGACTGGATCTATGAAAAAATCTATGAGTGGGTTTGGACAGTACTTGCTTTTTAGGCAAAACAATGAATGATGCAATCTGAAGCTGGTATTGCGTCATACATGATATGAATTGCATCATGTTATTCCTAGAAGTCATGGATGATGCAATCATAACAAAGCTTACATCATTCTGCTGAACAAATTGCCCTATATCAGCTCTAGAAATCATACAGTGTCGTGCTCTCTTATTTGTCAGTGTCTGATTTTGCAAAGGGACACATTTCTGTTTAGCCAGAGTAAGCAGAGATGCCTCGTACTTGTGTGAACAGTGCAGATAACTTCTGCTATGTTTGTGATGAAGTGACTTTTGCATCACAAAAGTGCAGTATAACCACTGTGGTTAAGAAAACCTATCCCCTTTATTTTGGCTGCAAAACTGGAGATCAGGACAAGAGGTGGGCCCCACACATATGCTGTAACACTTGTGCAACAAATCTTTGCCAGTGGTTGAACAGGAAAAGGAAATCTATGCCTTTTGCAGTGCCAATGATTTGGAGAGAGCCAACAGATCATACCAGCAATTGTTACTTCTGCATGGTGCCTCCAGTTGGGAAAGGTGTGTCAAAGAAGAAAAAGGGGACTGTGCATTATCCAAACATTCCATCAGCTATACGCCCAATACCCCACGGAGAAGGACTGCCGATTCCTGATGCACCAGAATCATTCTCACTTGAGTCAGACGAGGAAGAGGAAGAGGATGAAACTTCTGGTCCTGAACCATCAATGTCACAGGACCCACATTTTCTCCCATCCTCCTCCTCTGAACCACACCTCATAACACGAGCTGAACTGAATGACCTTGTCAGGGATTTGGAACTACCCAAGAGTAAGGCAGAGCTGTTGGGCTCCAGACTACAGCAGTGGAATCTCCTGGCAGGTGATGTTAGGGTTTCCATGTTCCGTGACCGTCAAAAGGATCTTGTCCCATTCTTCTTCATGGAAGGTGATCTTGTAGCCTGCAACAACATCAGTGGTATGATGGCAGCCCTCAACATCGTTCACGATCCAGATGAGTGGAGACTCTTCATTGATTCATCGAAGACGAGTCTTAAAGCTGTTTTGCTGCATAATGGCAATGTTTTGCCATCAATTCTAGTTGGTCATGCAGTCAATATGAAGGAAACCTATGACAACATGAAACAACTTTTGAGGTGCATAAACTATGACCAACATCAGTGGCAGCTTTGTGGCGATTTGAAGGTTGTTGCTCTCTTGCTTGGTCTGCAGACTGCATACACAAAGTACTGCTGTTTTCTCTGC
>ML677341.1:40627569-40641331 GCA_007922305.1 Dermatemys mawii | reverse complement strand
AAAGTGTTCAGCATCCACCACTTGTTGAATCAAGGAAGATTTGGTTACCACCCTTACACATCAAGCTGGGTCTGATGAAGAACTTTGTCAAGGCCATTGACAAAACACAAGCAGCTTTCAAGTACCTCCGTTGAAAATTTCCAAGGTTAAGTGAAGCTAAGATAAAGGAAGCTGTCTTTGTTGGTCCTCAGATTCGTGAACTTCTTTGAGATGATGCATTTGACCATGCACTGCATGGCAAGGAAAAGACGTCATGGAAAGCCTTTCAGTCATCGGCAATACATTTTCTCGGAAACAACAAGACAGACAACTACAGGTTGTTGGTGGAAAACCTCCTCAAGGCATACAAAAGCCTTGGTTGCAACATGTCACTGAAGATACATTTTTTGCACTCTCATCTAGATTTTTTTCCACCGAACTGCGGAGCAGTGAGCGACGAGCATGGCGAGCGATTTTACCAGGACATTGCAACAATGGAGAAACGCTATCAGGGCAAATGCTTGCAGACTATTGCTGGACAGTGACAAGAGATGCTCCATTTAATGAATACAAGAGACAAGCCAAGAAGCGCCGAGTAGACACTGAATAGGACTAAACTATGTACATAATAGTTTTTTGCCTTTTGTTTCATAATACAAATTTTATTTATATAACCCTTTTGCTGATTTTTATAGTGTTACATAAACAGGACAAGTGAAATATTATCATGTAATGCAACCATAAACACATGAAAAGACCTAGGTTTACAATTTATGATTAAAACTCTACTATCTACACAATATACATAGACATAAAATGTAAAAACTTTAATATCTTAGAAACAGTAGCCAATCAGTTGTTTTAATTGTCATATTTGAATTCAACACATCAAAATCCATAATAAATATCACATTTTATCTCTGAAGCAGATGACTTCTAAAAAATTGTAGACCAGTGTTATTAGGTATGTGCAGGATCAGAGCCTTAGCATATATTCAGTCCTCAGTCAATCAAAGCTCCCATTTCCTTAAAGTAAGTACTTCAGGATTTGGTAAAAAAAACATATGCAGCAATGCGATACAAGAATATCATTCTATTCAGCATTCATAAGATTAAAAGCCACGAAAGAAGAATTCAGATGGCTTATACACCTAGACCTCCAAAGTGGAGCTCATTGTATCACAATACCTTACATAGGCATGCGGATAGGGTCTGCTGGGTGTGTCCAGGCACACCCTAATGCAGGTGTGGGCAAACGCGTCCTGCATGGCACGCCTGAGCTGCCAGCCAGGGAGGCTCACCCCTCGGCCCCACCCCCGCCTTCTCCCGTTCCCCGGAGGCTCCATGCGCTGCATCCAGGAGCCACCCTGGACAGCGTTGCAGTGGCGTGGCTCTGGTGGGGTCCTAGCTCCTACTGCTCGTATCTGTGTGGTAAGGGGGCAGGGCTGCAAGCTCCAGCAGGCCAAGAGGTAAGAGCTGTCCAGGGCCACTTTTGGACGTGACATATTGAGGCTCCGGGAGGCGGTGGTTAGCAGCGTGGTAAGGGGACAGGGAGCGGGGGTTGGGGTTGGTTGGGGCAGAGGTTGGGGGGGTGATCAGAGGATGGGGTATGGGGGATTGGATAAGGGGTGGGGGCAGTCAGGGGACAGGGAGCAGGATAGGTTGGATAGGGGGTGGGGTTCCAGGGTGGTGGTTAGGGCCGGGGGGTCTCTGGAGTGGGAGGTCAGGGAGCAGGGGGGTTGGGATGGGGCATGGGAGTCTTGCAGATCTGTCAGGGGGTGAGGGGGTGGATAGGAGTCAGGGAAGTCAGGGGACATGTAGGTGGTAGAGTCTTAGGGAGCAGTTAGGGTGGGATGGTCTCAGGAGTGGGCAGTCAGGGGACAAGAAGAAGGCGGGATTGGGAGTTTTGAGGGGGGCAGTCAGGAGGTGTGAACTGGGAGGGAGTGGATGGGGACAGGGCTAGAGAGGGGCTCCCTGGGTGCACACCCTAATGAAATAGGCTGCACACGCCTATGATAACTTATTACATATGTGTTGGGCTTTTTTTCTAAGAGAAATTTAAAATGTTTCAGTCTTGTTGGTTTCTAGTCCACATTCAAAAGAGTCAGGGAGGGAACTGTAGAGTTCTGTCATTTGATCAGTATGTGAACCATGTAGGATCATCCACCTTAGTGATGAAAATTACAGTGACAGCTCTTACAACATTAAAGGTTATTTTTGTTTTAAAAAAAGTTAAAGTGCTTCTTGTTAGTTTGGGGACATTTATAATAATAATAACCAAACAAACACAATGCTTTGTGATAATTAAGACTGCAGCAGGACATATCCTAGCCACCTAAAAGCTAATACAAGCATGGAGAAAAGAAATTAAGGAGGTATGCATTCCTCGCAACCTTTCCATTCCTTGCAACAAGCCAGCAATTTATAAGGTTTTCATATCTAGCTCCAACAGATATTTAAAGGCAATAGATACACTAGCTTGTGCAAACTTGAACTCTGTTGCAAAACCATAACTATAGAGCTCAATAAATAATTGATTTTTTTTTTGGTTGGGTGGCAGAACTGAATAATAAATAATAAATTGATTGATTAGTTTCAAAAGAACACTGACATTTTTGGTGTTGCTTTTTATTTATTTATTTTATTTTTCAAAATAAAAATTAATGTGGGTCAAACAAAATTATATTTTAAATATCAACTTGAATCACAAATAGTTTTGGTTGCTCTGAAATTTCATTTTTTGGCAAATATACTATTACTATTCTCACCTGCCCCTCCAAAATTGCCCAGTTCTACTTAACAGTAACTAGGTTTTTATAGCAATGATATCAATAGATCAGCACATCTGACTGTCCCACATTCAATATGTTTGGAAAATTATTCTGGCTTAATAGCTTAGGTTATTGTTAAATTTTTGTATTAGCATCAAAGTCTGATGATGTTGGGGTCTCTAGCACCCTGCATGGAACTTAGAGACAGGAGTACAGGTTGTAGGAAGGAAGACTTTGGAGAGACACCTGGAAGTCAGCTTGGTTGCACGTTGCTAGAATGCTAGAAGCAGATTCAGCATCTTTGTAAATGTATTCTTAATAAAGAGTCAGTTTAGTTTTAGAAACATGGAGTCCTCTCATGTTATTACGCAGCATGTGGTACACGAACTATGGTGGCAATAGTCAGTCTAGTAAGAGCCGCAGCAAAGAAGAGACTGTGATTAATAGAAAAATAAAGCAGCACCTAGAAAAAGAGAAAAGAGACAGCTTGGAGTCACTCAGGCCACTGGAAAAACTTGATTTCCAGACAAGCAAGGAAGAGGTGGAAGCAATTATTGAATCTGTATAGAGAACTGACCACAGGGTATAAAGACGAGAACATAAAGACAAAGCCACCAAGCCATTGGATATGGAGGAGATGTGAGTGATATACTGTTCCCAGGGATGTTGCCCAAAACACTGGATCAACTGATAAAGGATTGGATAAGTCATGTGATCAAAACTGTTGCGGGTAAAAGTTGGGAAAATGAGTCACAAGTCCACCCAGTTTAGGCTTAATCATTTTCACCTTTATTTATACAATTCCAGACCGAATTATTGTCATTTGTAGTGCCTGGACATACATTTATGCAAAACAGATAGTAACATACAAGCCAGAATTGATAAATTGGCCCAAGTTACCACATTCCAGGCCACCCAGAAATCCTTCCACATTCCATGATAGGCATTGCCTTCTCTGGCCCTTGATCTGGTCCTTCAGTCCGATCCTTCAGTTTCTTGCCCATTGTTTTTCCAATTTGGGCCCATGTTCACTTAGATCTTTTATACATTTCTACATTGCAGATTATTTCATCTTTATCCAACTGGCTTTCAACACATCAGCCCTTTGGGTTGTAGGTAACCTATACACTATGTATGTGCAAACTTCAATAACCCAACTTCTGGATTTTTCCTGCTGGTTTTGCAGTTTCCTGGGTCAAATTGTCCCAGGTCACCAAGTTAGGCAGGCAGCCTGCTACAACAAAGTATTGAACTACCTGAGGCAGCTGTACATAGGTGGTCTGATCTGGGCTCTTACCATCAAATAATCACACAAAGCAATAGCAAAAGACAACAGTCCATGCTGTGGAACATGAGTCGTATGAGGTAACTACAGACTCAGGACAGTGATGGAAATGAAACTGAAAACAACTGCAGTAGTAGTGGCACACATGGACAGACAAGGCAAGGCCAGGACCAGAGAACCTTAGGAACAGTCTCAGTCATCATCTCGCCTGACACAGGAGAAACAGAAGGGATGAGGTTAATGAGCTATACAGAGGTCCAGCAAACACCACCCAACAAAATGAAGACAGCAACAGGAAGCAAGAACCCCACCAACAAAAGTAACACAAACACAAGTGGAAGTCTGGTTCAAATGTAAGCATATTTGAAGCACTATAAATCCTAGCAGCCTGCAATGGGATGATCTCTATGGTGGGCTATGTAGTAGTAACCTCTTGCCTCAGCAACGCAAAAACAAAACAAACATTTTTAAAATGAAAGATGTAACAATCCGGGGATGGGGAAGGGGACAGAGGGGGAAGGAGAATAGGTTGCTTCAGGGAAGAAATTGGAGGAGGTATTGGGAAGTCAGTGTGAATGCACATGGCTACAGTGCTAGCTGCAGCACCTTTGTAAACTGTTCTCTTAATAAAGGACCAACTTCATTTTAGAAACATGGAGTCCTCTCATGTTATTGCCCAGAACATGATACAGAGCCCAAACTCTCTTTGAGTAGTTGTTGGAGATGAAAATGAAAGCCTTATTGAATATTGGTGTGTGTTATCAACCGCACTGTACCAATATGAAGGTGAACACAGCCTAAATGCAGCTTAATTATTGTAAAATTAACAGTGCACCATAATAATATTATTTATTATTTATATCACAAAGATACCCAGTGGCCCTAATCAGGATCCAATGTGCTACATGCCATACAAAATTATAGAAACAGGTATCTCATGGAACCCATGATGATGAAATAATAAGGCACTCCAATATATTTAAGGAAATTAGTATAAAATTACAATGAGCTCATGGTTATTTTTAGCATTTCCTTTTTAAGCAAGGTTCACTGGAGTCATTCAGACTGGGTGGAAGCAGCAGAAATTAGAAAATAAAAATAATTTGCAGTCTTGTTGCTTGGAATAAACAATTCCTACAATAGTATGTCATGTCAAATAATCTACCAGCCATAAAACATCCTGCCTGGAATGCAAATTAATGAGGAATGTTGAAGCCAAGAACAATTAAACCTTTCAGCTAAACCTCAAGCTATGGACATGAAAGAGTACAATTCTGTCCAACACAGAGCAAACGTACTGTAGCTCTTAATGTACTCCCTCCAGATAGATTTGGTCAATTAAACAGGAGAAATGGCCAAGAAAATAAAGCTTTCACAAATTCAGCTGGTTCACAGGCTTCAGTTTCTCCAGAAAGAAGTTCAAACATTCACTATACTCTATCTGTACAATAGCTAAAAGAGTGCTGTAAAGCCATTGGACCTCTTCTTGCTTCTGTGGGTGGAGAACACAGAAATCTGCAATAAGGGAACATGGAGGTGAAGAAGATGACAGCACTGTTGGAATTACCTCTGAGACCACTTTCCATTCAGCTTCCCAAGAACTCAATTTGACTTCAGACGTGGTCACAAAGGTATCTTTATTTGGCATACAGTAGTGCTACACTGAGCTAATCATACTTAGATACAGACGGAAGGATGCAGGATACATCACCACTTCAAAGTTACACAGAACCACTCTCTGCTTATATGCATGACTGAGAGGGTGGACTAGGTCCATAGGGCCGCTTCTGGAGGCTTCGTGGTCCTGCTTCACCCTGCCCCAGAAAAGAGCAGAGAAATCCTCTAGGCAGCCTAGAGTGTCTGGAGGGCAAACAGCCAATCAGAGGGGCTGCTGGAGTGGCTGGTCAGGGGTCAGGATAGCAGTATAAAAGAAGCAGCAGAGCTGGAAGAGAGGGGACCAGGTTCCTGGCTGGCTGGAAGAGCAGCAGGCTCACGGACAACTCAGTGCAGGCAGGGCTGAGCCCAGGGCAGGCTGCTGAAGACCGGGGGAGCTAAGAAGGAGCTCTTGGGCTGCCTGCAGGGACTGAGTAAGACTGAGCCTTACCTAGCCAGACCAAGTGAAGGTACAATGATGGACCCCGTTGATCTGGTTAAACGCTGAGCCTGGGGCTGAGGGGGCTGCCGAAAGGGACGTGCCAATGGAGGGTATCACAGTGTGCCCTGTTGGCCAGTTATAGAGGGCAGTGACTCCAGGGAGGAAGCTTTGGAGGAAGATAAAGTCTGTATACCCCAGAAGGGGTTTGCCTGTTCTATTCAACCTACAAACAGTGTGTGTGTCTTGGCCAGAGGGCGGAGTCACTGAAGACACGCAGAAGAAACCATTGATCATATGGAGCATTCTTGCAAGAGGCAGGTACCACCCTCTTACAACATGACACATCTTATTGCATTCAATATACATTGCATCACACATTTTTCCTTGGCTTGGTTACTTTCTAGGAACCAATCCCTATGCAGTATACTCATTGTCCACATTCAGGATACTCTTTACCTTATCTCTACCTTCTTAACTTTTCTGGTCCATTGTTATCTTGCTTGTAGTAAATGGTTTCCAGGGTGTTCTCCCTCTTATCTTAGCTCTCTCAGGCATTCTGTCTTTTTAGCCTACTGACCTATTTAACTTATTTAGTACAAATGTTCTATTTTCAGTGTGATGATTTGTTTACCTCTCCAATCCAATCTTCCAGAAACAAGGCCTCTCCCCATATGTTTAATTACTCATGTCAGGCCAGCCCTACCGACAAGCACCAGATATAGTTTTAAACAGTTATGCTTTGGGGCACAAGCAAAAACACCAAGAGGATGATCAATATCCCATACAAGTCAATGGAAAGACCAACATTGTCTTTGGTGGGTTTTGGTTCCAATCCTATATAGGTTAGAAAGAAACTTCCTCTATGGGCAGGGTATTCCATAATTGCCCACTTCTTTCAGAAGTATCTGACATTGGCCACTGTTGGACACAATATCTCAGAGCAAACGAGTGCTCCATCTAATCCAGTTACCTAATTCCTATTTCCACCCTTCACCAGACCTTCCAGGATTCTCTCCAGGGGAATAATGTGCGGTAAGGACTCTGTAAGACTGCAGAGGCAGGTTGAGGGCAAGGAAATGAACTGTTTTCCATGGCTTTCTCCCCTACTTACAGAGTGGATGTTCCAAACCAAACTGAGGCCTAAATTAAAGCCATTGAAACACCACTAGCTTCGGTTCTGCACCTGCAGAGAAGGTTATTTTTCATGGATATAACAAGCGGTGCTAGAGGCAGAAAAAATAAAGAGGGCCTGACCTTCCATGGAGCTGTTCCTTTCCCAGTGCAACCTGGGCTTATATACAGATGAGAGGCTTCAGCATCTGCTTCCTCTCCTGCCTTCCCTGAGTGAAGAATTAGAAGAAAACTCCTGGCTGCATCTCTACCCTATCTCATGGGTATCTCTAGGGAAGGATACAGTTTGGTTCTTACTAACTACAGACAGGTGAACCAGTCTGTGCAATACAGGAACTGGCACAAACCTTTACCAGCTCTTTGAACTGAAGCCAAACTGCCCCATTTCAGAGGTTTTTGGAAAGCTTTGTTTAAAACTCCCCTCTCCACATTATGTTTTATTTTCACATATCTTCTGGGAGTGCAAACTGGAGTGGCAGAGCACCAGGAGAAAGGCATAGTGTATTTCTGATCTCACCAGGGGAAGGAACTATCAGAAATCTGGCAAACTAAACTAAACTAAACTAAAATAAAATAAAAGCCTATCCCAATATGGTTTCCAGCTCAGCTTTACAGTGCCATGCAATTCACATTATCACGTCCTGTGATTGAGGAGATACAGAATTCAGATGAAATAAACAGAAAAGGGCTTCCATATTTAGGATGCTGGATGTGCATTCATTGTGGCTCATTCCAGACTGAGGAACACAGCCTGTGCTGCACAATATCTGCCTTATATCTTCAGCTATATTAAGCAGTCATGGAACAGAGTCCTGACTATACTATGAGGATTAGTTTAAATACATGTAAAGGAATCATGTCAGCCTTTGGCTGCCTGCTAGCACTGTGTAAAATACTTGCAACCACTGTTCCATCCAAGCTGTGTGCGCACACACAGAACCTAAACCCTGTGCACATGGCAAAACACTGTGCACAAAAATTTGCACAGAACCACAAAAATTTGCACAAAAGAATTTTTTTGTGCATACAGCCTGTCAAAAATTAGAAGGAACATTGCTTGCAACAAATTGAAGCCATTCAGACCTTGTCTTTTGGGGGTTGTATTACAAAAAATCAGTTGTGGGAAAAGGTTAGTTAAGGTTCACACATTTTGGGGGGTAAATATAAGACAATTTATGGCAGAGGTCATCAATAGGCTTACAATGGGAAAAATCCAGACTGCCAGATGCTTTTGAATAGACCCCAAAACCTTTTTATTTACTTATTATGACAATCATTGTTATTTTGTATTATTTTCTCTGGAGTCTGGACCTTGACTATAACTTGAACAAGAAAGTTGGACCTTGACAAAAATAATTGACAACCCCGTCTTTATGGTTTTGAATCAAAATCCTTTGAAATTCATAGTTCAGCATAGTTTATATGTGAAACATGACAGTTCGGTCAGAGTTGAGCTTGAAATTTTGCTTCCAATTAAATGAAAACATTGAGAGGATATGAAGCCATGCAGACTGCAACGGGAGAAAATGTAAACAAATCCCTGTGAGGCAGAACTGTTGACTTTCACACAGCTGTAGTGCTTAACCAGGCTGAACAGCTCCTCTGAAAATTTTGAGGTTAACACATTACATTTGGTCAAATTTATATCATCCAAGATTCATTTTACTCTTTAAGAAATAGCATCATTTATGTTTTCATTTGGCTGAATATAATCAGTATAAGACATGGCCAGAGTATAGAATTTATGATAAAATTCAGGTGTACTAAAAGGCAGTAAGTTATCAAACAGCTTATAGATGGACGTTGTATTAGTAGTGATGAAAACAGCATACAGAGCTTGGCAAGATAAACTTGGTCCTATAGGATGGCTTGCACAACAGCTGCCAATAAGAAACAGACAAAAGAAATCTACTCTAAAGGTCTTGCTGTAAATAAATAAATAGGTATATAAAAATACACAGGAGTAAACTTTCTGAAGGCACGCTCAAAAGAAGGACATTATACAGTGTAATAGAGCTAAAGAAAAATAATGCTACTTGGGGAAATTAGCTTCAAATATTTTAATATAGTAACATTCATGGCTAGGTAATCATCTTTATAGAAAGATATACTTAATCGTGTTCCAGAATATCTATTGAAGCTGACTTAAAAGTTTCCACCAAAACAGAACTTCAATGAAAGTCAGAAAAAAGAATTCCTGAGAAATCCCACAGATAATATTTCCTAACTGTCTCTAATATATTTAGTACAGTACAGAGTGAAATTTTAGCTGGTAGGGAACAATACTGGACATTTGCTCTGTAGAGTACATACATATTACTATATCAAACACACTCACACAATGTTTACATTACACACTCACACAATGTTCGACCTCACTAACACTGCCCTTTCATTCTGAGGCTATCAATGGGTCTGCCAGACTATGCCTCATAAAGAGAATGATTCTAGCAGTAACCTATTTTATCTACTGTTTTTCATGTTAAAAAATGGCATCAAAAATGGCATCAATGGCATCAAGCATTTTCAACCTTTAAAACTCTGTAAAACTGAGAGACATTATATTAATATTATAGCAAATATTATTGCTTATGCTGCTTATAAGTTGAGGGGATGCTGCCGTTGGGAAGGTCACTATCATTGAGCCAGCCTTTTGCTATTAATATTGTAATAGCAGCCTCTGATCAAACATGGCCTTGTGCAACATGTAACTACCTATGAGAAAATATGTCACTGAGTGAATTCTTGGGCACATTAAAGTCAGTGGCAATTTTGTCTCTGACTTCCATGGGACCAGAATCTCACCCATCTTAGATCACATCATAAACTACTGATGTTAATTTAATTGTTTTAATTGTATATCTTTAAACATATTATAGTAATGTTCTTGCCAATTGGAAATATTACTGGTAACCTTGGATTACCTTAGTTTCTCCAAACTAGAGGTCTCATCTCCACCACTAGTGGCTCATGGAAAAACTGAATGTATTTTCTGTAAATTGTTGCCTGTAAGGTTCATGTGACAGCATTCGAACTGTGGATATCTGAAAAAAATATTGCTGATGGAAAGGTTAAATTTTAAATTTGATATTTATTATTTCTACTCAGTAGATACACTAGTGAATAAGTGTATGGGATTTAAAGGGGAACAAGCTCAACAAGAATAAGGGAATTAGTTTTGCCAGTCAGTTACTTGTTATAAATGTCTGTATTATACAGATATAAGCATCACTTCAGTATCATTGACATTAAAGAAACTAGACAACTCAAAACAGGTGCATCTATCACAAGGCTTATAGATAAGCAGGTGACAAAGAAGGCCAATATATAATAATGTTTCACAAAAAATTGTGCACCATCTGAAAAAGTACCTTATAAATTTCTGACTGCACGTTAAATTGTAATTGTTATTATTTTGATGAGTTATTTCAATGGATTTTTGTGACTCACCCTACAATTGATGGCATTCATATATATTTTTTTTAAAAAATTGCTCTTAAGCCATAGAGAGAAATGTAGCACAGAGGACATTTTGACAAGAACTTCGAGAGTTATTGCCTTTGGGAGGGAATAAAAGAACTTCCTGAAGATATTAACATTGCAGTTGACAGCATCGTTCAGTAATATGTAAGTTATTAAGAAACCTTTTGAAAGCTTAGATTTCCACTAGAAGCTGCATGAAAATCCCTAAACTAACCTAAGCAAAGAGCTGGCAGAGATTGAAATCTAGTTTAAGTGGGAATATCTCAATGAAAGCTGAAAGAAATCAGCGTGGACCATCCAAATGTTAATTCAAAGTCACCTTGACTTTCAACAGAACCAAGGCACAAACAACATCAGGGTAGAATAACTCATGTTATCTGTACCCAGACTTGGGAAGATTTGATTTTTATTGGTAAATATCAGTAAACAGCAATTTCACCAGACACAAACCACTGGGAAAAAATACTTCCACTGACATTAATAGAAATGTACAAATAGGAAAATGCTGCTTGAGAACTTATTAGAGTTTAATTTAAAGATATTTACTTAGTATATTTTGACATCTGATGTTGACAGTTTGTGTTTTATCAGCTATAAGGCTTTAACTTTTTGAATATAAACAGTTACTCTCATTACATAATTATTTTGTCAGAGCCCCCCATAGTTTCCCACAACTGTGAAAATTTGAATCAACAAAAATATTTTAGAATGTTTTAAAATAAACAGCAGTATTATCCTCTGAAATTGCAAACAAGCAAAAATCAAATTCTGCCAAGCCTATTTGTAATGTATTTTTCTGTCCCTGGATTTGCAACCTTTTTATATTACCAGACATTTGGATGGAAAAAACTGGAACCATTTGGTTTTAAGCTTGGATTTGGCCACATCAACCAAATTTGAATGTAAGATATGCTTCCAGGGGAACAGTGACAAGAAAATGTATATTAAGCCCTGTCTGCTGGGTCTCATTTGTAGAGATAACTGGTATCAATCACCATAGCTCCATAGCAGAGATCCTATAGGCCGTCTACTGCCCAGGGCTACCCTGACATTCAGTAATTATCTAGTCTCCAAGCCAAAGAATCTGACTGATGACTTCTCTCTTCAGTGTTTGAGTTCTAACCGGTCAGTACTGGATAACAGGGGCCTCTGCATAACATAACCACCACACAGGTCTTTCCAGAGCCTCTTAAAGATACAGTTCCTCACATCTTCTAGCCCCATTGAAACAACAATAACACCACCTAACAATCAATATTAACATAATATGCAATTTCAAATATGTATGCCAAACTAGTGATGAAACTAATAATGTTCATTAGTCTGTGAGGGGCCCTGCACTTTTGCTTGGAAGTGGGGCTCCCCTGGACCATCAGCACTATTACTGTCAGAAGGTGGCAAATTCACTTTGTCTGGTTATCCCATGTCCTTTCTTGACCTTTTGTGGTTGTTACCTGTCAGGGACCCTCTCATGCAAAACAGCATCCCCTTTAGCTCCCTCTTTTCTGGGATTTATAGAAGGTGTTGCCTATTCTTCCATAGTATGTGACCACAGGGGTCATGTTTAAAGCCAATAATTTTTGTGAACTGGTTCATGATTTTTGAACACTGGGAGTACTAATAACTGTTTACAAACATGTATAACTGACCAGCAAATCCAGTGTGTGCAAATGCTAACAAAAGAGCTTTTCAAAATGGCTGTCAGAGCACTTGAAATATTCTCTAGTATTTACAATGCTTTTCCTCCCTGAGAGCATACTTGAGCCCACACACTTACTCACTTGAATGACTCCAAATAAAAGTGATTGTGAACACCAGCAAAGCAAATCAATAACTTGTATTTACAAGAATAATCACAATCAGTCTCCTGCTGTACTTGCCCAGCTCTACTCCATTTCCACCTGGAAAGGCATTGCCACTTCTCACTCTTCCAGCAGGAAGAAATTCTTATAGACTATATACTATAGGGCAAGGACGGAGCAACTGAGCAAAACTGTTGGAGATCAAAGCTTATCAACAGGCAGCCTCTGGGACTGTGCCATTTACCTGTCTACTTTTGAGGTCTGTAAACCTTTTCATTTGAGGGGGAAAAATAAATCAGAGTTTTAGTATCAGGGCTTACTCATATTTCAGGAAAAAAATTCAGCAAAGTACATGCTGGTGACTATACACAGTCTCTCTCTCTCTCTCTATCTCACACACACACAATTTCTCTTTATTTTGTGCAACTACGACTATGACAGCTTTCAGTTGAAATTTTCCACAGTGGGTTTTCCAGTTTGAAGCTTTTAAAGAAGAATTTGATTCTTGCAGTATGAAAACTGGAAGGAAACTACTCTCACTTGACATACATCGAATTTCAAGCTCTTATTTCATCCATTCTTAAGGCATTATTGTTGGAATAGTTAAAGGGCTTTGAAATGAAAGATCCCAGCTTGTAAAACGAGATAGGATGTCCCTGCTCTTTAGTTTGCCATTGATCTCATCCTGTGTTTTCTTTTCAGAAATAAACAATTTTATTAAAAAAGGAAATAGATTTCTTAGCTGACTAGAATCTGTACAGTTGGTAATTTTAATGCCCACCTTTATTCTAGGAGTGAGTTTCTTAAATAACATCTATTTGCTCTCTGAAAGCATGCTAACAGTCTCATACAGCACATTCCATTAGCATGGAAATGGATTTTTTGGTGTGTAATTTACTTTTCTGCCGCTGTATTATATTATAGCTGCAGTTATCAAAAAGGGACTGGAAAACTCATGCTGTACTTTAAAGTGTATAAGATTCCAACTGGTTTTAATTGTAATTCCAATGTGTCTATGGATTGGCAACTGTCAGGATTGCCTCCCCACTCTGAACTCTAGGGTACAGATGTGGGGACTTGCATGAAAAAAGAAATACGCCCCCCCCCCCAAGCTTATTTTACCAGCTTGGGTTAAAATGTTTTTCCCCAGAACACAACTTCTTCTGTATCTGGACCTGGTACACTGCCACCACCAAACTAGGTCTAGGGTAGTTTG
>ML677341.1:40514242-40627559 GCA_007922305.1 Dermatemys mawii | reverse complement strand
AATCCTTTGTCTCCTGAGGAATTTCTCATTGGTCAGTTGTCCACCTCGCAGGTTACCTTTAGCTTAACCCCTTACAGGTAAACACTAATTCTAGGTTACTTCACACTTATGACAGCAACCTATACTGGTGTGTGTGTGTGTATGTGTGTGGGTGTGTGGGTGGGTGGGTGTGTGCGCATGTGTGTCTCTGTCTCCGTGTGTGTGTATGTTGTGTGTATGCACATATATGCATAGATATACACATCAGAATGCTGTATATTTTAGCAAGACGTAAGCCACCAAAACACAAAGATAAAGTGTCTTGTGTGTGAATGTTTCAGAGATTAATTAGCATAATACTGTGAAGTGCTGAAGTAGTATTCAAAAAGGCCAGTGGAGTGAAAACAACATTGGGTGGGAATGAAGAAATTACTTTATTCACCTGGACCTATTTATTGCTAATATAATAGAGTCCTTAAAATCAGTTCTCTGAAGGAAAGAATGGGCAGGAAGCATGCTACTCCTTAAATCAATGGGAAAATGTCTTCAGTGAGGCTGCTGAGCAATCATTCTTAAAACAAATGCAAATTAATAAAATTCAACACGTGGCGAGATCATCACTGCAGCAAAGGTTCATAATAAACGGGAAAAATCCAAACATGTTAAGCCAAATCCTCAAGACTGGTCCTTCTTCACTCACGGCTACCTTAGCAGCTCTCTGATCCTTGTGCCACAAAGCACCACACTGTAAGTTCTGGGAGCTGCAACTGCCCTCCAGGGGATCAGCAGAGCATGGCAATGCTCCCGATATGCCCCGTTTCTTATGATCATGCTCCTATGTTGGGTGTGGCAAACAAGTTTGTATACTGACTTTATGCTATCCAGGGGAATCCCCAGGTTGCCAGTTAAGCCATTATTAGGCTGTTGGTACCTCTGAAGCAACATGAAACTCCGTTACTAGGGCCAGATGGATTGTGCAACTTCAGAAAAATCCAATGCCTGCAGGTAACTATGCTATTTATGCGTTTTTAGCTACAGTGGTCATTGAACCTCTGAACAAAATAGACATTACTGGGTTTTTAAATGCACAGTGGAGTACATCTCAAGAACACATTGTAGCAATAAAAACACCAGTTGGATGATGTTTGTATCTGGTAAATTGGTTGCAACAATAATTAAAAGTAGACTGATAAAACACCAGGAAGGTCATGATATGAGTTGTTGACTGTATTCTGTAAAAGAAAACTGTGTCTTACTGATCTATTAGAATTTTTTGAGACTGTCAATAAAGGAGAACTAGATGATGCATTTTATTTTGACTTTCAAAAAAAATATTTGACAAGTTTTCTCATGAGAGGCTATTCATGTAATTATAAGTGAGAGGGGAAAATATTGTCATAGAAAAAAAACCCGGCTAAGTGACAGGAAACAAAGGATAGGAATAAGTAGTCAATCTTCAACATTTGTACCACTCAAACACAAGGTTCTAAAGGTTTTAAATTACAAAGTTCTAAATTAACTATATTAGCTCAGGAAAGATACCCAGGCCTGTTTGTTCAGTCAATGAAGACCTCTGTTTAATGTGCACCTATGGTCAAAAAAACAAACAAGAGATTATGATGCGTAAGTAATGGGATGAAGAATAATATGTAAAATAATACCAAAATATTATAATGCCATTATATGGCCTCCCTTAGGCTCCTGTGTGCAGTACTGATCACCCATCTCAAAAAGGATAAGAAAGAATTCCCCAATGTGGCCCTCAGGCCAAAAAGTTTGCCCACCCCTGTTTTATATGAAGAGAGATTGAATAGATTAGGATTATTTACTTTACAAAGTAGGTAACTGAGCGGGGACAGAATAATATAAAATAATGAATATCATAGAAAAGACAGAGCAGGAGTTTCTAGTCTCCTAATCAAGTAAGAGGGAGCATTCAGTGAAATTGAAACATGACAAATTCAAAACTGAGCAAAGGAAATCCTTTTTTTTATTTTTTTTTTTTTGGCACAATATAATTAGGCTGTGGAACTCATTGCCACAGGACATTTTGAGACCACGATTCAAATTGGGATTTGTTGTTGGCCATTTATATGGAAAAAAGATTAAAAGACTGTTGTTATTTAAAAGGATATAGACTTTTTAGCTGACTAGAATACTCATAGTCAGTAATTTTAATGTATATCCAATTTCAAAAGAAAATCTCTAAAGATTATGACAAAACCTTTAAGGAACTAGATTATTCCACAGTTGCATACTGTGAAGTTTCTGGAACCTTCCTCTGAAGCATTTGTTGCTTCCCATTGTTGCCAGCAGGATGCTGGACTACATGCCCCTTGGGTCAGATCCAGTCTAGCAATTCCTATTCTCCTGTGTTTGCTATCAGTCCGTAAAGTACTGTTTGCATAGCACAACACTGCTGCATTCCCAAGTAACTCACTGCATCTCTCTGTATTAATTATCAGCAGGCCAGAATATAAACTTTTACTACCTGCCGGTATCAACAACTCATATTTAGGCAGGTCACTTAGGCCCAGATCCTCAGTTGTATTTAGGTGCCTAATCCCTATTGAAGTTTCTCTACCTGTAAATTGGGGATAATAGGTCCCTACTTCACAGGGGTATTGTGATGATAAATACACTACCGATCGTGAGGCGTTCCAGTAACATGAAATGGGAGACATAAAGTACCTAAGGCAGATAATATTTCCACACACTTGTATGGAAATATTATCTGTATGAAAATAGTTTCATTATTGTCTCTCTTGCTCCACAGAAGGACTTCGGGGATTTCCCCAGTTTTCACGCTCAGTGGGACCTACAGACTCCAAATATTCACTGAACATGTTTCTAGTACTTAGCAAAAAAGAGTCAGCCTCCATCTTTGTGAAGTGCTCAGCAACGGGTTGGTAATGTTGTCTATGCTGATACTCCCTGTTTTTCCTATTTCTGTGACATAAGAAGTGGCTGCTTCCACATCCTGGTCATGCCACAAGCACTCTTGGGAGATGGAGCCAGTGGCACACCCAGGGCTTCACATGCCAAGATGAGGAAAATCAACTCAATCCCCAAAACCTTGTAAGGCTGCCAAGGTCAGTAAGACCTCAGGTTACGGGTTGCCGTAAGTGATGGTTGCATAAGTTAAATATGTTTGTTAGGGCAATGCATGTTTTTCACTTGCTGTTCATAGAGCGGTTTACATCAAAATGTTGCTGCTATTGATTTATATTTTTATGTGCTATTTTTGCACATTTTCAGTCTATTTGCCTTGGAGCTTGTTCGCTACCACATGTAGGCAAATTAACAACCAAGAGATGCGAAAGGAAAAAATGTTGGTTGTTAGCTGGTGAGATTGCTGAACGTGGTAAGCGAATATTGTACAAGTCTACTGCACTCAAGTTTTCAATTTAATTCATTTTGAACCAGCAGGCATAAGAATCATTAGTTTATTTCAATGTGTTTCGAAAGTGAGATACAAGACACTCTTTAGCTGCAAAGGGACTAATTCAGTTACAAATTCTGGCACCATAAAAGGACTGGAACTGTGTTGCAAAAGACCAACAGAGCATTCTTATGACATAGACACAGTGTGCAACTAGTATAAGAGGCCCTGCAATGCCCACCTCTCAAAGTCCAGCACAAGGAGTATGCCAGGAGTGGAGGCAGTATCCATAACATGCACCAATATATATCGCCCTTAGCAGGCTGTGGTAATTAAATAACCCCATAAGTTCCCTAATGCCAGGGGTTGTTATGATCCCCAAATAAGTCCAGAATCCTGAGGGTGCAAAGGTGGCATAAAGACACTTTTCCCCACTGTCCGTCGGCTGTGCCTTCTCTGCTGCAATTTCCAGAGGCATAGCAAAGAATTACACACAGAGAGTTTTGTAAGGGCTATTACCCCAGGCTGGCTTTGTGTTTGCAAGACAGAGGTTCAGCAGGCACTGATTTTGAGTAGCCATGCAATGGTGTTGTGGAGTTCTGTATTAATGGTTGAAAGCACATGCAATTAAGCAGGCAGTGCAGGCCTTTCTGTGGCGAAACCTGAAAAAGGTCTGTGGTCTCAGCAGAGTTTCAGTGGGATTTGGATAACTGGATTGGGATATTAAGAAAGAAAAATACAGAGGAAAGAGAAAACTGAGTTGCAAGGTGAAGAATTTGGAAGGAAAGGAAGAAAATTTTAGTTAGGAGGGTCTGAATGAATGATGCCCTGAGAGCTAGCTGGAAGGGGAAGAGTCTTTGGGTGTGTTTATGTAAATATTGTTTGCTCCTGCCCTGTTTAGATATTCAGGAGATGGAGCAGTGCCAAAGCAATCAACTTTGGCTGATGTTTGGCACAAATCACTTTAGTGCTGAATGCAGGGGTAGTGAAATACAGTTTCCAGTGTTGAAATTATTGAAGAAATACAGGAAAGCAGGACTGTGATTAACATGTCCCAAATAAGTGGGTCACTGTCATCTGAACCTTTCTGAGCCAGGGGCTCAAATGCTAGAGCCCTATGAAAATAAGAGAAGTGGGACTAGTTGTCCCACCCAGAAGGGTATAAACCTACCATAAGGGGGCTTTCCTGGACTGGTTAAATGGATCTTTTTCCCCCACTGTTCAAAGAAAGTGCTAAATAGGCTTTATTAGGTGCTTATTTGTTATTTTAAATGTTGAATTGTGTTTCTACCCTGCCTCCTAAGAGCTAAAAATCACTGAGAGCTGAAATCACTTGGAATGAGGGTAGTGTTTCTGTCCAGACTGCAAAGAGCTGAACATTTTTGTGGTGGAGCAGCTGCTCCACTCTTGCAGAAAAGGGGTTAAAGTCAGCCCTGGGAGAAGGCTGAGACTGAGAGATGCTAAGCTGGGCTGTATGGGGAAGCAGCTGCAGCTGAGCCATGCTCCAGTCAGGTCACAGCTGGCCTGTATAAAAGGGCTGTGAGCCAGGCACTCAGTAGTCTCACAGTGGCTGAGGAGGGAGATAGGTCTAGTTGCCTGGGAAGCCTAAGGGTACTTAGAGTGAGGTAGGGCTGGGGAAAGGCCAGAGGAGAAGGGGAGCTCCAGGTTAGCAACCTCCCAGGCTGTGGGCCCGATAACAAGGCCTAAAAGTTACTGGGGGTTAGGTAAAGGCAGCTGGCCCCAAACCCCCTTGCCTGTGATGACTGGCTTGTACACTGCAGTCTGCCCCCAGGGAGCAGGGCTTTGATGATGACTGGCAGTAACCCAGCCTGAGGAAAGGTGGGGATTAGAGGGTTGGGGTTCCCCAGGGAGGGGAGGCCCAGGGACAGAGTGTGGGGGTATTTCCAGGGAGCAACACGCCACGTAAAAGGGCACTGGGGTCTAGGAGGGACACGGGGGCCAGCAGACAGCAAGACACCGGCCTGCAGAGGGTGCTCTGTGCTGGCAGAGCTAATTACTAGCTGACCAGCAGGAGGTGCCGCAGGGGTGAGTCATCGTGCCGTCACAATTTCTAAGAGACTGATGTGCAAAGGTCACAGCAGAGAGACAGGTGGCAGCAGAAGGTGACTGACAGTGAACTGGTGAATGAGTGGCTGGTGAGGCAGAGAGATGCAGCATGCAGCCAGCAGAGCAGCTAGTGAAGAGGTGCAGCATGGGGCCAAAAGGGCAGCTGGTGGAGAAGGCCAGAGCAGAGCCGCACAGGGAGGGGCGGTGAGTGGGTGCTTGGGCAGTGGAGCAAGTAAGGTGCCTCTTTATCCTCCCCTCCACCCAGGGAGGGAGGTGAACTCTGAGATGAACCTCTGAACTCTGGGTCTGCACTGACCAAGAACAGCAACTGTGAGTGGGGTGCAGAGAAGGGTTGGGCATGTGAAAGGGACTTTTGGGTTGCTGGACTTAAGAACCTGAGGAGAAAAGGACACTGCCCAACTTACTGAGGGGCGGGGGGTTGATCTTTTGCTCAGGGTTTATGTTTATGAATCCTGCTAGTGGTGTTTTCCCAAATTAAAGCCCAGTTAATTCCCTCCTTTTATTAAAAGTTTCTTTTCTGCCCTCAGACTCTGTGCATGCGAGTGGGAAAGTATTGCCTCTCAGAGGCACCCAGGGGTAGTGTGCAATTTTCTCAGCTTACTAGGTGGGGGCTCAAGCTGGTTCTGTGTTGTATTGTTGAAAAGAAAATCCTAGATATTGAACTCAGCCTTAGTTGCTGCCTGCTCCAGCTGGCCGAAGGGTTACATTAGTAAGAGATGGTGCATTCCCTCGCTGTGATTTTAAGGGCCAGGCCTTCAGCTAGTGTAAATAAGCATAGTTTTATGGACTTCAATGGAGCTATCTGGATTTACACCAGCTGGCAATTTTACAATAATCAAAATGCTTAATAAATAAAATGGTCCATAACTTTGCTTTGAGTCAACTGTACTGATTTATAACAGGCAAGAATCAGGCCCAATTATACAAAAGGAGGAGCCTTCACTAAGATTGCAAAGACAAACTTATGCTCATGCAATGTATAAATAAACCAGTTCTGTCTGTGTGTGATTGCAGCATCAGTGGAGGGGAATGTCAGAGCCAAAAATTAGGCTGAGCTTTACAGCCAGCTGATCAATGTGAAATTTGAGTTTGAGACAGAGTTTGTCTGTCAAAGCTTGTAAGCTGCATTAGTTGGCCTTCGTGAAAAGGGTAGCAAAAGGCTATTTGCCAGTGTTTCTAGGCTGAAATGTTCTTCCGTTGTGACCTGATGTGAGCTTGAATGGTATTCACATAATCACATGCCTCCATCTTACTTTGCAGCTACACTGCAGAGTTCGGAACGTCTCGGTAAACTTATGAAAAATGTTTTCTCCGTCTTTAGGTATTATTTGAGGAAGTCATTCATGTATCGATTGCTGATGTTTCTGGTCTTAGCAAGATAAGACCTCTAATCCATCCAGTGACTGTTACTCTGCCAGTGATTAAACAGCTTTCACACACACACACACAAAAAGATTAGTGTGCTGTGGGTTTAGGCAGGTCTGTTTTCAGAAATAAGTGAAAAAGCAGCAATACATGCTTCTTTGAATGTGAATGCCAATTGCTGAGGCTAAAGTCCACTTTTATCCACAAGGGGCTGGGTCAGAAACATGGGAGCAGAGCAGCTCTAGCTATAACTCTGATTGTCCAGAATGTTGTTTACATTTTACCTTTGTGAGCTAGTGTTTTAGCTCATAACACAAAGGTGCAGCTTTTTTCCATCTATTCTTCGCCCTTCTTGTTCTGAGATGAGAAATTCCATGAAGATGAATAGGCTTTAGTGTTAGTGATACCCAGCACATTGGGTGAGCTACATTCTGCTCTCATTTATGCCTCGGTAAATCCAAAGCAACTTGACTGATGGCAGTGAGGTTGTTCTGGACTGAAACCAGTGTAACTGAGAGTAGGATCTGGCTATGTTACTTTTTCAGTGAGGGTGGGGAAAGGAAGGAGTAGGGCATCAGACTGGGATAAGTGGGACTCCTGGGAAAAGGAGAGAAAGCAGTGGCAGAAGAGAGCCTCAAAAGGGTATTTCAAAAGGGAAAGAAAGGAAGCACAGAGAGAGAGAGGCCAGAAATGAGGAGAGTACCAGTATTTCAATGAGGCAGGAGGCAATACAATGAAGAGGCAGCTAGGAGAGGAGGCTCATCGAGTCATCATTTGGGAAGCAGGCATGTTACTGGAACAGGAAGCATCACTACTGGATTTCTCCAAGCAGTGCCAGCAGGAAGCAGTGAGTGGGAAGAAGTAGCAGGCCAAGGAGCCAACAACAAGCAAGATGAGCCACACTTGGTGACAGAGTATAGAGTGTGAGGTGGAAGGTTGCCATCCTTGGTGTGTGTTGGACCTAAGAAATCAGGTTAAACAGCTGAACTGATACTGCACTCTGAATTTCCACCAATTAGTATTTATCTTTGGTGTTCTCATGTGTATTTTAAGTACCAAGACTTGTAAGTATTTTTGTTGTACTAATACTAATTTGACGAAGGGAAATAACTTTTAGTAGCATAACTGAGGAATCCTTATGTATCTTCTGAAATATAAAATGGCAGCAATGGTGACTTGTAAGAATTTTTGGACAACCACATTATAATTTATGGGCTGGATTTGTAAAGGGTTGCTTTTTTCTTAGCCCAACAATTAATTGTGGCTGCAGTTAACTGGAGGTACAAATTCTACCACACAGATGTTCGTATATCTGGTTTGCAATGGCAAAACTACAGGCACACAAAAATAGGAAGCTAGCACTGAAAATCTGGCACTAAGTCATGATATGTGAGTGTGACTGGCTGGTTGATTTGTTGGGCACAGAGAGCTAGATTTGAAACCAGCTGAAAGACTCCTTTTGAGTTTGTTGGGTTTGGCACCAGGCGCACATTAAGGTACCAATAACCTAGCAGGACTTTCCAAATCATAAAGTAATATACTAGCAACTCCTTCCACTCCTTGCCTTGGCTTTCTTTGCTGACTCCTTTTGGCCTAGATCATTCATAATTTTGCATGTCAGGAAAGTCACCTCTTTTCGACTGTGAAACTTTTTTTAACATGAAAATATCAGAGAAAAAATTCTAACCAAATCCAGAAATCATCGTGTTTTCTTCCCACTTACAGAGAAAGAGACAACATGTTGGTTTGGTTCTATCTAATTCCTCAGCACAATGTCTGAGCACCTCACAGTTATCAACAGACTTTAGCTTTGCAACATCCCTGTGAGGTGTGGATGTATTGTCTGCCTGTTTAAAAGACAGGATATTAAGGCAGAGGGTAGATTAGGCATAGGAAGTCTGTGGCGGAGCTGCGAAAGAATGCAAATCTCCTAGGTCCCAGACCAGAGCCTTATCTATGAACAGTCCTTCCTCCATTTAACAACCACGAGCTTTTTTGATGTGCATAGAGAACCAGTGCTCCGAATCTGAATATTTCCTGGATATAGGCAAATTCAGATCAGGACTAAGCTCAGATTGATCTCTACTTCCTAGGTCAAGTATTTAGACCACATTAACTGTGAGAGTATGTAAGTAGCAAAGAGAAATAATGATTTATTATAAAAATAAATGTTCAATTTTCTGCAAACCTTTCTTAGTTTAAGAGACAGATTGGTTAATATACTATGCAAGCAAAAGTATCTACGCTATTAAATGTTAATGTGTTAGAAATATTATATGTGAAGTCATTGCATTAATAGCATCACTTAACCAGAACATGTTTTATTCTACTACTTTAACCTTCATGTGGGTAGATATAATGTATGCAACTTTTTCAATTATCTATTATGTCCTGCAATAGGTTTCTTGTAGACACTGGGGAAACTGTTATGACCCCTTCAAGTCATGAGAAAATTTGCTTCGCACCAGAATATGTTGAACAAATTATTCTCCGTTTTAACATGAATAAGTCTAAGAATTTCAGTTGCCTGTACTGAAATTATAGAGTGCTGCTTTTATAATTTAAACCACAATTATCTTTTTTTTAATATAAATTGAGATAAAAATTAAAGGGAAGGTGGGATCTTTTGGGTTTTTTTCTTTTTTCCTTTCCTTCTTCTTTCTTTTTCTTCTTCTTTTTCATTTATGTATTTATGCATTTATTTATTTACTTACTTACTTATTGGTGTTCCCAGACCTCAGGGAACACTTCAGAGTGCAGTTATTTTGTAGGGCACTTGAACATTTCTGTTGCCTGAAAGACAGTATTGCAGCATCTCATCTCTCTTGGCTAGTTAAAGCAATGCTGCAGTTTGCATTCATTAAAGCCTGCTGTAGTTATGCATTTTATAATTAGCTCTATTGTCGTTCATCGAGTTTCAATTCCCAGTTTTTGTTCTGACTCCAAACATTAAAAGCCCCATATAATGCAATGCTCTAGTAAATTCTATTTAGATATTAGCACCCACTATTTAACAGTCACTTGTGTAAATTCTACTTTAGGGCCAAATCTTGTCCTCTGCTATATTGATATGCAAGACAAGGAAGAGCACATATAAGGACTCTATAACCTTTGTGCAAGCAGCAGACAAACACTTCAGAGCATTTAAGAGCAAACCAGGAAATACTTCATATCTATACACCAGCCACTGTACACCCAAAGGAATGTGGTTTGCAGTCCAGGGGTAAGTCTATCCCGATTTGCGAACTAGAATCTGTAAGATACTTATCAGCAAACAGTAGCCAGAAGCAAGATGCCCTCAACTTCTGTTCAGAGGAGCAGCAAAGTGTGCTTAACGGTATATTATATCAGGCCCACCATAAGAACCACTGTGCATCAGGCAGCACCTCTGTTCTCCAAATGATCGTCTGTAAATTTCATTTCTGTATTAAATGAATCTGTGCCCAATTTCCACTAACTTGAATGTTTGTACACAGAACATTTTGCTCATAATGTTTGCAAAAAAGAATATAGAAGGGAAGGTAAATATAGTCAAAGAAATATTCTAGTTAGACGTCACCAAATGCTTTGCATAATACTCACTCAGTTTTCATGTTCAATTTCACGTACATTTTCTGATGGGACTCACTGCTCATTCAGGGGAGCTGAAGATCATTACTGTTCATTTACCTTCCAGTGATTTTCACAGTGCTCAGTATGGGCAAAATCATCTGATTCAGGGATACTGCTCTTCTGAGATCCATAGTCTCCACCTGGACTCACCCTGGATGGATGCTGACAATCTGATTGGCTATCTCTGCATTCCTCCCAATCAAGACCAGTGCAGTCTTTAAACAAAATATCAGTACTGACTCCATTTTACAACCCCTAATCCAATAGGTGGCTCTAACCAATGTTTATGCAGGGGCTGGTTCCTTCATTCAGAATGGTATTGACTTTATACGTTGCATCATCTGTTCTGTAAGGGGTGATGCCATCAATCCACAGTATTTTCACATGGTGCAAAATATGGATCCAGAAATGGATTTCAAAGAACTCAGAGATGAATATGTTCAGGTGCAATATAACGAAAGGGACCATTTGCAAAAACTGCATGGCGGTCAGGGGTATAAATAGTAGCTGTGAGGTGATGAGGTAATACTAAGCACTATGCCTGCAGTATCATCTGACCAAGTGTGAAGCAGTCTACATTGATCAAATTCCTCAGCACAATATCTGAGCACCTTGCAGTCATTTATAGACTTTAATTGGAAACATCCCTGTGAGGTAAAGATATATTATCTGCCTATTAAACAGATGGGATATTAAGGCAGAGGATAGGTTAGGCAATTTTTTCACAGTCAGACAGGAGGTTATAGACAATACATGACTCCCTGCCCTTGTGCCATGCATTGATTAACAGGAAGTTGAAGTCCTGAAGTTTGTTTTCAGCTGTGATAAGCTTTTGTGAGGTGTCTTTTGCAAACAAGAAGTGGACTTTGCATAGCAAGAAGACTGAATTACCACCTTCAATGGTAGTTTGCTAGTAAAAGAGAATCCGGAGCATTTGGGACCCCCCTACCAACTGAGATTGTCAACACTTCCTTTGATGTTGATGAAGGAAGTCTGCCCTCCTCCACAAAACATGCTGGAATCCAGTTAGTACTTAAGAAATGATCACATCATACATTTAGCTTTCCGGATTGCCTCCAACTATTTACTAGCGCTATCCTAGGCCTCAGACTAGAACACTCTGGTTCATGATCAACTGGAGCTCTTATTACTGTATATATAGGTTACATTGGTAAGCATCTTCAACAAATTGAGATAGTCTTCTTGAATGTGTATTGAGTTAGAAAGTAAGGTATAGAAATCTTAAAATTAAAGGTTGATGAACCTGATCACCAGAAAACCAAGAGCTGTCTAAGATGTCTCCTCTAGCCTTATTTGAAAAAACTTGCCAACTCAATGACATTCACTGATTAGGCTCAGTATAATAGGTAAGGTGAAGCGCTGAAGAGAATCCCACAATTCAACTTTATCCTATAGAATTCAAGCACTAGAACTAATAGAACAATTGCCTGTACTACTGAAATAAGATAAAATAATGTTCAGTCCGAGAACATTGTCTTAATCTCATTCTAAATTAAGTTTTCTTGCTGTGCATGAATGTCAGAGAGAGCACTGACCTCAGAATTTCTGGTACCCTGAGTGAAACTAGATTATATAGTTCTCTAGACTATGAAAAGGATTTTCTGTTACCAAACAAAAAAGCCTTGAACATTTCACTTCAGAGTAGATTTGTTAATAGAAGCCATCTCTTGTCTTCTTGGTCTCACTGGGAAGCAAAAATATTAACATAATTAGTGTATAAACATGGAAAGTTGTGGACCAGAATTCTGCCTCCAGAGGCAGTGGTACAGGGCAATGACTATTTTAAATTTCAGGAGACAGATGTAGTGATATTTTTGTGGAAGAAAATTGGAGCCACAGCACATTTGCTTGGCAAGTAAAATATATACATATTTATCATTTTAGTTTTATCTGACCGGTGATCAAGAAAGAGCTGGAGGGAAAGAGAGAAATCCAGTAAGCTAAAAAGAACAGTTTAAGTGTTTCAGTTTATTTTCTTAAAGACACGTTTGTTTCATTTTAGTTACACTTGATCTAGTCTCATAGGAATTGATTGCAGAAATCTATATACAAATGTTGTCCTGGTGTCGAGCAGTAGCAAATGTGTAAGGCCTGGCAGGTGAGCTTCCCAGAGAAGGAACAATCTGTTATGCAGAGTTTGAATATAATCTAATTATGACTTGTTTTTATTTACACATATATACCAGACCTGGCAGGTCAGAAAAACCACTCAAGACAATCCCTTCTTTTACAAAACTCAACTAAACACTATGCCTCCTTGCCAGGGAACAACTCTACCTCAAGAATTGGCTCCAGTCAGAGAACAAGGCAGACGGCAAACTGTCATGCTGCTCAAACAGCTCAGTCTACCTAGAACCTGGCATGGAAACACTAACCACAGCAATAAAGCCTGTCTTCCGAAGACTAAGGGCAAGTCTGCACTACAGGGCTACATCGGCACAACTACACCAATGCAGCGGCACCACTATAGCGCATCTGGTGAAGATACGCTATGCCGATGGGAGAGCACTCTCCCATCAAAATAATTACTCCACCTTGGAGAGAAGGAGAAGCTATGTCTGTGGGAGAGCATCTCCCTCTGATGTAGCTCTGGTGTGGATAGCGCAAAACGTGTTGCTGGGGCATGGGAGCGGGGGTTCCTACACCTATGAGCGACATATGTTAGATTGATTTAGGCTGTAGTGTAGACCCGCCCTTCAAATTTGCTTGCAGGCTAAGGAAAAAAGCTGGGAAGACTTATGTGTCCCAGTGTCACCCGGTGACATTTACCATAACACTACTCATCAACTATCCCTGCCAGTAGGACAAGTCCTTGATGAGTCTTAAGATAGCTGAGGAGTCCAATTCGTGCTCTATAGGTTTTTCCATATATGTGAAGGTGGTTGCTAGGAGAGAGAACAGCTGCTGGCCAGGATGCTGTACACTTTCCCTCTTCCTCTACTGTTTCACAGCCTCTTGATCAAGGTGATTCTTCTCAAAATAGGCTGAAGCTTGATGTATAATGTGATGCCACTTCAATATATTGCCAGTCAGCTCCTCCCAATTCATGGAGTCAATACCTTCCTTCTTAAGATATACTTTCAGGTCTCCTTGTAGCATTTCTTCTGTCTCCCACAAGTTCTCTGACCATGACTAAGTTGAAAAAAGAGGATTTGCTTTGGAAGATGAGTATCACACATCTGCACACAATGGCCAGCCAAGCGAAGTTAATGTTTCATAATCTTCGCTTCAACACTGGTCATGTTAGTTGCAGAGAGAACTCTATCATTGGTGGGATGAGCTTCCCAAATGATATGCAGAATCGTTGTAAGGCAGTGCTGTTGGGATCACTCCAGACACTTAAGATGGCTTCGGTATGTTGTCCACATCTCTCTCCCATAAAGAAGAGTAGGGCTGACTACTGCATTGTACACCAGGATATTTCTCTCCTCGGACCTCTGTCAATAAAGACGTGAGGAAGCAACTTTCCAAAGGATGCACTGGCACAATGCATGGACATGTGTACTGTCACTAGTGTAGACATACCATCAAAAAAATCACATGAAGTCCACTTTCCTGAGGAGCTAAAGATGTGTCCCTATAATCATGCCAGACTGTTTCTGTTACTTTCTTTCATATACCTTGATGAAATTTGAGAGTCTGTACATTTGGCTGGTAACCAGAGGATGAATGCTAGAATAAAGGGATGCTGTGAAAGCTGCAGAGAGGTTGGTTATTTTTGCTTATCTGCTCTCTCTATATGTTATTAGATTTTATTTAATATGAATGGGTAAATAGGTGGCTCCTGTCAAATAATTAGACGAATGTATAAGACTAAAGCTGGCATTGGTTTATGTACTACTCTCCTATATATGGCTAAATATAAGAACTCCCTTTAGTCACATTAATAAAATAGACTAAGCCAAAATATTCAGTTAGAGCTTCATTTGCACTGGGAAAATATGCATTCAGTTGAGCACCTATATTTCTACATGCATTTACCCAGGTGACACATCCATTTGCATGTGCCATTAACTGTGCATGAATGCCTGACTTCATTTCTTCAAAATTTAGCGCACATGAGCTCATACAGAAATCATTTCTGGAGTTGTTTTTGTAAGAAGTTGATATATAGGCCTTTTTATCACTAGTCTATTCATGTACTTGGATGGATTATCTGTGTTAGGACTGAGAATCCATCAGGATATTTTTTGTTTGGATGCCTGTTTTGGAGAGGTAGTGTGGCAGTTTATTTTATTTATTTATTTATAATTAAACCTTTTTCTCTCCTTTATTCCTTTTTTGCATTTTCTAGACTTCTGGGCCTTTTGAATAGCTATTCCATATGTGTGCAATACATTTATTATTGATTTCCATAGGTATACAAGTACATTAGGAATGAGTATGGCACTGTTGTACTAAGTAGATGTAATCTCTCCATTCTCCGTGTATTAAACTGTATACATAAATTTGCATATTTACTCAGTTTAGTAATAAAGAACTTCACTATCTCATTTTTGATATATATGGTGGCACTCCCCCAACACATGGTAGAACCCATTAGTTATGAGCACTCAACATTAAGGGATACAGTTTTGAAAAAAAACTCTTAGGCATGTTGAATATTTCTCATCCTACCTACAGTATCTATATTTACTTTATAGGCAGTCGTAGCTCTATCAGTAGAACTGAGATTGATTAGAAACAGAGTAGGAATATTTAAGACATGAGACCATATAGTGTATCAAGTCCTGATCCTAACGGCCTGAGACTATTTTGTTTTACTTAATTTGTTTTCATCTAGATCAAAATCAAACCAATCCATATATAACCTCTGAAACCCTCCTTCTGGCTCAGCTCTCCAATTCACTCCTCTAACAATTTATCCAACTCCTCCTTTAGCTAAATCAAACTCGTGTTAGAGTTGAAGTCCTTGATATGTTCCATATGTCACCATCATGTTTATAGACTTACTTTATAGGTCAGTGTCCTATTTAACTTCAATTCATGACCTTTTGGGTTTGACTTAGTCAGTGTTTGAAACACTGCTTAGCCATCAGTCCATTATTTTTACACTCAGAATGTATAATACATTCCAGTCACTGTTTAATTCTAATCACTAAAGGCAAAATCTGGGAAACCTTGTACAGTACCTTAAACCAGACTAAACTCTGTTTCAATTAGGTGACCTGACCCTGTTCTGTGCTTTTTGAATATCTGAGATATTTTTTCTCTAAGATGAGGACCAAAATTAATGCATTATTTAAAGGCAAAAATTCTGAAGCAGAAATAGCAGAGGTGCCTTAAGACTTCTTCCTTAATTAAGATAATATCATTGATGGATTTAGCGTATCATCCCTAATAAGCCCCTGGTCTTTCTTCTGGTCTGGAATCTATATTGTGTTCCAATTACACTATAAGCCCTCTGCTTATTTTGCTCCCAAGCTGCGTTACCTATAATTTTCCAGTATTTGACTGGATGATTCATTAATAGTCACACAAGAGGCATCAGCCTAGGCCTGTTAGGTATCTAAGTGAATACACGTACTTCCAGGAAAAGTGTCAAATATTAAATAAATGAATGTACTAACATTCCAAAGGTACAAACGCCATCAGGAAAAAAAAGGTAGCTATCCTAAATTGTTTAGATTAGTTACTTTTTTCATGTCTGAAAAGTGGCACCACATGAAAATCTCTTGCAAACCTCAAAAAAAAAAGTCTGAATAAGTAACAAAAAAAGTCTAGAGAAAAAGAAACATGATGGGTCTGGAATTAAGTAACAGAGTGAAAATTGAGAATGGCAGGAAATGGCAGGAAATTGAGAATGGCTCTACAAAGTAAGAGTAAAAGGATTTTCATCAGCCTCACTCAGGAAAAAGGTGATGATAATCAACCTGACCAGGAGTGCAAAAATAAAGTGGAATTATGGACAACTACTAATGCACAAAGGCTATTGTTGAAGACACAGAAGTCTAAAGTAAAACATCAAAGCAATCTGAAGAGAGGTGAAGTGAGCACAAAACAAGAAGCTGTTGGAACAACATTTGCAGACTGAACTATCTGCTTTTTGTTTTTTCACTGTGTTGATTGAATTCTTCATACTGATTTCAAACAATCAAACTGAGCAATGTCATGTGGCATGAAGTTAGAAGACAAAGGGAAAGTATAGCACCTACTGGGAGTGCTATATGATACATTAGAAAGTATGTCAAGACGAGAAGTGTGGCTTATCAAATGTACAGGCATGTGCTAGGTTGATGAGGTTGTGGCATATGCTAGGTTGCATTTGAGCTGTGTGAACTGTTTGATTTAAATCATTAAAATACCAAAATTGAGCTTTGATTCAGGCTGTGGAATGCTCAACATTTCCTCACATTTTGGAACTGTGTATACATTTTTTTGTGAAAATCGGAAAAGCTCATTCCATTGACAATTCCTAGTAGAATGGACCTTGATCCTGGCTGGGGCCTTTTGTTGCTACTGCAATATTAATAATGAACAAGAATCCAGCTTTAAACTTTGGGCGCGATTTAATGTCCAGGGAAGACAATAGTGGTTCTTTTATTGATTTTTGCTGGTGTCGGATTGGGCTTATTGTCAGGCTGGTTTAAACCTAAGACTGGTTAATTCAAAGAGGTGATATAGCTAGCGTCACACAGGACTCTAACTGAGCATAATCTTGTGATCAGTATTGTCAGCCCAGTTTAACAAAAATCATTTTCATGAGAGAGAGCTAGTATGTTAGTTGAGTCTCCTGATCCACCAGGAACAGGCAGGGGAAAAACAGTTGCTCCTAGCTAGTGCTGGCTGAAAATTTCCCCTCAAAACATTTTTTCAATGGAAAATTGGGTTTTGAACTAAATTAAAATTTGCAGAGAGGCTCTATTTCCTCAAAAATGTTCAGTCTTTTGACAGAAAAACATGAACTCACAAAACCTTAAAAGTCCTATTCTATTTTTTCACTACAATGTTGACAAAAAATCTTTATTTGTTTTGTCTAAGTTTTCTTTGAAAACACCCCAAATATTTTCCACCCAGCTGTCTTCCTAGACCATGGGTGGCTGACCTAAGCCTGAGAAGGAGCCAGAATTTACCAGTGCACATTGCCAAAGAGCCACAGTAATACATCAGTAGCTCCCTATCAGCTCCCCACTGGCTCCCAGGACCTACCGTCAGCCCCGCAGATCAGTGCATCCCATTCCCTCCCTGCACCTCCCAATCAGCTATTCGTGGGGTGCAGGAGGCACTGTAGGGGAAGGGAAGGAGCAAGGGCACCGCTGGCTCAGGGGAGGGTGCAGGAAGAGGTGGAGTGGGGACCAGGCCTGTGGCAGAGCCAGGGGTTGTGCAGTGAGCACCCCCAGCACATCGGAAAGTTGGTGCCTGTAGCTCCAGCCTATACAAGGAGTCACATATTAATTTCTGAAGAGCTGCATGTGGCTCTGGAGTGACAGGTTGGTCATCCCTGTCCTAGACTTTGAGTTCGCTTGCTTCTGATAGGCAATGGACAAGTGTGTTTTTACATTGTGAGGATCTCCTGATTAATGGAAACTGTGATACTATCTATAATATGTCCCATATCATAGTTGTATCCTACTTTTAGAAATGAGGATTTCCCTCAGATCAAAATTCTCTGGTCACCTCAGAAGTGAGGTGAAATCTCTGAATGGCAAATTGAAAATCTCACAGGGTCACTTTGCACTCAAGTCTCAAGTGGTTCTTCCCTGTATTTCCTGTGGTGCAGTAGGCTGCAGCCCCACAAGTCATACTCTTTTGGGAGAGGATTCCTTTTCCATGTGCTCTTGACCAAGCCTCCCAGATAGAGTAGTTCGCAGACACCTTCACTACTTCTTCAGGAGCTGCAGGTTGCTTAATTTTCCCAGGATGGGGCACCTGAAATTTCATAAACCACAGTGTAAAACCTCTTAGAACCATATGGGTTGTAGTAAAACAAGATTAGTTAAGAACAGAGAAAAAATCAGATTAAAACAAAATAAAGGCATAGCATAACACAGCTGATTAAAATAGCTATCATTCCAAGCAATAAGCAATACCTTAAATTTCTTCAAGCCATTCTCGCTTCTGCATCTATTTTTCCTAACCCATTAGCAGGACAACATATCAAAGACTCATTCTCTTGTATCAGATGTCTCATGGCACCTTCCTTTCCCCTCCATTCCTGCCATATATGTGAACTATACATTTATTTTAGTAATTTATAGAGTAGGAAATAGTTATGTTATTGACCATTATAAATTGCTATGTCCATTGTTACTCCTTTATGCTCAGTACTGAGGCAAGATTCCACTTTAGTGTCCAATACAAAGTCTCATCTCCAATTTTACCCTAGGATAGTCTCATGGATCATCCATTTTCTACAAACAGCTATTCCTATAAAAAGAATGCTTTGTTTCTTTTGAGATTATCTGCCAAGGTACTCACCTTTGTCATGATTATAGGGCTTTCTCAGTGCACTCGCTCCTGAGGTGTTGCACAATATAGCCAAATGAAATTGAGTTACAGCGCCTGGATCACATGTCTCCATAGCTCTTTGATTTCCCTTGCTGAAGTTTGGTATGTCTCCCTGTAAACTTCACGATGAGGGGATTTCAAAGTCCTTATTGACTGCAATCCAATGCCTCCTGGAGTATGTTACTTTTCAGTATGAGTAAGGGTGTCAAATTTGGGCCAAATTAAATTGCAGCTAAAAGCTTTTCACACCATGACAATCGCTTCATTAAATATATGTTTGAGGTAATATGGGGAGCTCTGGGTCAGGTAATGACCTTATGCCATCCAGAGCAAACATCCTTTTCGATACAAATGTTGTTATGTTAGAGTCATGAAGTCTATTCACAGCCTGTTTGCATAATTGATCATGGGAGCTGCCCTTGGGATCCCAGTAACTGTCAATTATGGGTTTTTTTCTGAACTCTACAGCATGTAGATAGCTACAGGCAAAAATAGATGACATTGCTGCTTTAGGGTGACAGGATTTGAAAAGCATAAGAAATCCTTCTGGAAGCCAGTGCAGAATATACAGAAGTAAATCTCTCTTTACATCAACAATATAATATTTAGCTCTCTCAGCCCTGATTGCCTATGAAGTTTCCTCTTAAATGAAACAATCTGCTGCAGTTAAAAATGTTCATTTAGCCTTTGGAAATTGACAGGTATTTTTCCAGATAAGCTTGCAAAGATTTTTGGTTTTGAACGGCAAAACTAGCAAATAAAAATGGTTCTCACAGTCACTTCAAAATAACAGGGGGCATTAATGTTACCCATTTAATTATTTTCTTCTGCTGGTTTCTCTTGCATCATTTCATGTATGGAGCAAGGGGAGCTGGACTGTGTAAAATATTACCATCCCTGTGATCTCACATCTCTGTTAATAGTTACTGCAATGATAATATGCCTCTTTTTCCACCCAGGGAGTGTCATATTCAGATTTAAACTCATAGTGAGTGCAGATTGCAGCAACATTGTGTATTCAGATGTAAACCATAATTCATCCATGTCGCACGTGCCTGGGATGATTATGTGACTTATCCTCTTCATCCACAGAATGCCACATTAAAGTTTAAACCAAGATTTATCACTGACTGCAGGCTCTCCAGACTCAGTGGAAATCAGCAGGTACACAGATTTGGGAGCAGAGCGTATTAGCAAAAGCTTAAGTTTTCAAAATAGCTGTTTAATACAAAAAGGAAAAGCTTGAGCAAATGCATGGATAAAGCATGAAATATTAGCACTTCATCTCTAGTTTACAAGCAGTGATATAGTTAATTATTGCCTGAGGTATGCTTGAGCACAATTATAGATAGGTACAGAAAAATGGAGGCACTAATAAATGACAAGCAATACATGGATAATAAATAAAAAGACATAAACAAAAAGAAAGCGATGGAACCTACATGCTTCATATGGGCAAAGGTTCCACTGCTGTTAATGGGAATTTTGATAAATTTTGCTTAATTCTTGTTTTATAATAAATGAAATAAATGTTCTATTCCTGTCATCATTTTAAGTGAGTGATATGCTGTGCTGTTCTAATAAGCAAAGGAGGTCAACTTTTTAAGAAACAACTTTTTAAGCTATGAAAAAAATAATATAATTAAGGGTATATGACATTTTTTTCAGAACTAGAAGCCAAAAGTTAGGCTTCTAAACCAACCATTAGACACCTACACAACTGGCCTATGTGCAGAAGCACTTTCAGTCACTAACTACCACTAGTAGTAGCTCCTCAATACAGATAATACAAGCTACCTTTTTGTTTTTCCTTATTTTATCGTAGATTATAGCATGTCAGTTCTTTTCTATCCCTTCAATTACAGTACAATGCACAAAACCCTTTTATGATTTTTTTTCAGGAAAAAAATATTGAAAAAACCCCCTCTCAATATGTGTCCCTTTTTGACAATGATGCAAATTCAGCTGCATTTATGTAAGTGCCTAAACATTTATTTTAGTGGCCTAACTTTTGGCTTCTTGGTCTGAAAATGTGGATGGATAATAATATTAATGTAGAAAGTATTGTTTGCTCACCAATGTATTGCCTATGAAATGCTTCCCCGTCCAAGCCTCAGAGGTGGTGAGCTTTGTTGGGCTGGCAGATGAAAGCAAACCCTTGACTACTATAAGAATGTGTACACGCACTCTTCTCATGGGCATTCTGTCTCTTTTTGAGCTTGAGGAGGGGTGGGTCTCTGTGACTGATTTGTTGGACAGATGGGTACAGTATAAGCCTATTGGCTTCCAAGGACCCAAAGGGAGGGCTTATATAAGCCCATCCCCTTACCTTGGAGAAGGAGTGCTATTCTGCATTGGAAAGGAAAGTTTCCCCCTTTCCGCTTTGGGATCAAAGTAGGATTAGGTTTGGGGGCTTTGCTGTAGGCATCTTGCCCGTTTCCCTTTTTGTGATGGGAAAGAATTTTTCCCTCAATGCTAGATTTTCCTGAGTGGGTTGGAAGTTTTTCACCTTCCTCTTAGCAGCCCTTAAGGGAAGGTTACACTGTAGAATTCATGTTGTCACAACTTGGCAGGTGTGCAGTGCAGTTCAATAAGTCCCTTCAGTAAGGGATCCAATTCCCTGTTAAACTGGAATTGGAAGCAGATTAGGAGGATGCATCTCCTAAAAAAGGTGAGGAATAGGACTGGGGCTTCTAGTGACTGATATAGTGAGGGGGTCAGGGGAAAAAAACCTCTTCCCAAGCCCCTTAACCCTCATATGAAGAGCTCCCACTAATGATGCTGGGACATGTTAATGAGGAGGGGTGCTGATGGGCACTGCCAGACAGAACGATCGCAGAGGAAAAATGACCTGCACTGGATGAGTTATTTCCAGATAGCTCCCAGATGTGTCACTTAGTACAGCTGTGAAATAGTTAAATCTTATTTCTGCTGTCTTTTTTTTCCTGCGGGGTCCACTTCTGTGTATTAGAATGTGTAATTCTGAATATCTATAATTATTTGAATATACTAACCCATTTGTTAATTCAAAAGGGAAAAGCAAAAAAGAGTAAAGTACTAGAGTATGTTATGCTCCCTTGATCCAAAACCCAATAAAGCCAATGGGCATCTTTCTATTGCCTTCAGTTAGCTTTGGATCAGGTCCTAAGTCTTCACACTGAGGGTGAAAGTCACTCATTAGAGAACCCCATTGCAGGGGCACATGCAGGTCAGCCATACAGGGGTGACTTGAGTACCCCCTGCATTTGAAGGAAGTTGGCTCTCTGCCACGGGCAGGACAATATCAGCAGGCTTGTGCAGATCCTGAAGCTTAGAACCCCCCCATACAGAGGAGCAAGGATTGCTATTCTAAGCCAAGGGCAAATCACAAAATGCTGCACTGCAGACCTAAGGGTCTGGATTCCTTCCCCATCAACTGGTACTTAGTTCCTGGCACAAACTTCTAATACTCATACTGCATGCAGAAGTGATGTGAATTTCACCTGCTGAGTACATAGCCATACATATTCTTTTAGTAAATTAGATACACTGAGCACCAGATTTCCAGGAGGACTGACATCAGAGCCAGTAAGTTATAGTATTCCAAAGTATACTTTTAATTATTCTTCCTTTGAACATACTATCATCTGAAGGTACACGCAGCACCTCATTTCATAAATAAATAGCAAGTGCTTGGCTATTGTATTTTTATTAAATATCAAGTGACAGCCCAGAATTTGTAGCACATATTACTATTTAATAGTGTTAAACCACAATCAAATCCAAGGAAATTCTATCATTGTATACGTAAGTCCTGCGAGGACAGAGGAGCTTCTAAAGGAAACTTAGAGGAAAAATAAGTATTTGAACATCAAAGACGTGTTATTTATTTTATATTCTGGGAGTGTGGAAAATTGACTCTTAAGCATGTATAATAGAATGATTTTCTTTTTATGATGTTTATTCAAGTCTTCTTCTGCAACTGGAAATTGTATCAAGGTAAAAAGACATTTCTGCTTGGATGTTATAAATGTCTATATTTTCTCATGCCAAAAAAGAAAAGCTCTCTCTTTTTCCATTGCAGCCTTTTCCTTTCTCAACAGAATACTAACTACTTATATTAATTAAGGGAATTATACAAGTCCTGTTCAAGCATTGGCAAGTCTTGTAATATGCTAAACCTTCGATGAGGCCCATCAACTTTGATTGCTATGTAACAGAGTAGTTTTTCCCCTGGTAGCAAATTAGTTTTATTCACATAGTCACCTTTCATTCATGCAGCTAGAAATGAGTAAAACATGTATTTGAACCCATTTGAAGGCTGAAGGGCAGATTACTGGAAATAAACACTGTTCATCACTTCAGTATCTCCAATTTAGTTAATGGGCTGGTATTTAAAGAGCTGGAGCAGCATCAGTGCTGAATGTGTGGGTTTTTTTAATTAATTGTCTGTAATTTTAAACCTTTCAGTCCATAATTAAGGAGTTTGTATCTATATGCTAATTTACAATATATAGTTTAACATTTCCACCCAGTTAGAATTTGGTTGCATTTTACTTGCCATCTGAATAAACCACTGTAGCTGTCAGACAATTGAAAACTAAAACAGAAAACTCCATGCTTAGTATTTTCAGTCAGTGTTTGCTCTTGTAAGGTGCTGAGCATCATTCAAAGTGATGAGCATCTTCATTGCGCAATGAAGTCTTGCTCAATTCCTCACAAGGAAGTCACCCTCATGCAGAGGGCCAGCACAAGGTCTATAACCCACTTTAAGTCCCCTTAAAGATTATAATGAGGCATTGGCCTTGAGCTGGTGATTTGCACAGGAGTAAATTTCATCCAAGAGTGCTCAACACTGTGTAGGATTGTGCACAGAAAGGGGTCTTTTCCGTCTCTCTGAGTGTATGATTCAGTAAATGGTGAATCTCATTTCAATGGATTTATTGATTTTTACAGTGATACTGCAAAGAATACACAGCAATTAGAGCATTTCCTTTAAAGTTGTTGTTGCCTTTGCTGATCTGGGAGATTTGCAAAGCCATTATTTGTGCAATGTTTGCAGCTGGTGACTGTGCCTGGGTGTCAGACGAGCTGAGCTAACAGTAAGAAGAGGACATTGCTGCCGCCCTTGGAAAGAGCCCACAGACCTGCAAACAAGGCCAAAGTAGAGGTGATTTTTCCACGGCTACTAGGAAAGAAAAGCAGCCCTAGAAGAGAGAAGGAGAGAGTAGCAAAGCAGGTGGGAAAAACCTGGGAATGAGAAAGAATCAGTCGATCTGAGGGTGGACTTTCTAAAAGGAAGTTGGGAAGGAAAAACAAGAGAGGATGACACATTTGAAACCCTGGGGAAAGACAGAGGGGAAAATATTCAAGATCCATTTTAAAAATGTAGAGATTATGAAAACTCTCTGCAAAGAGAGATATTAACTAAAGGACACCACAGAGGACCAGATGTGTTGATGGGATAAAAAATATGCTACTAAGACCAGAAAATCAAAGGGCAATAGTATCAGGATCCACCACTATGACTAAAAGCCACCAAGGCCAAAAGCCAGGAGCAGCTATTTACTGTGTGCCTGTTAAAATGCAAGAAGTCCAAGGTGGTTATTTCAGTATAGCCATTATATCTGTGTGTGAATGGAGAATTAACTTCAGAATAGCCAGAGACACTGTTATCCTGAGAGCTGATACATGGTCTTTCCTGTGAAATTAATGGGAGCTTATTCTATATAGTAACAAATTTTCAGAAATACCATATTTTGTGAATGTTTTCTGTGATAGTTAATAAGCATTGAATAGTAGCAAAATAATGTAATTGTTTACCTGTTTCATGTATGGGAGCTGATTGCAGTGTAATTTTGACTAGAATATACATTACCTCAAAGTGCAATAGTTTCACTCAGCCCCATCCCAGCTCTAAAGCTGCAGGCGTACATTTTGAGTGCCAATGTAAAGCATTCAAGTTATAAATTCTGATCCTGCAACCAAATCCATGCAGAAGTCTGAGGCAGCCCCTTTGTATCCTGATGTCAATAGGGTTTTGCAGACGAACCCAGAGTTGCTTGTATCAAACTGATATATTATCAGGGTCATAGATAGCACAACCTATACCTTGTATTTTGTGGGTTTTTTTAAAATAGGGCCTTAATTCAGCCAAGCCCTTAAGCTCATATCTAACTTAAAGCACATCAGTAGTCCTGGTGATTCAATGGGACTATTCATATGCTTAGGGTTGGCCATGTGACTAAGTACCATTTTTTAATGAGAATGTACATTAGCTTTGTCTAGCCAACAGGTAGGCCATGTATCATCTGCCAGACATAGTTTGGCTGTGTAAATTTCTATGTAAGAAAAGCTCAAATTAACCAGACCAAAATGAAAAATGAGCACTGCACCTCCAATCCACACTGATTAGCAAAACTCTCAAAGAAGAACAGTGCCTCTGTGAAACCCAGTACTTAGGTGCTGCTTCTTGAAATGTTGTCCACAGAAATTCCAGGCAAATACAGGTGTGGACATTTGAAGGGCAACATTTACAACTTTGTGATTTCTAAAAGATACAGCATAAGTGACACAGCATTTTGCTAGATTAAGGAGAAAATTAAAATGTTAAAATTACAATGTCTAAAATAAAGCAGAAATAACATGAGACCAAAAAAAACCCTAATTAATGCAAGATGATGTTATTGTGTATGAATCTCTTCCCTATCTTATTCCCATTCTTTGTTAGTTCTTCTCTCACCCTGTGTCACCTCTTCTGGCAAACAACCAGGATGGGGGATGACCGGGGATGTTAAGCCCTAATCCAGATCCTAGATAGGGGATGCATTGTGGCTGGGCCTTTCCACTCCGCACCCGCAGACACTATGGCGTGGAATGGTATTCACAGCCCATGTTCATCTTAGACAGTTTATTATTGTAATTGACGTTTATCAAAATGGCTCCTGTTGCCTTTTTTCACTACTGTCTCTATGTGGGGTGATGCCTGGACCCCCATCTGCAATGCACAAAGGTCACAGGCTCCTCCTTATAGCCCCCTTGCATAAGGCCCTCTACAGCAATGCAAATTCACCCTTTGACTGTAAACTCGTCCATGTCTACCTGTAGTAATGGATTATCTGTGATCAGGAGAATTGTAGGTTTAATATTTATAAGGCACACAAGAGGAACAAGTTCAAAAATATTACAGTTGTATATCACATAACTATTTGGTGCAGCATCTCATCCAAGACGTGGGACTGTTTGCTATAAAAGAAAGACTCTTTTCCCTCTAGCCCACTCAGCACAGGCAGGCAAGCCTCCTATGACTTAATAGCTTTATCTCTGCCCCTTGGACCAAGACGCCACTGCCCTCATGCATAAAGCAAGATGGGAAACAACCTCTGCTCTGCTATCTCAAGCAACAATATATAAACACAGAACGCAAAATAAGCAAAGAGAATCCTTGCTCAATAGTGTGAGGTGAAAAACTGATGAACATGTACTGGGGGAGGGGAGCATCATTCAGGCTCACAAATAATAATTCCTTCACATATGATCCCACTTTTCCTTATTTTGTGTTACCTCAGCATCTCCATACCTAAATTTTAGGTGCCTAGAAAAATTACTGGAATTTCCAAGGCTTGAGTTAGACGCCCATGCTCCATATACAATGAATGGGGCACCTGACAATGGGAATCACAAAACCCACCATGCTCGGCATCTCCCTACCTAAGTGAACCAATGGGAGCAATGTGCACTAAGCCCCATCCATCTCAAGGAGTTCAGCGACTAAGCCTGGACTGTGAGGAGGCTCCTCTCTGTGTGGGCTTTTCAGCTGCAAACCCTCTCTTGGAAATTGACACCTGCTGTTTTTGTGAGGACAACAACCTCCCGCTAAGTTTAGCCTTGTAGTTAGGCTAATATGTGGGGGAAAAACCCAGTTCGGGTCCTCCATCTGCCTGAGGGAGAGAAGAGATTTGAACTTGTCTCTACCACCTCTCATATAAGAGCCCCAGAGGCTAAAGTGTTCATCTGAGAGGTGGCAGATCCCTATTCAAATCCTTTCTTCCTCTGAGGCAGAGGTAAGGGACTTGGACTAGGGTCTGCTACATCCCAGGGCAGTACCTTAAACACTGAGCTAAAAGTTATGAGGCAGGAGCTCCGCACACCCGCTGTTTTGTGTGAGTTTGCCTACGGGAGCCAGATCCGTTAGGTGAGCTCTCAGCTTGCCTAGTGAGTGGGCCCTGCAGGAGATAGGCGGAATACCTCTCTGTCCCTGGATGATGCATCAGTCTGGGTTTGGCATCTGGATGTTTAGAGTGAGGCAGGAGCCGGCATGCTCAGAGGCGGAGCCATAGGCAACTAGGGAACTTTTTATGAAAAAAATCAGACACCTATAGGGTTCAGCCGCAGCTGAATGGGGGTTTTGTGAATCCCAGCCTGATTTAGGTACCTAAAGTGCCACTTTAGGTACCTAGAATTTTTTAATGAATCTAGCCCTGTGTGATCCTTAACATAGACTGGGGTGGGCTTTCTTGTTTGTGTGGTTTTCGTTTTTTGGTGAGGGGGCGGGGTTTGGTTTTGGTTCTTTGAATTCTTATTCTTTCCTATATCATATGTTCCTAAGATGCTTTTTCTCATCTCCACAATGTGATGTAATCTATCCAACGAACACATGTGCTCCAGGGCAGAATTTAAACATTTATGTGAAAAGGAGAGATTAGTTTGTGGAGAAAAGAAAAACCTGATTTTAAAATCAGTGTCTCCTTGGATAATCTCGGGAAGGGGAAAAAGCCTGTCACTTAAGTATGTAATTAATTCTTGCAGGAAAAACCTGTGAGAGCAAAAAGTAGTTTTCAAGACAGACACCTTAATCTGCCTGCTCTGATGGGTTCAAATGGAAGCACAATGATTCCTCTGAGTAATATGAAAAGGTCCCAAGAATGAGCTGGCAGATGGTTGTGGGGTGGGGGAGAGGCTTACGTTTTTAATTCCTTAGACAGATCTCTGAGTTATTTTGTGGTAACTTGCCTTGTAAAATTCCAGTCATATGAAAAGCTAGTATAGGCTCCAAGTATACTGTGGTGGGGTCTATATATCTTGATGAGAGGGATCTGACACTTCTAATTACAAAGTGGGGTTCTATAATAGGTTTTTAAGTCTCCTTTGTCTTACAAGGCAGAAGCAATTTAAATTACTACTATTTAAAGGACTACATGTTGTTAGTTTTCTTCATAGCTGAAAACATTCAAGAAGCATTTACATTCAAGGAGTGCAAATCAAGTGTCCACTTTTCTCTCTGGGAGTCACTTCACATCCAGTAAGGTTGATTTAAAAAAGAAGAGATTTGAACTCTAGCCCATTCAGTCCTTCAAAGCCTCAGGTGTGAAATGAATTATAAAAGTTCTAACAGAATGCGAATGCAATTCCCCTTGCTTACACGTTTTTCAGGAGAGCTGTTTGTGAAGATCACTGCATGGCCTTTAATGGACCTGATGACCCTTTAGAGTTCTGACAGCAGGAGGAAATCTTGATAATTGTTGAAATAAAGTTCAAGGAATGTCTAAAGCGTTAAAAGCAGAGCTTTCTATCATAGTCATAATGCTGTCAGTCTTTGTGACCTTCTTTATTTTAAGTTTTGCCTCCCCCCCCCGCCCCGCACTATTTTTGCTGGTTCTTTCCCTTTGGAGACTTAGCAACCTTCTTTGCACTGAGAATGAAACTCTAGGAAGACCCATCCTAACTCCTAGCCTCAGAGTCTATGATGCTAGTATAGACCCTGCTGAACATCTCCAGGGAATAATTTCCCATTGTAAAAGTCATGCTTAGAGTCTTGTCAATAGCACCATGGTGACATTAAAATAATGTCTTGTTAATTGGTATATGACAAGAGATTTCATTTTCTGCAAAAACATACACGCTGAAATAGGAGCTTGGTACTTGTGTGTCTTTGCCTGGGCATCAGTACCAGGCAAACTGCACTCAAGTGGCGCCGCAGTCTAGGTGCAACATCTGATTTTGCAGAAGCACCTTTTCTAACCATTACTGGTTCTACTCAACTGGTAAGCAACTTTTACATCAAAGCTTTATTTTCCAAAGTATCCTTACAGCAGTTAATGAAAAATACTATAGCTAGCAATTCCAGGATTGTCTACAAATGGCTGCTGAAAGCCTAAGACATTGGGATAACAAAAGGCTAGGAATCTGACATGTGACTACACTCTGCCCCAATCCCTGTGAGCTCCGTCAGATCTATTCTTATGGTATAAGCTATCATGATTATAATTATATTAATAGTTTGCAATTTATATAGCATTTTTCATCTACATATCTCAAAGAAGTTTACAATACTTTCTTACCTTTGGTCGAGATTAAAATTTATTCATGATTGTGAGGTTCGCAGATACAATCGTTATGAGAGCCCGGTACATCTATCTAGCTCCATTTTACAAGTGGTTGAGACTAAAATTTTCAAATGCTAGTGAGCCAACCATCACTTGAAACATATCTGCTGACAGATTTTTCCTATACTGTGGTTGAAATCAAGGATTAGATACATATCTAGATAATGAGAACATTCACATTTACATTAGAAAGGATCAAAAATAAATAAGGAAGTTAAAGGTTCATGCCTCAAGGCATATGACTAACATTACCAGAGGTTGGAAAGAAACTTCCCCTATGGGCAAGTTATTCCATAGTTGTTCATGATTGGGAACATCAGGTACTGACCACAATCTGAACCAATGAGTTAATTCATTCCCATGTCCCTTTCAGGAGCTAAATTCATAATGAAGGGCTGAATGAGAGAAAAAAGGAAATACATTTCTTTAATTATAGTTGCGTAGAAAGCAGGTTCACGTAGTCTTAGATCTTTAGGCATCAAAGCATTCCAGAATGATTTGGTAATAATTTGTATGATGAGCCCCTGTAATAGTCAACTGTGTAAGGCTATGGGGACTGTTAAAAACAAATTTCTGTCAATTGCTTCATTTATTAATTGAAGTACATTTAAGAAGGATCCTGGAGGTGATCTAGAGCAGCCCCCAAAGGATATAGAACTCAATTTCAAAGTCAATTAGAAAAATATGGGGCAAAGTTAGATGTTAAATGAAGAGCCGTCTGTGACTGGATTAAAGATGAGAATGTATAATGTGCAGTTTCAGCATGACTGCAACTAGTTAGCCGAAATTAAAATGTTTTCTCAGCCCTCAGGTTTTTTCCAACTGTATTATTACACCAGCCTATTTGGAAGAGGGGATTATTTACTGTAACTGGAGGTTCTTCAAGATAGAATCATAGATGTGTGGTCCCTATCTGGATTCCAAATGTGGGTGCGCATACACACCATGTGCTGGAGCTGGAACTGTTCATTGTAGTCTCCACTGACCCACACTTGCATCATATGTTGACTGCATGGTGCGTCCAAGGTTTGAAGAGGCTGTGTGGGTCGATGCCACTCCAGTTCTGTCATACCAGGAAGCAAGAGTCCAGAGCAGAGCGGAAGGAGGGTGGGATTAGAGCAATGGGTGATGACATGGGCTTTGCCAAGGCAGTAAAGACAATGGTGGTGTTTGTCACTTACAGAAAAGGTACACGGACATGAAGCACAGTTTTTAAAACTGGCCTGTTGGGGCATAGTTCAGAGAAATGCCGCACAGAGGGGAAAGTCCAAGAACTTATACGAATGGACAACTAAATACAACTAAGAACTAAAACTATATACAGTGATGTCAAAGAGACGTTCTTTTAGTAAATTAAGAGCATCGAGGGTTCCAACTCTGGCCATGTGGCAGTAAGAGGGAACTGAAGCAGTGTCGACCCGCACGACCTGTGAAAGCCTGGAATGCAACAGACAGGTGATGCATGATGCACATGCAGGTCAACAGTCATTACTATAAAGACTGCTGGCTCCAGTGGATGATGTGCATGTGCACCTGCTTTTGGAATCCACATAGGGATCATCATGCGACAAAGCAATAGCTGCTGTTTTTTAAAAAAAACTAAATAAAAGTCCAGGTTGTGAGCTGTTAAGATAGTAAAGCAGCCCATGATACATTACAAAGTTTAGCAAAAAAACCCAGCTCTGGACAGAAAAAAATGCTTGCTTATTGCCAATATTCGCCATGCAAATCGTTGCTTTACTATCTTACAAGGTGAATCTTGAGTGACATGAATCTTGGGTGCTGATTTACCTTGTAAGATAGTATATTTGCAAGCAAAACAAATATAAAAACCGTCATTGTCTAACTGGTAAGGCTGAGCACCACTGTTCCAGGCAACACTACTTTTTTTCTTTTAAGTAAAAAAATTGACATGCACCAGGAAAGAGGAGATTTAAAAATTTAACACCAAATTTACTACACCATTCATTAAAACATGACAAAAAGCTACAAATTCCTGTATGTATGCCACCCGCAACTCCTCCCACCAGCATCTAGCCTCTTTTCTTACCTTAAAGCACTTAACGACTCAACCCAGATTTTTTAAAGATGGGTGGCTGATGGGTGGCATATAGTATATGATGTGTTATTTCTGGATGAAGAACTTTTCTTTACTCTGATAGAACTGCATTACATTTTTAAACAGTGGCATATTGTCATAGACTTTAAGGTCAGAAGGGACTATCGTGATCATCTAGTCTGACCTCCTGCACTTTGTGGGTCACAGACCCTCACTGAACCACTCCTATAATAGACCCTGATCCTCTGGCTGAGTTACTGAAGTCCTCCAATCATGGGTTAAAGACAGCAAGTTACAGAGAATTCACCATTTTGTTTAAACTAGTTTAAATCTGCAAGTGACCCATGCCACAGAGGAAGGTGCAACCACTCCAACGTGTCTGCCAATAGAAATCATACCACTGAAAAGCATCATCTGATGCTTTCAGCAAACTGGCAAAAGGGGCTTGAGCAATCTGCAATAGTTACCTGCTCAGCAGGCTGGATAGTTTTGCAATTAAAATGCGAAATCTTGGTTTTGTTCCTAGCTCTGTCACAGTCATTTTCTATGACCTTGTGCTAGTAATTTAATAGGCCACACAAGGTGTGCCAGGATGGATTAATAATTTTTTTGTGTCTGAAATATTTGTTACATATGCCAAACAATACCATTGATACATTGGGTAAGGAGACACTCAGGGTTATAGCACAGGATCAAAGAGCTTGTGCCAGCAGTCTAGCGAACCAGTGGCTAGACTCATACTCCCCGCACTAACAGTACAGTATGTGACCTCTGTGAGTTATTCCTGCTGTAATTTGTTTCTGAAAAACAGAGCGAGCGAGAATACTGTTTGCACACAGCTTACACTCTTTATGAATTTTTCGGGGGGGAGGGGGAATCTGAAAAAAAATTGTGAAAGAAAAAAAAATCAAAGCCAAATATTCAACACGACTAACTGATTTTCCTGTTTAGGGCCAGCATAGTTTGCATGTAGGTGCAGTGGGCTCTGCTGACTGATAGGTGAGTGGTATTCCATTAGTGTTATTGCTTCAGGCATCAGGTAGCAGTGGAGTAAACCATTATTTATTAAAGCACCTTGTGTTGCTACTGGGCCCGATGTTGCCTCTTTCTAGTGCTGCACTGACCTCTTACCACTGTGTGAAGGCTTCCTGTAGCAAGCACAGGCATCACCGCTGATCACATGTGCTCTGGGAAATGCTATTCTAAACTTTGTTGTTACATTTCTAGGTACTTTACAGGAAGAATGACTATCACAGGGAGCTTGCTTTGTCTGCTCTGAAAATTATTGTCGCTCTTTGTTGCAGGGAAATTCTAATTAAGAACACCAATAGAATTGCACCAGCTCTCCAGTTTCGTTACTGCTTTTTTTCAATGTATCGATGCATTGTGGTTGTATATAATTTCTGTCAGCCTCAGCTGTTGCTGCTCATGTTTGCCAGTACTACCAACAACACCTGGATAGCTTGGCCAGTATACCTTGTCTTTCACTGTGGCTGAAAGCCAGAACTCAGCACCAGGCCAGAGTAGCAATGCTGCATAATAGGGAGGTGCACAGGGGAGAAGGCATGCCTGGTTGACGTAACCTGTTCAGGGCATTTATGTGGCTCCCTGCATAGAAAGAAACTAAGATCTATGTATGTATTTTTCTTCTACCGTTGTAATAGTGTGAGTGTTGCTCCCATAACTGAGGATACGATTCTAATCTCTTTGAAGTCAATGGCAAAATGCTTATGGACTTCATGGTGGCTTGACTGGGCCCATAGGGACAACCCCAGCCAGCCCCCTCCTCTGTGTAGTGGAACCAGTGCAAATTTGCTGCACGAGAGAAGGTTGAGGCATGGCCAGGGTGAAGGAACCTACCATTTTTTATGTCTCTGTGCTGTTGCAGATTCTGCTGTGTGTGGCTTTGTCGAACCTTCACATTCAGTGATGTGAATTTAAGTGGTCTTAATTGCAGTTTTGTGTCATGCTGTGTCATCACTTGCATTAGGGCATAGGGGAATATGTCACCTACATTTATCTGGTGCCAAGATATAGCAAAGCACTTTTCTCTTGCAAGAACTAGTTTTGCAGACCTAGCAAAGTCAATATACTGATGACCACATATTTTCAGCTCTTTCATTTGAATGTGAATGTTTCTTGTGTTGGTCCAAGAAGATGGTATTTGAGGCCCCAAACCCACAGTTGGGTCTATGCATGCTGAGTCTTATACCTGCGATGAGTCCCACTGAAGTGAATGCAATTCCATACAGGTGCAAGTGTCTGCCTGTCTGTTGTATAAATTGGGGCTTAAGTGAACTAAATACCAGGAGGTTCTGAAGCATATCACATCTGAGTCTATGAGACAGAATTTACTCTACTCTTTGCTCAATCCCCTAAAATCGTTCCCATCTCCATACTCTGTCTTTCCGCCACTCTCTCCTACTCTCTTCTATATGAAGAATAGGCTTGTGAACCTAAGGAACCTTATCAAATTTTCTTGTTGCTGTGCAACTGACTTGAATTGAAATATTATAATTAACATAATCATGGAGCTTTTCATGAACTAAAAGGGCTTTAGTTTTGTTGACAACTGCCTGGCATTGCTGAAGAATGGATGTGAGTGAACTAAAAAGGCAAAGAGGTCTCTGCCAACCTGTCAACATACATGAGAGCTGCTGCCCAGCTGAAACCCAAGACGTAAATAAGGATGAAGGGACTGAACTGGAGGATCATAAAGAATGACAGACCTAGACTGACACCAGAGATGGCATTCACGGAACATGTTTTTTATTGTGTTTTATTTTTATTTGTTTGCCCCTGCTCCATCTCTTTCTTTACTCTATGTTTGTATGGCCTTGTCTTCCAAATTAATTATAGCTGTGTCAAATTCTTTGAATCCATTCTAGTTTTCTTGATTAATTTGTGAAAGAATTACAAATCAATGTTTTCAGTCTCCCTAAATAAATCCAAATAAGCGAAGTCTAACTGTAATTAACAACCAAGCGAACCAAATAGGTTTTAATAAAGAGGGGGGTCACACACTGGGGAGAGGCTTTGGCAGAAGGAAGGGGAGCTTGGTCCAGATATATGGTGCTCAAGACTACCAAAGTGTTGGAAGCCATAATAAATAGATGGAGTAGATAGGTAGATTTAGCAGTGGCGGGAGTTACTAGGCAACCTATATAGAATGCAATAGCTAGCTTCAGTCTTCTCAGAAGTTCAGCCTAGCTCTGAAACCCAGCACCAAGCCTAGTTTCACCTTGTTTTGGCATCTGATGAGAAAGGTTGCATAACTCTAGCGCAGATATGCCAGCTGTTGAATCCTTCTGAAAATTATCCATCTGAAGTAAAATTCAGTATGTATGAAATGAAGTTGGCTCATACCAATCTGTGACTGAAAATGTGTCACTCGTCAATGGAAATCAGTCAAGGCCCCTTCACTGATAATGTGGCCTCTGGAAACTTGCCCATTAGTAGAGCAATGTGTTTATGATATTAAAGGAGCTTTTTTACATATTTCCAAATAAATGTGGCAATCAATATTAACACTGAGTGATTATACTTTAAGAAACCAATAGAGTGTATTTTGTGCAGATGCTGTGGCGTAATGCGTATTATATTTGGTTTAGAACTCCGTCTCAACAAATGGATATAAAAGGAATGTTTATATCAAACATCAATGAAAAATAAGTTAAAAATATGTATTCAATTTAATAATAAAAAACCTCTATTAAATGAAAAAAGAAAATAACGATTAAAAATGCATTTTTATTCTTTTTTGGACATATTGTACAATTAGTTTTTCATCTACAGAAATGCTGCTTTTTCAGTTTGAACAACTATAGTGCAATTCAAAATATTATATTATGAGTAAATTCTTCTACTTATTCAGACAACTGAAATGATGAAGTACTAGATTGACTTCACAGTTTTAACAAAATATTAATTTTTAAGGATTTGTCAAGCTGTTAAAGAAACAAATCAAAAGCAAAAGATTAAAACATTTTATAGGCTGTTATAATAACGTTTTTATCAACAGGAGCACTGGAACAGACAATGGCTGATATATTTTACTGTTTCTGAAAAATTGAACATTGGAATACTTCACAATCAGAGAATAATTACTCCAAGACAAAACAATGCACCATGTGATGTTAAAGATTAAAGAAAAACTTTAGATTTAAAGTGACACCTTAACATAAGGGAATTTCTGCTGCAGCAGTAAATGTTATAGTGCAATTGGTGTTTTTATTTGTTGTGTTACACCATCACCCGTTCTTGGTGGTTAATCTTAGTATCAATATTTCATGTCTCCACCATGTACATGTAAGTCATTCTTGATCACTATGAAGTGGTGTACGTTCTGGAGGCAGCAGAGGTTGCAACTTCTGCCAACGTGTTGGAGGCCACAGGATATGGGTAGCACGAGCATGTAAAAGCCCAAGAGAAACCTGCACCAACAACAGATGTTAATAAAATGTAAAAAGATTATTTAAAAAGAATACAGAGAATGATTTTATGAGAGAAATTATGGTATACCAAACAAAGAATTTAGAATTGTATTGACTTGTGCTACAGACATAATGGAAAAGAAAAGTAAATGCTATTTGCAAAATACCTAAAAAGACTTATTTTAAGTTCTAATGATTTTGCAAACCCTGGAGTTTAACAGTTTTCCCATATTATGTTTAACCATCATTCACTCAGTCATTCTTTTTATGCCTGCCAACCAAAGGAGAAGCCATTATTATTGTTCTACTTAGAAAATACCAAAAAAATTTATAAACAACACTACATTTGGACACCAAATATGGGAATTTTGGTGGACTGTATGCTGATTTAAGGGCTAAAATAAAAAATGTGGGCACTAGCGTAACCCATGTTTCATAACTGGACATGGTCGGTATCCTTTAAGCTCTGAGTCTTGACAGTTACTCACAAATTTTGGTTCTCTTATAATGAAAAAGCAGTTTTCCCAGACAAGATTTATATTTAATCAGAATACACTTTGAGTACCTTGTAGCCTCCTTACTATTAACCTAATACAACCACAGACACATATCTTCAATTCTATCCTCACTTCTCACCACAAAAAGAATTCTTTGAATAAGTAGGTAGTTCCACATTTTATGCAAATAGACCCGAAACAGACCCCTACGAATATCTTCAGCTAATTTTCTTGATTTAACTTCATAGGATTAGATGAATATGCACCAATCTGTCTCTTCTACATAATCAAATCACTGAAATTGAAGTGGCCAATATCTAATTCCATACTTTGTAGCTTGATTAAGCAGGTGCTGAATTACTTGAATATAATTTTGTTAGTTAACAATCCAAAAGTATCTAACAGAATCAAAAGCAGATCACTGAAATTACTGTGTGATACCTTATTTAATTTGCTGATTGCCTAGGAACACTGCAGTTTTCATTTTACGTTAAGGGAGAGGCCAGCTAAGTCCAAGCTTCTGAGTGATCACTGTTTGGAAGCTTCTTATTGCTACATTTTGATTTCAGTATTTCTGTTGTTCTGGAGAGATGGCTGAGTGTTTGGGGCATACAGAATATTCTCTATTTTAATTATCTCACTAACTGGAGTTCAGATGCCATGGCAGCACACTATCATCACAGGGATTTGTACTCTTAGTTAATCACCGTATATTATACCTATTACAGCATTGGCTACAAATAATAAAATGGATGCAATCACCAGTGCAGCGTATAAGAAGCAAAGATGTATTACTGATATGGAGGACTAAGTTTTTTTTCTCACTTCTATCCTGTATTCTCTCAGTGCATGGTCACCTGCTGATTTCAATTGGATTTCTGCATATAAAGTGAGAACATAAACAATGGAGTCAAAATATATTTGAATCTGACTGTGAACACTTGTGGCTGTGTATTCCTTAGTGTTCAGGCAAGGGGGAGCCATGCCTTAGTTTCTCCTCAGCCAGGTACAGACAAATCCAAACAGACCTTCTGTGTATTAAAGAGTACCCCCTTCTGTGGCGCTCATTTATTGACAACAGAAATTAATATCAACATAAGCAAGACTTACTCTGGTATGCCCTACAGCATTCACCATCCTAGCATCAGTACAATTCTTTCTGGAGAACAAACTTCTGGTTCCTTCCTTCAGAACCACTCTTCCTTCCCCTAGCTCCTTCTCTCCAGATATTCCTACTCCCTTCACCTGGGGAACAGTCTCTCTCTGGATCCTTCCCAGTTTCTCCCTTTAAACTACTCCTGTTCTCTCTTGGAGTTGCATTCCCCTTATAAGATTTTTCTTTTCAGAGCACCTTCTTCCTGAGCACACTCACTGACTGAGTGAACACCTATCAACGAATTACTCCCAGATGGTTTTTAGAGAGCCGCCATGGGTAAGGTAGGCCCTGACCCTCCTTAAAGGGCTAATTGCCTCATGACACTGACAAAATGTCATGCCCTGAAAATTACTTCTACTGACCATCTTCTGACTTGTTTCAAGAAACAAAACCTCTTCTCATCAAAGGTGATTTACAGCAGAACATGACTAGTGGCATCCTGTGTTAAACAGGCATTTCTGGAAAAGTGCTGGATTGAAAAACTAAATTTAGCTCCTACTCCCCGTTCTGCTGCTCTTGCTTCCACCCATCACTCTGTATCTCATGCCTCCATTTTACTTCTACTGCATATGCTCCCCCCTGGATTTCTTTGCCATCTTCTGCTGCTTTACTCCCTCAATCCCTGGGTGCTGCCACTGGGTCCTTTAATGGCAGAGACTAGGTTGAGACCCTGATTTCTGTACCAAAACATGAGGTGAGAAAGAACAGCACCAGGGAACACAGTTTAACTGATACACTCCAGTGAGGAACCAAGAGCATACCATCCCTTTTGACCTCTGACTACTTAAGTCTTAGGACTCTATTATAATTACACTAAAGATTCCAACAGAACAGGGGTAGGCAACCTATGCCATGTGTGCCAAAAGCAGCACGTGAACTGATTTTCAGTGGCACTCACATTGCCTGGGTCCTGGCCACCAGTCTGAGGGGCTCTGCATTTTAATTTAATTTTAAATGAAGCTTCTTAAACTTTTTAAAATCCTTATTTATTTTATATATAACAATAGTTTAGTTATATATTATAGACTTATTGAAAGAGACCTTCTATAAATGTTAAAATGTATTACTGGCACGCAAAACCTCAAATTAGAGTGAATAAATGAAGACTCGGGACACCACTTCTGAAAGGTTGCCGACTCTTGCAATAGAATGTAAGGGGAATCTTGGATTGACCACTTTCTGTCAGAAGGTAGAAAACCACAAGCACAAAATCTAAAGTATAACATGAATTCTTCAGCATTAGCTTAGCACATTGTTCTCTTATTGAGCTGAATTTGAAGAAGTAAAGTCTAATGAGAATGTACTTCTTCCTGAGAAACACTAATTTAAAACATTAACTCTAACTGATCTTGTTTTATCACTGTAAGTTTAGTCTTTTTAATTTGTGTTTTGTCTTTTAGTCATGTTAATATGAATTTAAACTGTATGAAATCTATAGAATGCCATTGGCAGAGAAAAACTCTAAACTCTTTAAAAACAAAACCAGAAAGAAATAATATTAATGCCACAGGTTATATGGTATGTGAGATATTCCATCAACTCTTAGAAAACAACATTGTAAAAGCAAATGCCAACCTATGACTCTGGCATGTCTCTCTTTCTTTTACCTCTCAATTTGAGTTATAATTTATCTATATGCTACAGGCATTCCAAGTGCTTCAAAACAGTGATAAAGCACAAAGAGTAAAATTCACTCAAGCTTGGAACAAATAAAACATTAAAATCAATAGAAGTTGTTGTTTCTAATTAGAGTTTCTTTCCCCTGAAGTAGTATAGTCTCATTAAACACTTTTTCTGCAAATAAGTTTAATAAAGGAGCAATGTGCAGGTCCATCTCTATGGAATTCTTGCTACATTCTAGATTTTCTACTTGCAGTTTGTTACCTTGTGACTGACTGGACAATTTTGGATCCTTTTTTGTTCTTTCAGATTTGTTTAACTACTTTGGGGCCCTATTCAGGCTAAACATTGTTGGCTGAATTCTGGACCCCTCAAATGTCACTGCACAAAGTGGCCGTAAAACAGCCCTAAAAGGGAAAGGGAAAATTCCCCCAATATGGAGAAATCGTGGACTGGCATAAAGTTGGCTTATCTGGGCCCCTTTCTTCAATGGCATCTTGGAGCATTTGGGCCACAGAGCAGGTGTTTCAGAGTGGGGCTAGAGTGTTATGCATTTTGCTGACCTCCAGCCATCAGGAAGGTCCATAAGAAACTATTCTAGCCATCATAAATTAGTTTTATCCAGTGTTGTTTTAGTTGTGTTGGTCCCATTAGAAAGACAAGGTGGGTAAGGTAATATCTTTTATTGAACCATAACACACTCAAAACTGTCTTCACCGAGGAAGGACACTCCCCTAGAGAAGTAATTTGGATCATAGAACAGGCCACCCAAATACCTGAGAAAACCTGACTCAGTACAGAAATAAAATCCCTTCTGACTGTACACTCCTAGCTGTCACCTATCTCCCCAAAATGCAGCTCATATGGGGTATCATCAGACAACTACAACCTCTATATGTATGCCACATGAAGTGGACACTGGTCTGAAAAGGGACAAAAACATTGCAAAAATTTCAGCCCCAAAGATGAATGCTTCAGAAAGTTATGGAGCAACTGAAAACAGGATATTATCATCAAAACATTTTAGCAACTAGTTAGTTAGGCTTGAATAAAGAGTGGGAATGGATGGGTCATTACACAAACTAAGACTATTTCCCCATGCTAATTTTTCCCCCTACTGTTACTCGCACCTTCTTGTCAACCATTTGAAACGGGCCATCCTGATTATCACTACAAAAGTTTTTTATCGCCTGCTGATAATAGCCCACGGTAATTGTTTTGTCTCATTAGAGTTGGTATGGCAACCCCCATCTTTTCGTGTTCTTTGTGTGTGTGTGTGTGTGTATATATATATGTATATATTCCTGCTGTATTTTCCACTCCATGCATCTGATGAAGTCAGTTTTAGTCCATGAAAGCTTATGCCCAAATAAATGTGTTAGTCTCCACAGTGCCACAAGTACTCCTCGTTCTTTTTGCTGATACAAACTAACACAGCTACCACTCTGAAACCTGTTCCAGGTATAATACTAACCAAAATGTATTGTGCAGGATAGCTATGTGTCAAATTAAATTGTTTGTCTTTAAGAAAGACTATTACACTGTGTTTTGATATTAGATTATAGGTGTAAAATTGTCTCAGAGTATTTTCTCAGTAAATTAGCCTCTTAAAAAAATCCACAGTTTAACAGAAAGTAAACTATTACATTTCATTTTTTGTACATTCCTGAACTTTGAATCAACCTCTCCCAAGTACAGCAGAAGGAGAAAAGCTCAATACAAATAAAATCCTGTGGATTAAAGTAGTATCCCAGGGAAACCACTTCCTCCAGCTAAAGGGCCCTTGGTAATGAACAAGAGTAGAAGAAGCAAATGTTGATCTTCTTTCATTCATATAGGTGACAACTAAGGAATTATTTTATTTAAAAATCACAAGACACCTCAGATTATTCATCTTAAATCCTGCTGGCTGTTACTGCTGCAAGATGCTACCTTGTTTATCAAAATAAAAATGCAGTAACCTTGTGTCAACTATAATATGAAAAGCAACATACTGACAACTTCGCTCATTCCCCCCACCCTTACCCCTCTCCTGCAAGTGAAACCTAATAGAGCCATCAACGGATGAAGAAAAGCACACAGGACACTAATTTTGTTACAGGTTGAATGTATCTAGTCTTGCTCTCTCTGGTTGAGCAACATCCATGGTCTGGCATGATTTTATTTTATTTTGTTTTGTTTGTTTGTTTTGCTTTATCTACTTATTTCCTTGTGCCAATACAGTAAAATTGTGAAACAACACTAACACTTTGTTATGAAGAGAGCTGATAAGCTTTGGTTAGGCGGCGTTACAAGTGTTCCTATTATTTGCCTCAGTAAGATAAAAATAAAAAGAGACCCGCTCACTACACATTGACCTCCCGTGGTTCGGCAATTCTCTGGTTCGGCACCAGTCAAGTCCCGAGATGCTGGACTAGAGAGGTTCAACCTGTACTAAGTGATTTGTTAGTATTATAGCTGGAGCACTAGCTCCAACATAGATAAAGCATAACATAAGTGTTTCAATTCAAAGGACCTGCTGTAGATTCAAACAAGGATTCAGCTGGAGGTCCCAATATTCTAATGGGATCATTTTAATTTCAGACAAACAAACAAAACACACACATGGATGGTGTAGTCATAATTATTATATGAATTTCAGACAGGTATTCTGTGACAAAATATAAAGAGTATTCATTCTGAGAACCAGTTTTAATATTTTGAATATGCATAGAGATGGATACAAACACAAAATGGATACACAGATACATGTATGTACTGTATAAGTGCGTGTACATGCATGCATTTATATCTATATCCATAAGAGATCTCAAAATCTAAATGCTAAGACCAATTCTCAAAATAAATAAAATTCACAGAGTGGCACAGAATAGCTATTTGAAATTTGTAGAACAATTGTACGTACCCCATTCCTATGTGTCTTTGCAAATTAAGATATTCTCTCAGAATAGGTGGGCACTCAGTGAATTCTTAATAAGGTTCATATCCTTGATTGAATCAAAATAGGGTAGTCAATTAAGTAACAAAATAAGTGCCCTGTGTTCTCTTAGTCAATCAGAGCTGAGTGACTAGATTAGGCCTGAGTTATAAAAGGGGCAAAACAAAGAATTTTTAGTTATCAAATTATAAATTTCACACATAGATGAAGATATTATAAAGGAGAAAGAGAGCTTGGTTAACTTTCTATTATGACTTACATTCATAACAATATCAAAGTACTATGGATTTAAGGAAACTGAGTAATATGCAGGATTTTTTTTCCACTTTCATAAGGAAAGCAGCTACGAATAACAATGACTAATTTAGATACACTAACAAAAAAGCATGGTACATACATTCCTCTGACTAAATGCACTGAATTAACGGAATTGTCAAGGATATGTTATTGAGAAGACAGCAATAACTAGTGATATTCTTTTTCCATTTCTTCCTCTGCTTTTCAAAAGTCCTTATTTTAAACTGATGTTAATTTACAATATTTTAGTTAGTCTTTTATCTCCACTAAGTATAACTTTATTAGAAATTATTGTGAGATTATTCCTTGCTTATGATTAACAGAACTATTATTCTAGATAGGTCTACAGAAAGATTTATAAACCATTCTACTGTTGATTTTAAAGATTTTTAGCCCAAAGAGTTGCAAAAATTAAGACAGAATTTGCTTTAGGACATAGCATGATATGCTTGCTTCTGCATATATCAAAAAATCATCATTTAATAGTTTAGAGCTGTTTAATATTTCACTGACTGATGCATCAATACTCTAAGCCTAAATAGGACTGTCACTATGTCGTGTTACTCAACAGAAGAGCTGAACTTATTAATAGTCTGCATGAAACAGCCCCAGATTAAAAAGCACTAGTATATATGCATTTCAATAATGTAAAGAACTGGTAATTTAAATGGCAGGAAATTGTCATTACAACACATTTATTATCTTCAAATAGAATGCAGCAGATACATCCCAAGTCTGTATATATGAATTATTCAGAAATGCATACAAATTTTGAAACTTGTGTGAATTCCAGTCCAGCATAATTTGCACCAGTGCCTTCTGAGAGTGTCAGTGTTAGTGACATTTTTCACCTGATTACACTGATGCTGATTGTATAATATGGTCTGCCTTGACTGAACACCCCATTTACATTACACATGAAGTTGATTAACATATTTGTTGTGCTGCATATCACTAATTTAAGGCTTAATTGTGCCATTTAAGCATGACATAGTAAGGGCCAGTGTGGAATCCTGCTGTCCCCAGGGAAAACTGGAAAAACAGCTTTTGGAGCACCTGGACACCCAAAAGCTGCACATGCACCCACTGCACCACTCCCTTATAGGAAGGGCCTATTCCCCCCTGCTGGCTGGTGCTTGCCACATGAGGCAGGCTGGATATAGGACCATGGCTTCACCTCTGTTTGTGATGTTGAGTGCTCCCCAAGGAATATGGGAACAAGTCTATCTATATATCTTAGATAGACTTGTTCCCATATTCCTTAGAAGAGTCCATAAACTGTCATTTTGTCTGGCCCATATGCAGGCATATACAATGTGGAAGCAGCTCCTTACACCCTCTGCTTCCATTATGAACTCACACAAGTGATAGGCACAGTTTGGCTCTTAGAAAACCAGTCTTTAGTGTGAGCGTTGCTAGCATTGCTGAGCTGAATAAGTTGGTTAAAATACTAATCAGGTATTCATTAAGTTTTTACAAAGTAGAGAGGGAAGTGATATTTCAGGGTTAATTTTCACTATTGAGAAAAGAGTTCTTTTCCCATCCAGGAACGCTCTGGCAGAAAACTGAGGTCTGGACCTTATATACCCAGGCTCAGACCTTATGCCCCTCCCACAGACAGACAGACACACACACACACACTATGTTCTACATTAGTTAGTATGCATATTTTCCAGTTCCTGAGCGACTAACAGGAGACGTACGATAGCACCATTCTGGTAAGTTATTTTTAATGTTGATGACTTTATTCTTTTTATTTAAATGCAGAAGAGATAAGATTAAAGGATGCCCATACTAGTCTCCAGGTTATCTTTCAATATTTAAACAAAGTAGTCTTATGTTTTACAAGTCCACCACCCACACCCAACAATGAGCAAGCAAAACAAAAACAAACAAACAATCTATCTCACACATTATTCCCTAATCTGCTCAAAAACTGAGGAGAATAAATAGGCTTTACAACATGCCCTCAAGGTCAAAAGGTACTGGCTAGCTCATACCAAAGGGGGGAAGTGCCAAAGAAAACAGATTATCACAGACAGTGCCCTTCACTTGTTTAACTGCGGGTGATATTGCTCTAGTGCCTTTGATGTCAACATCCCTAACACAGGAAGACAGACAATCTTTAAGTTAGGCATGTCTCAAGCCATTTATGGCTTTACTGGGCAAATTTTACACCTTAAACTCCATCCAAAAGCACCGGCAGACAGTGTAGATCATAGAGCACCCCTGTTAAAATGCTCCCACCAAAATGAAATCTGTAGAATTGCACACTAGCTTTGCTTGCTGGATGAATTCAAAATCTAGCCCTCCATATGAACTTATTTATTTTTATTTTTAAAAGAAGATGGGACTTATCAAAAGTTCAATTTAAATTGACCCATTTAAAATCACATACAAAATTAAACAATAAAATAGAGCACCCCAGTAAGTATCATTCCTTAATCTTCATCCATAATTAAAAAACAAATCAGCAGCACATTCCCTCTATTCCAACGGTCTGTTCCCAAAGCCCAGGAAAGTAGATGGTCCTTACACCATACCCTGAATGGCAACAAATTATGATTATTTACGACCAAGAAGAGGAGTGGATTTCAATGTTAAGGAACCCTTAGAGGATGGCATCCTGTATGTAGCTTCCTCTGTTTTATACTCCGAGGCTCCAACTTGAACATTGCATTACCACTGATAACTGTGATAGTATCTGGCATTGAGAGAGAGAAAGTCTCTAAGTAGATAGGTCCCATGCCAGTTAGCTTGTTTCACTACCTTACATTCTGCTTGGAAGTTAACTGACAACCACTGTAAATCATGAATCAGAGGGGTAGCCGTGTTAGTCTGGAATTGCAGAAGTGACAAAGAGTCCTGTGGCACCTTAAAGACTAACTAAAGTATTAGAGCATAATGCTCTAATATGTAATGCATAATGCTCTAATACTTTAGTTAGTCTTTAAGGTGCCACAGGACTCTTTGTCACTACTGTAAATCATACTGTTCAGCAATCTAACCCTGAGGTGACAAAGACACAGATGGTGCTAGCTAGGTTCACATCTGAAGAAACTGTTATAACCTCTTAGATATATTTAAATGGAAAAATCTATTCTGGGAATTATTATTCCCTGATCAGGCCCTCTGATTCTGACTGGGATTTCTAGGCACTAGTGCAATATAGTAGCATCACCAACTGTACATATGAAATCATGACCAATGACATCATAATTTGTTTCCTCTGCTCTGACAGTACTAAGCAGTAGCTAGAGTAACCAGTTCAAGAAGATGTGTGTTAAAAAATGGGTGTGAGAATAGACATTTTATCCTTGTTAAAACAAGTTGGAAAAGCAGGTTTAAGATACTACAGCTTTTGCCTGGTAAGAAAGGAGATTTTTTAAAAGGTAGCTGGATTGTTTTAAAATTTTCTAATGAACATTTGTAGGTTGCAGCAAACATATCTATAATCACACTCATAGTTTTCCCAGTTCTTTTATATTATTCAAGTTCATGTTTTTAGGTTGACATGAATCATGTTCTCTGGATATTTTTCTCAGAATCATTTTGAGTTTGAAAAAAAATCAGAAATGTGGCAGAAAAAAAGCCACTCATTCCACTTAATTAAATCTTTCAAAAAGCCCTACTGTGAGGCTTGTTTATATTTTCTTATATAATGACATACAAGAGCAATCTGGCTTACAGAAAACATGCTGTTGAAAAGCAATAGGGAGCAGATATTCGATGGGTAGCTAGGATATCAAAGTGTCATTAGATAGCTGCATGGTATGTTATTAACATTGTAAAAGACTTTCTGATATAGGTCTCTGTGTGAAGATGCCCACAGCTCATTGAAAATGGTACATTCTATCAAAACCATTTTCATTCTATATATAGTCTCACTGAGCTGAAAGATTTGCAAGAAGAAACATATAAATATGTTTAATAAATATTTGATTCCCCATAGCTAAAATAGACAGCTCAAAAGAGTGTTTAAATACCTTGAAGGATGATTAGGTGTAGGGAAGGGTGCAGAAGAAATTAACCTTCTTGCGTCCTTTCCAGCTGTCATTCAGCAAGAAAGACCCTCCTCTCACACAGGGATCTAGAGGGAGGTAGCAAAGGGACTGGAAAAGAGGCAATCTCCCCTCTCAGGATTTGAGCTCCACTATATGAATGTAGAGTCCAGCCAGACTTAGGTGCAAAGGCAGCTTTCTATGCTTGTTGAGCATGGGAGTCACATTTGGCACATCAATAGTTCATGCTCTACATAAAATATATATTATGGTCATCTCCCTCCTTCTCTGTACATTATAATTGCACTTAATCTATCACATTGTCCTAAAAAGCTACGTTTTTCTCACTGGGATATTAGGTTCTGCTTTTAATACACACACAGAGAGGTGTTCACCTTTTTGCAATGGAAGATTAATTAATTCAGTTATTTGCATAGTTAATAAATATTGTATTGTAATCAAACTCGTGCAATTAAGCCCCACTTCAACAAAGCCTTCAGCATCTGCTTAACCTGAAGCACATAGTTCATCTCTATTCAGCAATGAACTTAAGCACATTCTTACTGTTAATCAAGGTAAAATAAAACAGTTTTACATTCTGGTTCTGAGCTAACTGGATCTTAATTTGTTAACCTCTTAAATCACTGAATTTCTTGGTATTTACACAAATATCAGTACTTCCTGATGCAGTTGTGCTGTAAATCATCACATGGAACTATTACACTTCTTGTCAAAATATCAACTAAATCCAACCAAAATTTAAATGTTTTATTTATTAAGTAACACAAATCTATTCAATATGTACTTGCCTCTGGCAACTGTAAAACTCAGGAGTTATTTTGTATCTTAATATTTTGGGCCTTGAAATCATATTTTAGATCAACAGCAGACTGCATATCCATCACTATGTCTGCAATGCTTGGAGATCTACTAGCATCTGAGAAATTAGCTGAGGAGACAGCAGTAATGGGATGCACAGATCACATGATCAGACAAATTTTCATTATTCTGCTTTAGAAAAAAAGATCTAGGGTTCCTGTACGTTCACTGTGAAGTTTTATTACTTTTCAGGGATCTTGAGAGTGTTACAAATAAAGTAGATGATCCACATATCAAAATCAACAAAGAGTCTTGTAGCACCTTATAGACTAACAGATCTTGGGATCATGAGCTTTCATGGGCTAAGACCCACTTCATCAGATGAATGTTGTGGAAATCTCCAGAGACAGGTATAAATATGCAGGCAAGAAAGCAAGGCAAATTCAATCGGAGGCGGAGGGGTGGGGGGGTGAGGCCCACTTCCATCAGCTGATCTGGAGGTGTGAACACCCAGAGAGGAGAAACTGTTTTTGTAATTGGCGAGCCAGTGGGCCTCACCCCCGCCCCGATTGAATTTACCTTGCTTTCTTGCCTGCATATTTATACCTGCCTCTGGAGATTTCCACAACATTCATCTGATGAAGTGGGTCTTAGCCCACAAAAGCTCATGATCCCTAAGATCTGTTAGTCTATAAGGTGCTACAAGACTATTTGTCGCTTTTGCAGACCCAGACTAACACGGCTACCTCTCTGATACATATCAAAATCAAGATGTTTCTGAGATCATCTCTAATAGAACACAGATATCCCAGTTTGCTCTTAAGAGTCATAGAATCATATCAGCTATTCTTAAGGTAATGGGGGAAAGACTGCAGCTGAAACTGCTACTTTACGAATGGAGATGTACAGAGTTATTTGAGGGGGGCTACTGTTCCACAGCTACCAAACATCTTTGCTGAGGACATCTGGTCCTTGGTAAAAACGATGCTGTCTTTTTTCACAGTGATGTTTTGTGCTTTTTCTATTGGGTTATTGTAGAAAGATTCCTGAGAAGGCAAACTAGCCACCAACGCTTCTGCATAGCAAATAGCATAAGTGCCCTGGGCTTCAGTATAACAGCATTCTTCCACTGTATTTTCAGTCTCTAGTCTGTAAAGCGTCTCAATCAGCCAGAGGTGAATGAGAAGTAGCCTTCTCTTCAGAAGTCTCACACCAGATGATGCTATACACCATTAATACACTTGAAGAAAGAAGAAGAACTGGAGGCATACTCACCCTATGTTTCCAGACTTGATGATATAGTTTTAACCTTTAAGGAGGAAGTACATACTAAGAGTCAAAATCATGCCATTTTAAATAAAGAATTTGAAAAGGTTAAGCATGTATTTTTTGATAGAAGAAAATGTGTTTCTTACAAGAACTGAAGGAAAACCAGGCTAAGGGCAAGAATCTGAGGGGAGCTGGAATTAAGTAAGATGTAGGATCAAAATTTTGGATGAGATTTCAGAGTTGTTTGAACTTTTAACTTTGAAAACTTTCTGGAGATGGAGAAAATCTATTGTCCCTGTTGCAGCTCCCAGGACAGAATGGAAATTTGGCAGGTGCCAGCTATATTTGGACACACCTCTGACCAGTCCCAAGATTTCAAGTATGGGGGGGGGTCAAGCTCTGAAGAGGGCAGCACAGCATAAAGGGATCAAACTGAACAATAACAACCTCCTAAATTCTCCAATAACAATCCCTAAAAGTCCACTGCAGCAACTGCCAAAGCCTGTACCAACATTAATTTATTCCAGCACTATCAAATAGTTTCATTCCCATCCCTTCCGATCCCCACACAACTCCTGGCAATGACATATAGTTTGTCAAGAATTATCTTTGACAGTGATTTATTTCTGAATATGTTTTTTTGTTGCTATACTTTCCAGCCACCGTGGCTCCACTCCACTGATCCTGTGATGTTGTCCTAGAAGCCCAGCTAAGAACTTCCTTCCCAAAAATGTGCCACGAAAGAAGGCGACAGGTAGCCGTAGACCAGGAAAAGCAGGCAACTTAATGACAGACACATGGGATTGGTTTAAATGGCAGATGGCAACCTTATTAATTTTACCTTGGGAAGGGGCACCACACTGCCCTCAGCCTGCTTTCACGTACCAGGCTTTTAATTTGTTCCACTGAGAGTTATAGGGCTTTAACCACAAACCAAACAATAACTCAGGGTAGAACTTCCTTACAGACTCAGCTCTGTTGTGAAAACTTTTCTCTTTCTGTCCCTCAAATAAGGGGAGAGACGGCAGACAGACAGGAACCTCAGTCTGCAAAGACTTCAGGCTACTCTCCTGTGAGTACAAAGTCTAACTGTACTATCCCAAGTCTCATTTACTTCTGAGAACTGGCCCTTTTAGCCTTTGCCCACACAGCACATGGTCCCCAAGTTGCAACAAGTCAGTAATTTTAACTGCATTATATAATCTTGAATCGAATCATTTCTACCCAAATGTGCCTCCAAGAGGTTGCAAAGAAGGTAAAAAAAAAACCCCACCAGACCACATACCAAGTTAGTCCCAGAGGAAAAATTCTTTCCCTTTCCCTAAAACCAGGAAATTGCTCAGAAATGTAGCCTCATAAACAGTAGAGCTCCTAATATATTTCTAAGGGGAGGGAGGGCAGGGTAGCTAAGCAGAGAGAAAGAGGCTTTTTGAAAAGCCATGGCTAGCTTAAATAGACAAGGGGACACCCAGCAGCCAATCAGCTTGTCCCGCCTCCCCCCTTTGCTCAGCCAGTGGCTAAATGGAAAATGGAAGAAAGGAGGAATGGGAATGGGCAGCCCCCCTTTCCTGTTACACATGCATTCTGGATTTTTCTCATTCCCTCTCTCCAGGTCCTCCTCTGCTACAGGCAGTGAAAGGGTAGCCTCAGTGGCTCATCTTCCAGACTTCCTGGGCCTTGGCTACTACATTGTTCCCTAGGCAGAACAGCTCACCAGCCTACACTTCTAACTTTCCCCACTCCCTGGCTGGCTGGTTCTCTGGAACAGTGCAGGGAGCATCCACTATAAGCCAATTAACTCCCCTTTGTGGGGAAAGCTGGAGAACAAGATGCCACTGCAGGCGGGTCCACGCAGAGCGGTGAGTCAGAAAACAAAATGTCCAGTATCTGGCTGCAGCCAAATGGTGATTGTGTAGTATCACGGAAAAATACTAAATTCTATGACCACAGAATTATAGACTGTATAGGGCCTTGACTGAGATTAATGGGGCAGGGCACATCTTCAAAGATACTGTTTCAAACTCTCTGTAGACCTAGGCAGGTACCTCACTCATCTGTTTATCCTCAGATCATATTTTAAAGGTCGCCACCTCTGCTGTAAAGGATACTTTTTTTAAAGTTGAGATTCAGAAGCACAAGCCAGCGGCAAGGAATGAACTCTCCAACTACAGAATCAGGGAATAGCCGGGCCTTTATTACAGCAATAAGTATCAAGAGCAGAAAATTACACGTTAGGCACAAGAAACAACAAAAAACATACGTTGATCATTCTCAAACAAAAAAAACCCCTGAAAACCGAACTCATTTTTTAAAAATCTGACATTATAAAACATTCAATTTATGTTAAAAAAAACCAGTTTATCCTACCTAGCGCTTTATGATAAAATACACATAAGTGAGAAGCTCCATGCAGCCTAAACTACAGAATTACAACCAACACCTTCATCATCAGAAACTACTTATCAATGAAAAGCCTAAAGTAACTTGTTGAAATATATGAACCTATTAGACATAAGCAGAGCCATTCTCTAAAAGAGTCAAGGTTTTCCTCAAAGCTAGGATAAAGGTAAAAAACAAAGAACCAACTGGTTACAGGCCTTGTCCTCAATACTTTGTATCTCATGTAGGCATTTACATTAGTGCAATGCGTATGTAAATTGCTACCACTCTTATTTGGTGTAAGGATCTATCCAAGGTACAGAGCAACAGGGAATCAGACCCCATATCTGAAATCTAAAGGACATCAAGCCTTGCCTTAGTTGTTCTACTGAATTTATGGCTGCTATGCAATAAAAGTTCATTCAATATGACGAATATCATTTGTGATTTGTTACTTAGAGCCAGGGCAAAATTAACCCCCATGCTTAGCAGCAACTCTTTAGGAAGCTTAAAAATATCAAAACAAGGCACACTCAGAACTTTTTGTAAATAATCTAAAATGATATCTTATAAATAATTTATGACTGGATCCTAAAGCCATGTCAGAAATAGTTTTCGGACAACAGCGTGTCACATTATTTTATACTTGACATGTTGCAGTTAGTAACCAAAGAGTGACTTGTATTACTTATTCACTTACAAAAAAAAAATATTTTGTTAAGATGGAGTTAAGCTTGCTGCCATCACAACTGCTCCCTTTAGCCTTCCAGAATATGAAACATAGACACCATAAACTCAAATGTGAGTCAACCAGGAAATGGTCATTTTAGGTCCCATAGCATATCCCTGGTTTGGTGTTAAAATATAAGAAAACCAGGAAGTGCATAGTTAAGGTAGTACTTGCCCCACTACATAGCCGTACACCCTTAATTCTGCCCTTTATTAGGATGCCAGCACCTGGAGACACAGTACAATGATAATTGGTGAACTGGGTGTCACCCTGCATAAGTCATGACTGCAAGTTTCTCATGACATTGGGATATAAAGGGTATTAAGAGTTTGGATTCTGAAAACCCCTTCAACCTTCAAAGTTTGGGGAAATTTTGGTTTAAACCCATCTCTAGAATATTTTCATTCATAAATATAATGGACTTTATTCTTCATAGCTGCTTAGAATGAGAAAATCTATAATATATAAATGCCAATAATAAGCATGAGTTAGTTCTGTAATAATGTATTTGAATTTTTGTTTAGTTTACAGAAAATATACATCATATTTGTTAATAGTCTGTGAATATACTGAAATAAGAATAAATAAATCAAATACTAAAACAAAAGCAATGTTATGATTGTTTAACCATAATAGCAGGAAAGAAAGTAAAATTTAAAGATGGAATTAAACACACACCTCCCATTCCGTTTTTTTCTCTTTTGTTGATTGTGATTATAATCCATAATGGTGACCATTGTCTGCAGTTTATAAAAATGGCAATCAATAGAATACCTCTTGTGACTACTGGGCTAAACTTTAACCCTCTCCTGATGAAAAAAACAAAACTATTTACAGTCAAAAATATAGTCCTGTGTTCCTTTAGAATAATAGGATATCTTTACAGATGAATTGTCACCTCAGACTGAATTTCTTAATAAATTAGTTTAGAACACAATTTTAACATTAAGGGCCAGAGCCCACAAACCTCATACTGCGTAGTTACTTTGCAAACAGTGTTAAGGTGTTATTCTCCATGAATAAGGACATCAAAGTCTGCCTCCCCCCACAAATGTAATATGTTTTATTTAATTTTCTTTAGAGAAAGAAAGGTTTAAGAATCTGTTCAACCTCACCTCATGAATCCTACTGGTTTCAACCAATAATACGTGGAATAATAATAGTGGCAAGACTTATCAGCACCATTACCCCAAGATAAGTGGACAACAGTATGTCATTGTGTTGCAGTTTGCTTTTGACCAAGGATATTATTTCCAATGCGTATGACATCTAACAATGCCACACCATGTTATGACATCTCATGGAAACATGCACTTTTCTAATGAGGACAGAAAGAGATTTATGGAAGTTACTAGTAGATAGTGACTCTTAAAATAATCTTCCTGAAGTTTTGTGAATTTAGCTTTAGAAATAAATATAGGGGAAGGACAAGCTTCAGTAGAATTCTAGGTTTTGCCACTTCATCAACATTTTTTCCAGAACACATTAGGTTTCATAGTAAGTATTTGAATACCACAAAATCTTTCTGTCAGCATACTAAACCCATGTTTCTTATCATGGAGACTCACTCAAAAAAACATGTTTTCTACCATAAAAAAGCCTTTATTCTTCAAACAGTGGGAAGAAAAAAAAACATGGAAGATATCAGTGTCACTTGTCCAGTAATATAAGACCCAAACGGTGGCCAGTTGCATCAGAGATATTTGACTGGGGCAGCTACTGGTGGGAAATGCAGACTTCTGTGACACTTGTAGATTGCACTAAAAAAACAAAAGCACCATGATCCAGATTTAGTGACCACTGTATTCAATGGGAATCTTTTCATTTTCTTCAGTGGGCACTGAATCCCTAGTCTGATCAAAGCAAATGGAAAGACTCCCACTGATGTCCATGGGAATTGGGTCAGACCCTTATATTAAGTATTCAAGACTACACATCCATGGGGGAGAGAGGAGGGAAGAAGAGGCATGTTTGGCAACAGGACTATTTATTATTGCTACCCATGGTTTATGCATTCTTTTGGCATTTTTTCTGATTCAGTTCCATGTGGTTCAAATTTGTCTGAACTTAGGGTGTGTAGTGTTAATAAGCCTTCTTTAAAGCAGCTGACTAAATCAACTGGTTACATCCATGAATTACCCCATCTGACACAAAAATCTGAGCGTTATTGAGTGTTTTGAAGGCTAATAAATTATGTACAGTAAGATTCCTGATTGTCCAAACATATATAATTCCAGTCATCTAGGGTAGTGGGGGAAAAAGTAGAGCCAGTGGATGGAAAAATGAAAACTTTGGTCAGGAATTTAAGTACATTTTGATTCCTAATATATAAACTGGGAAGTGCAGTGATCATCGGATAAAGGCATTACAATCATTTGGATAAAGATAAAATACTTGCATCTGGATTAGGTTTAAGATAGAGCTCAGGCTTCAGATTTGAAGCCAAATGAAGGTTAGTATTCGAGTTCTGATATCAGCACCATTCCTGAATGGTAGAAATCCTGAATTCTGCTCTTCTAATGAGATTCCTAGTAAACTGGAAACTTAATCCTAGGTTAAAAGAAATGTAATTTTCCACATGACAAAAGCTATTTGGATGTAAGATATGAAATAGAGAAGAGACACCAGGTAGCATAAAAAATGGACAAGTTGGCATCACTTCCCAAAGAAGGTTTGATTCCAAACCTATTGAAGTCAATGGTAAAGCTCCCTTGGACTTCATTGCTGCAGGATTCATGCACAGTCTCTAAGGATATGTCTAAACTGCAAAGAAAACATGCAGCACTGAGTCTCACAGTCTAGGTCAATTAAAAATAGCACTGTGGGTGTTCCCACTTGGGCTGGAGCCCAGGCTTTGAAACCTCATGGCGTGTGTGTGTCTGTCTCTTAGAGCCCAAGTGGGAACATTTATTCTACTATTTTTAATCCTGGATCTGAGCCCCATGATCCCAAGTCAGTTGATCTGGGCTCAGAGACTCAGTGGTGGAGGACTTTCTTTGCAGTGTAGACATACACTAATGACACATTTCTCAATTTCCTTAATAATTGGTTTTTCCTCAGAAAAAGTCTAACAAAAGTCCTCCTTTTAACTGTGCAAAAGTGAATGACTGCCCCGCACCTTTAAGCAGGGAGGCTGAGGGAGTGTTTGGCTGGCTGGCCAAATGAAGGGAACAGTGCTTTATGGCTGGGGCGTAGATGAAAACTGCTGCAAAAGGGTCAGTGTGGTCACTGACTCATCCCCTAGGGATGCAGGGTTTTAAAAGGGGTGGTTCTGCATCTGAAGCCTCCCTTTTACATGGAGCAGGCTGAAGCAGCACCAGACCTCCCTCCCCTTTAGGTGGTGAAATACCAGGTTTGATCAAGACCTGCTGTGGGCACTGTGCTGGTGACCCCTTTTTGAGGGGGTCTTTGAAGGAATTTTTTTCTTACCATCATATTGGCTTGGTGCTGTTAGGGTTTTTTCATTTTCCCCACAGCGGGCTCTGGAAGGGCTTTGTTCATGCCTGGCATGAAGGGCAGTAGGTTGTATGTCACAGCTCATTATTTATGTGTAGAGTGGGGGGTCCAATGCAAGTACTCCATAGGAAAGGTATAAAGTGACCGGATAAATGGCTTGGAGCATTCATTAAAGGAACAAACTGGGGGCGGTTGGGGACTCCTATGATTGGTACGGCAGAGAGCCAATCCCCACTTTCTTATACTTCATCTTAACCCTACTAGAAGGGGGGTAAGGTGGATGGTAAGGTTCCGCTAATGAATTTGCTGGAGGGACCTGGATGGAAAAAGAGGGGAGCTGATAAAAGCCCCCTGGAGAATTCTGGAATCAACATGGGGTTACCTTCACTGTACACTTTTATCTGCTGGGGAGTTCCAGACACCTAATAATAAAGTTGCAGCCTGATTAAACCCATATCAAATGTCTCCTGTCCTTCTTCAGGTATAGCCGGACAATAACACCACCTGCAGATGGATCATCAAGGCAAGGTTGGGAGCGGTGGTGTTGAAATCTGAGTGACTTTGACTAGAGAAAAATGGTTCCCAAATACAATTCATTAAATACCATTATACCAGATGAGAGTTCTGGAAGTGAGGAAGTATGAGAATAGTAAAGCCAAAGTCCCTTGGGATAGTCACATAAAATGATTCAGAACCTGTCTAAATAATACATTTGTTATGTCTAGTTGTGTGGCTTTAAAATTTTTGCTCAAGAAACTACACAGCTCAGTGGTAGAGCTACCCTCATCACCATGATCACAAACACATTGCTGTATGCTGAACAGAATTGCCTGTCTAAATTCTGTGCCATGGTAACATACTACTATTAAAAATAAAGCCGGCTGGTATAAGGCTTGAATCAAAGATATTCATTTCTACTAGTGTCAAGACAACTCAATTTAAAGAACCAAGGAAATATTGTCCATAATTAAATTCTAAAATATCTTTTCAAAATTACTGGTTTAATTTTAAAGTCTAGTGTTTCTTTTTTTTTACATTTCATTGCCTGTGTAATAGATAGTTCACATTTTATTCAAGGCCCCAATCTTGAACTCTCACTCAGTCATGCATACTACTTGCAAAATTGCCATTTGACCAAGTTTTACCTAAGTATTTCAAGACTGGGGCTTAAAAATGACACCATGCAGTCCACAGACACTGAAAGGCAAAAACATTAGAACCCCCTTGCTGTACTGCTGGGGCTGGGAGATAGAGAGGCAATTGCAGGGCAATGCCACAGATTGGTGTTCCCAGGGTGCTCTAACTCAACAAGAGCGCAGGTGTCCAGCCTTAGGGATAGAGGAAGATTCTGTCCATCCAGCTCCCACATGAAAAGTCTAGATACATGGTGTTAAAATAGCAAATAAGAAATTCCATCAAGAACTGCTCCAAGGGAAGAAATGATTGACGTAGAATGAGCATAAGATGGCTAATATAAATAGTTTGCTGTTTTATTATCAGATACTTGACAGAGTTACTGTGAAAGGTTTGGAAGCCTGATTCCAATGTGACTAGCTCTCCATCACAACATCGCACTGCAGAATAGTTTTGTTTTGGGTTAATGAAAATGTAACCTTTTGTAACGGTTTACAGTTATTATTTTTATAACATTTTATATAGTTTGTTAATCCTAATATGGTTTGAATTTTAGTTCTCTCTCATCCTATTTGTATAATTTAACTAGAATGCATTTTCTGTACAAACTGAGAAAAGGTTGAAGAGGTGGCAATATTTAAAACGTTATGTTGCAACTCCATATTTATTGTTAGTAGATGAATATTTTATTGTGACCTAACACGTCCTTGCTATAATCTTTATGTAATTTCTACAGGTCTACAAGAATCCATACAGACTGATTACGCTAGTAAACTACATTCCTTAGAAGTGGAGTGCAGGGAGAAAAAAAGGAAGATGAATCATCCAGTCAGGATTTAGCCTGGTCCTACCACCTGGTGGTTTGATGAAAGGCCCAAAGGCTAACTGACTTTGAAAAATCAGTCAATCAGAAAGCCACATGAGCCTAAGTGAAATAAGGGATAGTATGACTTTGCTAGAGAAAGAGATGACTGGACTAATAAAGGAGGCTCTTTTTCACCTAACTGGGACAAGAGATAAAGCTGAAAGTCAAAGACAGGCTTTTGCAGTCATGCCCTAAGTATTTTTTCATAATAGTAACTTCAAGGTTACCTTCCAGCGTATCTACCTCTCCCCACAGCTTAGTGTCATCTGTGAACTTTTGGAGGGTGAAAATTCCTCCCATCATCCAGATTATTAATAAAAATGTTGAACAAAACAGGCCCCAGGACCAAGCCACTGGGATGCTCCGCTTGATACTGGACATCGAGACATCGAACCGTTGATCCCTACCCAGTGAGCCCGACAATCTTTCCAGCTTTCTTTCACCCTTATAGTCCATTCATCCAATCCATACTTTTTTTAACTTGCTGGCAAGAATACTGTTGGAGACCGTATCAAAAGCTTTACTAAAGTCACAATATATCATGTTCACTGTTTTCCTCATATTCACAGAGCCAAACTCTATTTGGAAATCATCAAGAAGTCAAAGCAAATCATTTAGCAATGGCATGATGTGCTTCAGACTTATTCAGTGAGAGGAGATGATATGAATTTTGCAACCCTGGCAGATCCCAATCAGTAGCTTGCAGGAGAGGCTCCACACAGATCCTTCCTATCCTGCATAGAATGAATGGGGTTAATACATCATTACTGCAGTCTGTCTCCCTGTACTGGACTATTCATGGCCCTCCATAGGCAAAGAACATCTTCATCAAGGAGAGCACAAACTGAAGGTCAAGGGTACGCACACCTTTTTCCTCCTCCAGGATTCCATATGGAATCTGGTAAAAAGTTAAGGTGTAGTATCAGACTTCTCTGTAGCACCCCCACACTGGGGAAACCTTCTGGAGGGCAGCCCCAAGATAGCAGGAGTCAGGGGAAACTGACAGTGTGGTCAGAGGAAAAAGGAGGAATACGGAGTGATTGATTTCTGTGGTGTTTGTCATATGAGTGTCTGATCTGTCCCAAAGTGATTATTCAGCATTGTAGGAATGGGTCTCTTCCTCTATTCATGTCAAATACTACATTACTACACAAACAATCCCATTGAAACACACAGGTTGTTTCAGTAAGGTACTACTCAGTGTGCATAAAGATAGAAAAAATAGGCCCCTATTAAATATCCAGACCTAATCCTTAGCTGGTATACATCAGCTGGTATTAATGAATACCAGTGGGGCTGTGCCAATTTATATCAGCTGAGTATCTTCCCGCATTGGTAACTTCCAGAGGATTCTATACGTCTGCCTGTGTGCCTGAAACACTGAAAGCAGCAAAGCACACTAGCAGACAAGGGGAATAATGTAAAGAGAATACAGCAATATACCAAATGTAATTAATAACTCCTCAAGTAAAAGTACAAAGAGCTCTTGCCCTTGACATCTTCAAATCATTTTAAAGCATGTAATTCATGGCCTTTTTCATTCGTTCATTTGTTTCATCCCCTGCAGAATGTGGAAAATAAAATTACCTACAAAAAGGCATGTTCCAGACAATATTGTTATAGCTGACACCCCTTGACAAAAACATCTTAGAATCCTTCTATTTAGATAAAAATCCTACTTACATGCCCTATATTCTTCTCTTTTCTCATTCTTCATCACTAATTGTTTACTGTGGAAATAACTGTGATGTCAGAATTTTATGGTTCGTGGAGAATATTAAGAAATAAATGTCAGGAATGAAAAAGGTAGGACACATAACTTTTATATAAATGCTGAAATGTTTAAAAACAATTTGCTATGACATATTATCCATTTTTCATGACTCTGCTTTATCCCTTAAACATTAGGATGTTTAGAAATGAAGGATGATAAATTGCCCTTATTAAACTGGGTGAGAACAATTTTCCCTGTTCTGTGAAAATCTGAGATTTTTTTTAAAAAAATCCCATTCCAAATTGGGATAAAAAGTCTATCACAATAATGCTTATGAATTGAAAATCTGAAAAAAGTAGATTTGAGTCAATTGAAATATTTCATTTCAATTTTGACCATTTACTATAATTAGCTTAATTTCAAAACAAAAAATAATTTCAAAGTAAAAAACAATTTTTTATCAATTTGGAAATGTTAAAACAAAATATTTAGAAATTGATTTGAGAACTTTATCAAAACAGACCCTTTCTTCCAAAAAATTTGTTTTTTGTTATTGGCATTTTCCAGCCAAAAAAAATTCCTGAGCAGCTCTAGAGCTTACCCTGCTAACTGCGCAGAGGGATTTCAATAGATGGAATCAAGTAGCTAATTCCAGGAAGGTTCTACACCATTAATGTTGATTTTCCCCGTTTTTGTGCTTTAAAGCTAGATCATGAACATTACGTTAACATAGTCTTAGGGATGGGAGCAGACCTACATGGAGAGAGGTAGTAGTGGAAAAAGGGTTTCTGGTTATATCTGTAAAAAAGGGAAAGAAAACCATAGTGTAAAACATGCCAGTAATGAAGAGGTAGATATGCTCCAAAAGTAGTCCAAATCTGCAAGTTCACATACAAGTTCACATAATGCAAATTCAGTTCACTCAGCACGTCAGGAAGGATAGTTGAGTTTTATTCTGTCATTGGGTTCTTGATCATAAACCGTCTCATTCTGTGGGGCAAGTGCACAGGGACATTTACTGTCTAATACCGGTTTTAGCTTAGGCATGGGGCTATTGCACCTCCTGTTACAGTACAACTACCTGCTCATGTGACAGCAGGTACAAATAAACAAACAGGTACAGCAGCTGGACTGTGGGCTGCTTAGCCTTACTCTGCAGTGGTTACTTTGGCTGTGGCTCTCCCATCTACATAAGCAATTTCAGAAGGAACTAGTGTTCCATTTTGTGGTGTTAATATTCCCTTTCTTGCAATGATTAACTCTGCTCATCCAAGAATTGCAACAGGACCTACAGTGCAGCAGTAACAATGATAATATGCAAAAGTGACAAAGAGTCCTGTGGCACCTTATAGACTAACAGACATATTGGAACATAAGCTTTCATGGGTGAATGATAATATGGAAAGGCTTCTTTTAAGCTAGTCACACATCAAACCATAAGCACCAAGCAGGGTAACCTGACCAGTGCATACACACGTAAACTACCACCAATAAATTACCTCCCCTTTTCCTGGTGCAACATACTAACCAGACAAGAAGTTTTTAGAACACGGAAGTAAAGCTCTATCTTCTCAGCAACCCATTTTGGTCCTTCCCCTTACTTGAACAAAAGGATCCAGTCATGAATTCAGACCTTGTAGTCCAGTCAGATTACCTTTGTAATCTGATCCACCCAAATGAGGTAACCCTCAAAATCCAAGACATCATGCTGGGTGGTCAAAAGTAGGCCTTTTTTATGTTAAATTAACAGTCAACCATTATGATAAGGTTCCATTGACAAATAATGTATAAAGGTTAATAAATGGTTCATATTCTAATAAATAATCAATTATTATAGATTGTTATAAAGTCCAACAAATCAATAGATTGCTCACAATCATCAATAATACTAATCACTTATGTCTGTAACATGAGTATAAACATATATTAATCCTTTATAAGCAATTTATAAATTGAAACAATGGAAAAAGTGATAAAATTAATATTTTAATGAAATATGGACAATTGGATTTATGTGGAGAATCCATTACCTTGAGTTATATAATTAGTATGGGAACAAATTCAGTATAGAAGTCCTGGTTGTCAGCTCCCCTTTTATTCACAGATGTATACAGAAGAAAACATGAGCTCCAGCTGATATGGCTTATTGTGTATTTAGGTGTTTGGTAAATGTATAGTTTTATATTATTTGCTACACTAGATTAGTTTCTCCATAATTGATGAAGACAATCCATATTTACATAATTTTGAAAACATGTATCAGGTACTCAACGGATCACACAACACAGAATACGTCACGTCAATCAACAGAACCCCAATCCAGAGAGACAGAGAGAGAGATAGAAAAAACTGAATATCGTACACTGTATTTTGGGTGCCTCAAAAGAAAACTCAGCAATGCTAACTGACTTATTTCTCTAAATCTTCAGTAAAGCATTCAAAAGCACAGATTCATATTCCAGCAGAAATACATTTAGGAGAGAATTTCACATTAAACTGTGTTTTATTCTTAACAGATAATATAATAATCATAATAAATAATTCATATGACATTCCAACCAGAAATCAATTGAGTGCCTAACAAAAAGTATAACTAAAAGCATTACTTTCAGATAGTGGGCTGTGATGAGAAGGAACTGGATGTCTCAGCAATAGGATATGGAGTCTTTCACCTCTGACCTGCTGATTCAGAACTGAATGAAAGGCATTACAGTCTGATTTCTGTTCATTGGTATATGGGAAATGAGTATTGGTCTCTGTTTACTTTTAAGTGAACTGCCAAGATACCCTATAGATACCATATAGAAATATGCCACTGAAAGAAAAGTTTCTAGTATCCAAAGGGATACTGCAGGGATTGCTTTATTTAGGATTCTGAGGGTGAGGCCAAATCTGAAGCGACAGTGATGATTTCTTTTGGCATATTTCCTTCTCTAGTATAGACTTTTCACGCTTTCTAAAAAATGAAAGCACATTTACAGCTCCAGTCTACTGCTGTGCCTTGAGGAGCACATCAACCCAATCTGCATATCGGAAGCTGTTGCAAGAGCATATTTGTCAATGCAAAGCTACTTTACAGCAGTAGAAGACTGACTTGCTAGTCAGTTTAGTTCACTGGCACTTCTGTAATAGCATAGGAGGCTTGTTTTAAACAGGACTGTGCAAACAAAAAACAAAAAATTATCACAGACAGTGAAACAATAAACATGAAAACTTTGGGGGCAAAATTCTGGCTTGAACGGCACGTATGTAAATGAAAACAAGACACTGTCTGTAAGCAGAGTAGAAATTATACATTGAGATACTGGCTCACCTCCAAACTATAGGACTTCTATCTCTGAAACTACAAACAAATGTCATTCTGGGGCAGTATTTATAATACAATAACAGTAATAATATCTAGCTTGTATAGCAAAAAGTATCATGATTCCAATTTTACAGTTGAGGAAACTGAGGCACAGAGCAGAAAAGCGACTTATCCATGGTCTTTCAACTGTTCATTGTCAGAACCTGGAAAAGAAGCCAGGTCTCCTGAGACTCAATCCAGTGCTTTATCCTGTAGAAAACATTGACTCTCATTTAGGCATCAGGGTTTACTCTTCTTTCACCTCCCCCTTAGTCTCACACAAAGCTCCACTTTAGCTGATGACTTTCAGCATAAAGTCTTCCATAGAATTAAGACCTGTCAGAAACAGGACCATGGTAATGATAGGCCCCTTTTGTGGAAATTATGAAGCTTTCATGTCTGAACACAAAATCCAGCACGGAAAAAAACCCAAACAAACTGTGCTTGCCAGAGGGAAAGACACGTTTCCATCAATTCATTTGAAAATGTCATAGTTTGCATGTGAGCACTGGCAAATCAATAAACCAGTAGTTTCCCAAAGTTTTCATATGCAATGTTAAAATAATGTACACCATATCTGGAGCCTACATAAGGAGAATAACAAAAATGTATGGGAAAGACGCCTTACGTTACATACTCTTTCAAAAATATATTTTCAGCCTTCTGTTAACTCTGCTTTGTTTTTCTTTAGTCTAGACATTCCAACTCCTTTCCTCAAGCCTTTTACAGACAAATTTTAAAGAAATTCAGCAGCCAAGCAAGATTAAAAAGCTTCAAGGAAATGAGATGAAACATTAAGAAGAAACAAAAATAGGAGTATTGAAGAAAAGAGAAACTAGGATAACACCAATATTATTCATAGCTCAATGCTCACAGAAATTCTTTTTTCTACACCAAGAGAACACACACAATGTATTACAACAGGTTAACAAATAGATTCAGATTGGCAACCGAAAACAAGTTAATGACAGAAACCTTCTGATGTCAGATTGTTTTAATAAAAGAGTGAAGGACCAAATACTTGAGCTGCTGACATCAATGGCAAAAATCTCATTACTTTCTATGGGGCCAAAAGAATGACTGATAGTTCAAAAGAAGGCTAATCATTTAGAACTACTATGGGACATGGGACTTACATGGAGAGGCAGCTGCATGGAGTGTAAAGCAATCCTTAACATCCTTTTAAGTGGTGCAGTGTATCATGATCAGTGGAACTGAAGTCAGAGGACTCATGCTCCCTGAAGGGATTGTTATTGGAGAGATACCATGAAAACAGGGAATGTGAGGAGTTGGGCTAGAAGCAGTGCAACCATATGGACAGAGCAGTGCACAGGGTTGAATAAAGTTCCAGTTGTTCAGCTTAACCTGTATTCAGCTTCACGCTTTGCTAATGAAACACGGTGACACCATGTGAGCTGTGAGTTCTCTGCAGTGCAGCAGCTGGCAGCATGAGCTATGGAACTTGGTGTGAAGCCCCTCTAGATTTTGCAGACACAAACCTAGCCCAGTGATGGACCCAATGGAAGGACGAATTTGAGCTGTACACAGAGCTGACCATGCAAGAGGATAACAACAGCAGGAAATTCAAACTGTTATTTTACCTTGTTGGGGAACAAGCATGAGACATTTGCACCCCTCTGAAGCTCCCCACCACCTCAAGCATCACAGCAGTCCTAGGAGCTTTGGGGAACGATTTGTATCTGTAATGGGGAACCTGCCCCACACTGGCCTCTCGGGGTTAACAGAGCCCAGATAAAGACAGCTGCAGAGCAGAGCAGCTTCTGTCACTTCCTGGAGCATGAGGAGAGAGGAGGACTGGCTGCCTTGCCGGCTGAAGGTATGAGGGGAATGGTACATAACAAAGTAGTCCTGATGTCATGACTCTGTCCTTGACTCTGAGCATATCGTGTTCGGGCTGTCAGGATAGGAAGGCAACAAAGAACAGTGCCAAACTCTGTTCATGTAACAATGGTAACAGGGCAATGGTCTGTGTGATTTCTGCTGGATAGTGAAGCCTCCTGCAATGCAATTCTTTGGAGTAAATTGGACTTGAACACATGCCTTACAAAGAGAAGGCACAATCTAATGTACAACAAGAGCATAATGCAGCCATAGGAAAAGTGTGACTCATAGTAACTAACCCAAAAAAGAAGAGAGAGCCCCAACTTGCAGTTTGCAGTGGTGGATGGTAAGCACCCCAGACTGCTGTGGGGGAATACATCCATACAGGCCAGGGATCTGATTTTATACCAACAGTGAAAGAATCAAAAGGAGTCCCAAAAACAATGGGAAAAAAAATTAGGAGCATATAGGAATGTTCTCAAAGGCGATGGGAACCTCGAAAGAAAGCTGCAACTGGAAGTAGACCTCACAGTGGAACCTGTGTACTTACCACAAAGGAAAAATTCCAGTGGCACAGTGTAATCCAATACATAAGGAGCTTGAAAGTGTGCAGAGCGGTGTTACAATCATGCCTGCAGAGGGCAGTATATGCTGGGTAAGCAACATGATGGTAAAGATGCCATCAGGCAAATTAAACCTCTGCATATTTGCCCAAAGTCACTGAAATGGATATAAGATGCCACTAAATATGCCCACAATGGATGACATCTTGCCAGAATTCTCCAAAGTCAGAATCTTTATAGTCTGTGATGTCAGGAAAGGTTTTTGTCACATAAGCCTAGATAAAAAGTCCAGAATAATGATAGCCTTTGCAACACTATTTGGTCACTACAGCGATCTGTGCATGCCAATAAGCATAAGCCCAGCGCCAGAAGCGTTCCAAAGAAGACTCACCCAAGCACTGGCAGGATTGCTTGGTGTGAAATTAATTGCAGATAATATCCCATTGTAGGTGAGGTGATATCCTCATTGTATCATGATCAGTGGAACTGGAGTCAGAAGGCCCTTGTTAGGAGGAACCATTATTGAGATGACACCAGGAAAACAGGAAATGTGAGGAGTTGGGCCGGAAGCAATGCAACCACATGGACAAACCAGTGCACAGGATTTACTAAAGTTCTACTTGTTCAACTTAACCTGCATTCAGCGTCACTCTTTGCTAATGAAACAGTTTGTGTGGGAGGGGAAGTTATGGTACCACATACTTGCCCCTTGCCCCCAGTTAGGTTTACCACCTTTCAAATACATAAAAACCCTGGCACCCCTTCACCCCCCCCCCCCACACAGGGCAAGTCCGCCAAAACTCCAACCTCCAATCACAAGGCAACTCTGCAACTCCCCCTTTTAACAGCCACCTATAGTATCTAGAAAGATAACACATATAGATAAGATTGATAACACTCACTCTTCCATGACACACACCCTCTCTCACACATGCATAGTGCTCTTGGATGTTGGTGGGCAGACAGCTGCTGTATTTTCAGCCATTTTGATCTGTTATCATTTAAACTGTGGAACTGGGAAACTGCAACATCTTTAGCTGGGTACAGAAACTTTTAATATTAGTTATCCCAGTGTATTGTGATAATAATGCAAATCTTTAGACCCACGTAAAAAATACTGGCAGATTAAATTATTTTTCTGGCAACTGGCAAATCCTGCCCAGTCATATACCAGCTATGGGGTAATGCTATCCCCATCAACCTAATTGTTTCTTGTGGAAAAGCATCTCACTTAAAGTAGCTCAGTACTCTGCTTAGAACATGATCTGCAGTTCTGGTAGGCCTTTTCATGAGCTACATAAGGGGCTGGGAGAAAAGGCTCCTTTCATGGCTTGGCCATGAAAGGGCTGGCCAAAACCTTGCACTTCGCAAGTAGTGGGAGAGATCTGAGGTAGAATGGCAAGCAAACATTTGATGCTTTGCTAACAATCTTGCACTCTTTGCACACTCTAAACTTTCGCTGAATAGCTGAAAAGTCAGTGCAAGTTTTGGGTATGCAAGGAACGCAGAATCAGGCCTTCTGGCATTGTATTTATCCTACAATATGCACGCATAATTTCCAGTGACATCCATGAGAAGTTATGCCTTTGTGCTAAGAGAACAGAGCAATGAAAATTTCATAGTAAATAAAACATTTTCATGTATATTTACTACATTCATATAGTGTACTATTTAATTGTACTAATTCAATTTTCAGCTTGACAAACCAAACTAAATGAATAATGTATCATTTTTTAAAAAGACTATGAAACAACAGTGTGATTTTGAAGGTTTCTGCAACACATTTTGAATAGAACTTGCTTAATGTATCATCTAATTTTCTTGTACTCTTTACCTGGAAAAAGCTACTGCAGCATTTTTATTTTAAAGGTATGAAGGTTTCCTGTTATGGGAACAGTCCATTTGAATTTTGTAAAATGGACTAGTTTTTTTAAAATCCAGTTTCTGATAAAGCACCTTTAAATAGCATGTTCTGGATTTCTTTTGTTGCTTTAAGTCCTTTTAAAAAGAAGAAACCGAAAATGTTTTCTGCTCTCATACTCAGGTGCAAAAAGGGGTATTTTCAGCAAACGGGAAATTCAAAAAGGCTTCGATCTTGAAGTCCTTTGTGTGGGGATGAACAGCTGAATCTGCACAGATCCCCATTGACTTTACTGGAGTGCCATGTGGGCACAGCAGTCCACCTGCGTGCAACATACTTCAGGATCACAGCCTAAATATATGGCTTTACTGAATGTATGCAATGTGTTGTGAGATACACAAAATAAACACTCTAAAAAACATGCAGAAAATTTGCCAACACTCTTCAGTCCAAGTAATCTTAGGTCTTGTTTATAGCTAGAATGAGAATAGCACTTTCAGACAGAAGTGTGATTTTCAGGTTGCAAGTATCCTTTTACAATTAACACCATTTTTCCATAATAGTTTAAGGCAGCTTTTGTCCTATAGATCTTATAGTGCAATATGTACAGCAAATGTCTGGTAGCAATAGATGAGTCTAGGAGTTCTGTGCCAAGCTAAGGCTGCCCTCATAATTAGGAATTACACGTTCCTTAGAAGTACAAAACTCTCAGTGAATGAGCAGCTGTGGGATGCCTCTGCGGTTGCTGCACCCTTCTTCTCCCAGAAGAGGTCCCCATGGTGTGGAAATGATTTCCAACAGTGTTACAGAAAGGATTGCAAAACAGATTTAAATATATATATTTCTAGTCTTAATTCTAAAACAAATACATTTATTAAGAGTGCAATTATAAACTGATTCCATTAGCCCATAAATTCCAATCCCTTTCTCTTTCGTCTCTGCTTAGAAGCATTACGTGTAGCCTAAATTTAAGAACAAGTAGTTGAAGAGCTTAAAATATTTCACAAAAACCATAAAATAATTGCCAGATTTACAATGGAAAAACACGTTCTATACAGTTTTAAGGATATATACTGTGCAAAGATACCTCTGAGCATTATAGCTAAGTGAAGGATTTCAGCCAATCACAGACACATCCCTTCACTCTACCAGCACATCATGGCCAAATCAAACAATGACTCACTCACAAACCAAACCAAAGTTCTTATGGGTGCCAAACATCTGAAGTTTCTGGTTCCTGAAGTCCAGAGAGATAAGCATGGCTTTTGGTAAAAGGCACATCCGTCTATACTCTATGATATTTATGCCTTCCTGTCACCTTATCTAACTCCCACTCAGCCAAACCTGGTAACAAAATGCTCACCTTTGAGACAATCTGAAGATTTTCTCTTGCTTGTCACAAAGATTGTAGCATTTAAAGTGCAAAGCATTCCTCTTGAACATTCAGGAAACTCATCTGCCCATCAGGGTCTATCTCCTTATACACAGATTTCTATGTCTGGTATTGAAATGTAAGTACATTTGCAAGATAACAAGTGAATCATGCAGGGTCTGCCACTACATTGCCCTCTTCACAATCCTGCCAGGTTGGATATTACATCAAGATGGTGATGCTGTGAATATGATCCATAATATTATTTCAGGTCTCTTCTGATGGATATTTTGAGGATAGCATGCTTTGGGACACTGTACAAATAAACTAATACATAAAAAGACAACAAACTAGTAGTTTAAAGCTGGTAATGTGATTATTTTAGTTCCCAAGTTCTCTCTCCAATTTACACATCATTAATTCATTATCTCTATTACAGGTAGTTTCATCTTATATTGAACTTAAAACTGTAGGATTTACATCTAAGCACCAGGCAATGAGTTAAAAACTTGTACAAAGGAATAATTCTAAGCCACAGTGTCCTCAATAAATATCTCAGAAATCTCACAAACTTTTTCCATTGAGTATGTCAAAGTTGGCCCAGGCACCAAGGTTATCATCTGCTTTCTGAAACTGTTGTGGCAATATTAACTTCCAGTGGGCTACCATCAGTGACTGCCAGAAGCTAGTATCCAGCACAAGATGTACAAACTTCAAATATGTTCTTTGAAGGATCTATTAGATAAGTCACTCTAATGATTCTTGCTATGAACATCTCCAGTGGAACTATGGTGGTAGAGTACGAACACCAACTGGAAAGATTAGATTAAAAGATTACATTAAATTTTAACTAAGCAAATGTTTATAATGAATTATTCTGTCAAACTGCCTATCAGTCACTAATAAAATTTTCAGCTACCCTATGCCAGCCCCCAATTTTGCAGACTCCAATGTATGAGTTCCCACATTCAGTGAACATTCCCACAATCAACTGCATTTCAGAAGTGGGCTTGAAAATTCAAGGATGCAAAATTATGAACCCCTTATTGAAAAAGGGGAAATGAAATGGTATTTTCAATGCTGCTTGTTTCAATGAAACAAGATACTGTTAGAAAGCAACTGATCTCAAGTGTATTTTAAAGATAAATTGCCACCTATCACATTGTTTTACTAATTTTTGCTCTATCCAGAATTAAAGCACAAAGAGCCTTCTGTAACATCATAATGGACCTCAAGAGTCAGAGAGGCATGAGAATTCTGGGCTCCCTTTTGTACTTATTGGTATTCTTGCCAGCATATTAGTTTTTACACACCCACACGCTTGTGTGCACGCGCACACACACAGTATTGATATGATACACTGGAAGATTTGGATTCTCTGTACTGCTCACAGTGGTTGTGGGTCCAGTTTGCAGAATGTATGCCTTCACAAACTAAGTTACCTCTCAAGAATAAGTGAAGGACATTCCGTTTATCTACTGCCATCATTTGTGTATTCTTCTGTACACCTGGGTGTCATGAGAGTCACTGGAACCCCAATATTCATCACAACAAAGTAAAGACTGGAGAAGTTCTGAGAAAATGAAATACAATAAAATGTTTCTGTTGGACAAATGAAAGATTCAGCTAACAACACATTTGCTTTAAAATTCAATATTCTATTACAGATTCACTTTTTAATGAAGGGAAAGACACCTATTCATCATCAGTCTAGCAGCTTTATTGTATTTAATTTTGGTTTTGTTATCACACTAGAAAAGGAATGAAAATTAAAACATACTGAACATCCATTAGGCCATATGGTGAGGCCCATTATTGTATCATTCTGTTCCAGAAGGAGGAGCACCAACATTCTATCCAATTTTATGTAGGCAATAACCTGAAAGATCTTGTGTTACAAGTTAGAGGAAATGCTGCAGTTTTCTGTCACAGCACATCTAGAGTTATCTGGTTGTCAACCAATTTTGATACTATACTGATTAAAGAAGTTTTGGCTATACTTTCCACAATATTTACCTAATCTAGGCCCAAGATGATTCAAAATGATTGAAATATATTCAAAAATGTATTGAGATGATGAGTGAAAGCATCATACAGCTAATATACGATACACAGGTGAAAACATATTTAAAATGCTCAAAAAAACTTTATCTTTGAATTATGTATGAAACTGTTTATGAAGCCAGAAATCTGTTCCATCTAGTGCATATTATACACCAATTTTTTCCTCATTGATCATGCAGAACAGAAAATATGCAATAACCAGCCATCTCTCTATTTTGGTACAATTTCTAGGGCAAAACATTACCCTTCGCCCCTAATTTTTCTTTCATCATCTATACTCATGGTTCAGTATAGATATTAATGTGTTCCATTTTAACTCCAGGCAAAGTAGTTGGATGATAAATGCATGATACTTTAAATTAATTTATTCCTAGAGATTCGTAGTTGGATGTCTTTTCACAACAAACAGCATATTTTCCTTAGTGTCAGCATTGTAGAAAAAATAGCACACAAGATCTTTATAACTTACAGGGAGGTTTTGATGTCTCAGATGATGATAAATTTAATTTAAAACAAAAAAAGATAGAGTAGGAACATAGTAAAAGGTGCTTGCACCACCACATTTTCCTAACAACAATTAATATGTGATATTGCAAGCTCAACAGTGTACATTGTCAACCATGTAGATTTTCAGGAAGTGACTTCACTGTTGTCTCCTAGATTTTGTTTGTATGCTTTTTACTTTTCCGCATTCAGCGTGAAAATATTGGAAAGTTAACCCAATACTGACCTTGCCACTTGGATCACATAAAAAGAGACAATAGTAAATCTTGGAGGCTTTAGATTGGACTAGGTAACAATGTATTTGCACAAAACCAATGTGGGCACTCCAGGAGCACTGGAACCTTTGCAGACGTTGCAGGGTCAGAAGCGATATATGAGGGGGAATTTAGGGTCACACGTCCCCTGTCCCAGATTTTCTACTTGGCTTGTACCAAGCATGCTGAGATGGACTGAGCAATAACATCGGCTGAAGCTGCTGCCCTCACTGCCTCTCCTTCACTATGGGCAGATACAGGTAGCCACTAGGGGATGGAAAATTCATGTTTCTTTTATTAAGAACTGTGGGGACCATGGCCCTAGCCCCCCCGCTTCCCAGTTCCAGACCCAGTGGTGGAGAATCCAGAGTCTCCCTTAATGGTAGTAACTCCTTTTGCGCCTTTATCTAGGTCCTAGTCTCTCCTTTTCAGGCTCAGCAGTGGCTCCTCATCAGTGTCAGATATCAGTCTAGAGAGAGGCTCAAGAGTGCTTTGGAGAGGGGTGAGCATCCCATTAATAATGATCGAGGAGACTGACCAGGAAAAAGAAACCTGGACAACATCCCATTAGAGAACAGCCCTCAGACTGGAGTTAACCTTTTGTGGGGGAACAATCTCTTATCTCTGCAGATTCTACAACAAAGAGAGGTTAATCCTTTGTGTGACAGACACATTTTTATACAAAATATAACAGCAGGCACAAGGAAAGAGTGCTGAGTAATGCAGCTAACCCCAGTAATGAATGGCTTAATAAAAACTAATTGAAATAGTGATTCTCAATGGCAGGTACAATACAGCTGCTTGAAGGGAGCTAGAGAATTAGTAATTTTTGAAAGAAAGTAGATATGGGGAGATAGTGATGGATATATGTCTGGAGAAAGAGATACTGATCCCTTTCTCAGGCAAAGCTCTACATTCTAAGGACCTCAGTGTTTGAGGTATAAGCTTTTATAAAGTATGCCCCAAAAATGCACAGGAAAACACAGGCCAATATGTCTCAATATGCCTCAATGGTGCAGAGAAGTCACCAGCTGTAAGATGCAGGAGCACTAACAATAATGAGTTTCAGTGGCTTGGAGCACACTAGCTGCTAAGGTGGGTCATCCCGGAGGTGGCTGTTTCATGGTGGTGTGAAAAAAGGGCAAGCACACGGAACACAAGCTCCAGGTTCCCATAGTAGCTGTGGTCATTCGCAGGAGAGCTTTGCGTACTGACTCCTGAGTCCAATGCAGCCAGACCCTCGCTCATAGCTGCAAGCCAGTTCTGAAGCCCCTTCTCCTGGCACTTGTGCCTTGCTGGGATCAGTGGCCGCCAGCTTCCAGTGCTGTCTTATTCCACTCATCCCAAGAACCAGGGCTTTGTCCAGCCCAGCTCACGGCTAGGTGAGGGTGAGGGTCTGGCTGCATTGGACTCAAGAGTTGGCAGGAATAACTCAGGCACCCCATGCCCAGTAGGGACACCTAGTAAGCAACCAGCTCCTGTTCTGATGGGGCTTCTGGTTTGATCTCCAGCATGTCAGCATTTCTATTCTTCATGGAAATTCTTGTGCCAGAGCAACTGTTTGGGTTCTGCTGCTCTGGCTTGAGCTCTTATCGCCAAGCCTAGGGCTCACAGCTGGCCAAGGCATTAACGAAGGAGCTGTGACCCAGGAATCGCCAGATGGACACAGTTTGGGAAACCAGACACCCCAGGGGAGAGAGGAACTCATATGTTTCTTTTGTTAAAAAGTGGGAGAGACATGCACCTCTCCCCAGTCCCAGTGTTGTTGGGCTACACTCAGGGATGGTGATGAAGACCAGGAAATCAGCTCTCAGTCATCTAAGATTCACAGGAAATGCAGTTTTATAACCGGTTTGCATTGTTGGATGCATCTAGCCTCAGGCAAGGAGTCTGCTGTAACCATTTACATGTCACGTGGGATAAATACCATGAATGTGCTCAAAAGTATTGCTTGGATTTGCATGGGGATAAATGATACATTGCTGAATCATTTTAACAGCACCCGTCAAAAGAATCTGATTACATCACCACTGACATGAGGCTCTATCCCACCTGCTATAGCCGTTTTATAGTCAAAAAGTTCAAAAAGAGTGCAAGAAAACACTGTGCTCTGTTGTTAATATTACACGGAAACAGGACGATGGACTGTTGCAATACCAGTTTCACACCTTTGCCCAGCCCCAGGATGACATTTTGGTTAAGATCTAGCCTCCCTGTTCATGCATCTGGCCCAGTCCTTCCTGCCATCTAGATCATAAACAGGCAAAGGGAGCGATACACCACTGTGGCCCATAAACAGGGAGGATCATCTAATCTAGGCAGGTGCCATAAATTCATGAAAGGTAAAAAGAACTGCAGAGTTGGAAGAGGATCAGAGCATTGCCATTCACATACAAGGATAAGATTGTGTGACAACTGAAGTCTGGTACTATAAAATATGTTACAGAGACTACCCAAGATTTTTGACAAGGCAGTAGATCAAGATAAGTCTAATTGTGCTGAGCACATGTACAGCAAAGTCTACAAGATTTCCGGTGCCACTATCATCCACCAAAGGTTCAATGTAGACCAGGAGGTGTTGTGGTTGACAAGACATACTCATATTTTATTTTAATAAAGCATGAAGGTCTTGATTCTTCACATTATAAGTCAGTCGTTGTAGAGGCAGACCATTTCGTAATCATTTAGGCAAAAATCATGGTAGAGACAAATGGAAATTTAAACATCACATAATTTTTCTAACCTTTAAGTTGGTAGTAAAACCTTGAAAACAATAGTAAAATGTACATTTAAAACACAGTAGCAAGACTCATGCCTCACAACTACAATCAATGTCCCTGTGAGAATCCTGTTTTTAGAAATCATGAATGTTTTCATATTACAGAGCTCACAGATTGAAATGTTGTCTGAAACACGACTTCCCTCACCTCACCTTTCATTAGACACACCATAAGAATGTTAGTAAGATGGTGTCCATTGACACACCATCAACAATTATGCCTACTAGCCTAGCTTTTCCTTATCAATCTGAGGCAGGAGCAGCTACAAAGACAACTCTGAGTGAAAGCGAGCAAATTCGTTCTCAACCACAAGCTGAGTTACCATCACATAGCCCAACAGCAAGTGCACTAGTTCCTGATATGCAGTCAGCTAGGACTCTGTACAATCCCACACTGATCATAAAGAGAACATTGGATGAAAGTTCTAGAATGAGTTGTCCCTGAACACCAACATCAATCAGTTTAACTGTTGACGCTGCAAAGTCTGTCATGCCAGTTTAATTTTACAGTTTGATTGCCTGGATTACTGGAACAGCACAGGCACCAACTCTGACTGGTTATGTTGATATTCCAGATGATCTGGATCTTCAATTCATATCATTTTGCCAAGATATTATCTACCTCGCAACTAAGGATCAGAAATAGACACCTAAATCGCTTTGCCTTGTATTGACAATTAGACACTTGATGGGAACTGCAAGTCAATTTGCATTTCTTCTCTGCTGTTGCCAATCAAAGCCACATTATTGATTTGGAGAAAATCATCTCAGCTCTAGGCCCGAAGGTCTGTATCTCCCTTGTTCGACTTCACACATTCACAAGTGCCCTCTATGGGAAGAGGAAGAGAAAGAGAAAGGAATTTGTTGTGGCCTCAAAATGAAGAGTTCCCTGATGGTTTCACACTCCTTGGAGAAAACTTCACATTTCAAGGTGCAACATTCCTTGTGCTTGAGAAGAGTGTGTGCCAGTTGTATGGCCAAACTTTATCACAGGATTCAGTGATGCCAGATACAAGGTGTTCTAACTAGCATCACCTACACTGACTAGACCCAACATACCATCAGCATGTGATGCCCTACATTGACATAGCAAGCAGGCAAATTACCAGGCTGCTATAAAGAGGCCCTATCTTGTTAACAGGATGAGTGTTCCTTCATCTTCTGGCCATGGATGGCATTTAGAAAACAAAGAGCTTGCCATCACTTGGATGATAAGCCATCCAACATCAGCTAGTATGTTGCAGGCAGTCCATTGTGCCTGCTAACATGAAATGTCAAACAGGGAGGTGTTCCTGTCTTGCTGCTAGGCTTTCCTGCACAGACTTGTATAAGTGTCAGAAGTGTGCGAACATTGTCAAAAAAGCTGATGATCCTGTCATCCACAATGATGATGTGTTTGAAGAGTGACTTTGATGAGTAGGACGCCTTGATTGTCAGACTGCGAAATAAAAATGTATTTTACTCCGGGAATAAGCACTACAGTGCCAACAGCAAGGCACATAATTCAAAATGAACACTGCATTTGAGTAAGACAATAAAATTTTGATTTATATCAATTAAGCCAATTCATACCAATCCAAATAAATTGTCATTTATAAATATTTGAAAAATAAATGTCATATGACAAGGGAATACCAGCAAAAACGTTTGTGTTTTACTTTTTTCAGTGCTGTTGCTGAGGAAAATATGCTGGTTGTCAAAGAAAATAGCAATATAGTAATATTTTAGCTATTTACATAGAAAATTTATCAACTGTATTAAATTTATCATTTCACATAGTTACAGCTATAGTGGTACACAAACACTTCTCCTGAGAGGAAATGGTAACAGAGTCCAGCCTACAGTGAAAACTGAATATTGCCAAGCTAAACAAATTATGATGAGATCCTATGTTGATCTATACTTACTACCAAAAGGTAGCCATGGTAATTTATTGCATTTTACCTGTTAGATTGATGATTGAAGAAAATATTGATGCATAAAACAGCACAGAAGGCCAAAACTTTTTTGTTCTTTATCATATTTAACATAAGAACATAAGAATGGCTGTATTGAGTCAGACCAAAGATCTATCTAGCCAACTATCCTGTCTTCCAACAGTGGCCAATGCAAGATCCCCCAGAGGGAATGAACAGTACAGATAATCATCAAGTTGATCCATTCCCTGTTGTCCATTCCCAGCTTCTGTCAAATAAAGGCTACGGACACCAGTCCTGCCCATCCTAGCTAATAGCTATTGATGGACCTATCCTCCAGGAATTTACCTAGTTCTTTTTTGAACCCTGTTATAGTCTTGGCCTTCACAACATTCTCTGGCCAGGAGTTCCAACGATTGACTGTGTGTTGTGTGAAAAAAATACTTTCTTCTGTTTGTTTTAAACCTGTTGATTATTAATTTCATTTGGTGACCCCTAGTTCTTGTGTTATGAGATGAAGTAAATAACACTTCCTTATTTACTTTCTCCACACCAGTCATGATTTTATAGACCGCTATCATATCCCCTCGTAGTCGTTTCTTTTCCAAGCTGAAAACTTCCAGTCTTATTAATCTGTCCTCATATGGAAGCTGTTCTATATTCCTAATCATTTTTGTTGCCCTTTTCCGAACCTTTTCCAATTCCAATATATCTTTTTTGAGATGGGCGACCACATCTGCATGCAGTATTCAAGATGTGGGCATACAATGGATTTATATAGAGGCAATATGATATTTCTGTTTTATTATCGATCCTTTTCTTAATAATTCCCCACATTCTGTTCGCTTTTTTAACTGCTGTTTCATGTTGAGTGGATGTTTTCAAGAACTATCCACAATGACTCCAAGATCTCTTTCTTGGGTGGTAACAGATAATTTAGAGCCCAAAATATATTTTTGTTTTATAATTTTGTAACTAAAACTGGGCTGAAGTGGGGAGGGGAGACAGTGGGAAGTGTTTTCTCCAAGATTTGGTGGAAAAAATTCACTTTCAGGCTGACACTTTTCAGTACCAAATTAAGGCCATAAGGTATATTTATCATGGAGTTCTATAATGGAAATACTAACACATCTTACTTATAACATAGTTGTCAGGCTGCCATTTCTTGTCCTAATATTGTTTAGTTAGCCACCTACCTAAATTAAGAATTTTTAAAAGAAAATAAACACCACAAATATTATATTTATTGCAAACACAAGGAAATCTAAAGCAGAAAATATAAATAATTATGTGATCAAGATAATCTCTAAACATGTAAATCAAATCTACTTCATTTCTTGCATTATTTCTTTTTTTTATTATTATGGCTTATAATGAGATTTGTACACCCATTTTAATCAACATTCTTTTCTTGTTTGATTGCATGCAATGAAAGTATCACCCTGTGTGTATGGTAATATCTCCATGGTAACAGATTATAAAACATAAGCACAGGATTATAATTTCAACGCATGATCCCTGTTTAGAAAGGAAGATGGTTGAAAGTGAAGGAGGTTGCACATCCAATGCCTTTCATTTTCTTGGGATATCAGCAAAGAGATCTAATATGTACTGCCAATCTCAAGAACATAAATAAAATACAAAAACATCCGATCAAATTGAAAACAAATAGACATCTTGATATTTTTGTGCTCTGTCTTCTGATTTTCAGAGGTAAAACTATCCACCCTCTCATTTCATTGTGACCCCAATCCTGCAAAAAATCATTCGTGTGTAGTTTTAAGAATTCAAATATTCCCTTTGAAGTCAGCTGACTCATAGCACTGATGCACTTAAAGCTAAGCACATACATATGTCTTTGCAGGAGTGGAGTCCTTAGAAGCATTACCTATGGAATTTTCAGCCTAAATTTGAGCACACACGAAGTCAAACATCTTTCATTTCTATCCCATTAGGCTGCTTTGAGGTTGGGGGGCGGAGGGTGAGGCAGCATATTTTTCTTTTTATCTCAAATGCACAGGAAACATCTCCACTTATCTCCTCCAAGAGAAGGAGCCACCAACTTCACTGCAAACTCTGGATCTGGAGGAACCTCCATGTGTTTGATCAGCTTTGCCCACTCTACTTCATTGTGTAGAGTGTGGAACACATCAAGGAGGGAGTGGAATTCCTTCCTTAGAGGTTTTGAAGGTCAGGCTTGACAAAGCCCTGGCTGGGATGACTTAGTTGGGGATTGGTCCTGCTTTGAGCAGGGGGTTGGACTAGATGACTCCTGAGGTCCCTTCCAACCCTGATATTCTATGATTCTATGAATTGTTCCAGCATGTTCAGAAGTTATAACTAAGATTTGTATATAGGAGGAACCTAAGCAAAATCTATTTTTAGCTGATTATCTAGCAAAATAACACTATGTAGACCTATCAGACTAAGAAAGAGCCTCTCAATGACAACCCCATTGTTTGAGCTATTTGAAAGGAGACTAGACAAATATGAAAAGCCTGCCCTAGGGAACAAACTTTGGCAGTACATGGACAAAATGAGGTTCGTGGCTTTTCCAGCCTCGCCAATATTACACTTTTCTTCCATGAGCATGCATGAACTGTGAACAGTATGAAAGTTGTCCAAGTTCACGTGGTTGTTTACTTGCACTACTCATAGTAGTCCTCCAGGACTAATTCCTTCTTAGGAACTGAAAATGCCCACATGAGTGGGTCTGAGGCACTTAAGTTTACTGAGATGAATAGTTACAGTAATACAATGAGAGTCTCCCTTTCTTGGTATGACCACACTATCATCTTAACTTCTTTTGAGCTCTTGTACTTCTGGTCATTTGGCAGTGTCAAAGTATTAAGCCACCTATTGCCATGTTCCAGAGAGTGAAGTGGTACCTTTCCACTGCCTTTCAAATGTTTAGTTTATTTTTTTAAAATTACAGTCTTCTAATGAGATTTCTTAAAAAGTTTTACATATATGTCCAATCTTTAGCCCTAGCATAAGGAATGTTTGTGTCTGGGACTATATGTATGGTGGGCATAGACACAGAAAACACTTCTTCAGCAGAAGCATTGTCACAGACTGATCTGGCGGCTGTCACATAATCTACTGTGTATATAGTCATCACACAGTTAAACTTTCCTTTTTCTAACCTGATAGTTGTGATGTTTGAGATGACTGGCTATGGATTTCAAGGGGAAAGCTCAATGCAAGAGCTGGTGGGTGAAAAATCTATGGCCTGGGTTACACAGGAGACCAGTCTCGAAGATCTAAAGGTTCCTTTTGGCCTTAAAAAAATCTATGAATCTACGAAGAAATGCTGTGGACATGTGGCGATGATTGTCGGGGTACTTATAGAGTGTTTTTCATAGATTTTTAAAGCCAGAAGGAACCATTATGATTATCCAATCTGACCTCCTCCATCACATAGAACATAGATTTTGACCAAATGATTTCTGCAAAAAGACGTAACTTTGGTTTGAGCTATAGCATATTGTTTAAACAGATCTTGATTTAAAGACTTCAAGTGATATAGAATCCACCACAGTCCTAGACAGTGGTGCAAGTATTGTAGTGTGGTCCGGTACACCATACCAGTAAAATATTTATAGCCAGTATGGTTTACCGGAAAGGCACAGGAGGAACCTGCCCCTAGCCCCACCCTCATCCCTTCCAAGCACCTGTGTCCTCCTGCCTGGGGTCTGTACAGCAGTTCTGCCAGAGGGGGGGCTGAGAGCAGTACAGCTGCTGTGCCAGAGGAGATGCCAGCATGGGGTGCCCGGTGGCCCCATGTTCTACTCCTTTCGCAGCTGCAATTCACAGGAGATCAGGGGTCTCTGGAACCGTAGCAGGGAAAGAAGCAGAATGTGGGGCCACCAGGCATCCCCACGCCGGTAGCTCCTTTGGGGTGACTGTTGTACGGCCCGCAGCCCTGCCCTCATCCCTATTCTCCAGCGGGGCATCTGTACAGATCCCAGGCAGGAAGACTCAGGAGATGCAGCTGCATGGAAGGGCTGGGGGATGGCACAGCAGCCACGTCAGAGGAACTGCTGGCATGAGGACACCCAGCACCCCATGTTCTTCCGCTCTTTTCGCCGCTGCACTTCCAGAGACCTCTGGTCTCCCAGAAACTGCAGTGGCGAAAGGAGCAGAACATGAGGCTGCCAGGCAGCCCCAGGTTGGCATCTCCTCCAGTGCAGCTGTACTGCCCCCAGCCCCACCCCCAGTCCTTTCATACAACTGCATCGCTTGAGTCCTCCGGCATGTGGTGTGTACAGCACGATGGGAGGAGAAGAGAATACCCCCACCCAGGTAACATGGGAGGGAGTCACGTGTGGAGTCACGTGGGAGGTTACGTGCCTCCCCTTTGTGTCCTTCCCATGAGTGCAGCATACCAGCAAGAAATGATTTCTGCTGCACCACTAGTCCTAGATAAATTGCTCCTATAATTAAATATATTCATTTTAAAACACGTGCACCTTTATCCTGAATTTGTCTAGCTTCAGTTTTCAACATTTGGATCTTGTTATACCTTTCTCTGTGAGATAAAATAACTTCTTATTATCAAAAATTCTCTCCCCATGTAGTCATTTACACAATATGGTCAAGTCATCTGTTAAGTTTCTATGGAATACACTGAATAGCTTGTGCTTCTTTAATTACCCACTGTAAGGCAGGTTTTCCATAACTCAAATCATTCTTGAAGCTCTTTTCTAAACCTCATCCAATTTATCAATATTCTTTTTTACAGTGTGGTTACCAGAACTGGAGACTGTTCTCCAATAAAGGTCTCACTAATGTCAGGGTAATATATAGCAGTAATACCAACCCCCTTCTTCTACTCAAACTACCCTTGCTTACACATCCAAGGTTCATATTTGTTCTCTTAGTCACTACATCACTCTCAGAGATTCAGGCCTAACGCCTGAGGCCTAAGCTTCTTTCAGAGTCATTGCTTTTCAAGACATAACCTCTCATCCTATTAAATATAACACCCATTCTTTGCTCCCAGGTGCATGACCTTACTTTTTAGTTGTATTAAAATATGTTGTGCAGTGAACTTACTTTAGCATGTAATCCAGATTGCTCTGTAGATTTGACTGTATATCATTATAAAATTTTGTATCATGATTACTTATTCAACAGTCCTCCAAATTGATGCTTAATTTCTTCACCTCCTTTCGTTTTATTGTGCTGCCTTATCCTATTACACCACTTCTGGTCAACATAATAATACACAACATAATACTACACAACTTTATAATGTAGCAGAATTCCATCAGGGATCATAGTTTTGAATCTGAGTAGTTACTATCCTTCTGTGTTCAGCGGCATATATAATTTCCTCTCCATCAGGATCTTATGCTGTAAACACCTCAGTGAGATCATTTCCAATATGATCTCCAACTTTCATAAGCAGAGATGGTCAAATCTGGTTAATCTTTTCTCATGACTCAGACCTTGAATCAGTTTAGTTGTCCTATTTTGTTCTGAGAGTTTTGAATTCTAGCACAAAGGCCCTTTTATTTGATAAAGAACCCAAGGTTGATCTGTTAAAATTGGAGTTTTGCCATTCTGTTCACCAAATAGCTCCTTCAGGTTCAATGTTCATAATTATTCCTTTACTCTAGGTTGGTGAGGACTCTCTGTTTGATCAGTATAAACAAATACCAGACAATCTGGAAAAAGCCATGGGAAAGTTTAAATCTGAAATATTCTATAACACCAAGTTTTAGACAGGGATGGGATAGGACTATGAATCTCAAACAAAAAAGAGGAGCAGGACAGGCAGCTACATATGGAGAGATCAGAGATTTCATTAGAAGTCTTGTCTTATTCTGAACATATGTATTATCCCCTTCAGTACTGCACATAATATAATTTCAAGGACCATGTGTGTTCAACAAGACACCGTTCATTTGAACAGAATGAATTGGCATATATTAAACAAGTGGTCATAGTGATTCCATTTTGCACATTTAATGCCTCAGCCTAGTGAACTACATAATTGTTTCCACAGTTAGACTAAAACTTTCCAGCAGATTGTAAGCGTGTAGAGCTCAGTACACATGGTAGCATTCTTTCCTTTTGGGCTACTGGTAAAGTTCGAAATTTCAGGACCTTTATTTACCACTCACAACTGCGAGATATCCTATTTGTTTGACATATGTCAGTAAGCACCCAAGTGGTGGGTTATGGCTCAGAAGTGGAATGAACGTTACAAATGTGCAACTGGAAATGTCTCCAAATCACTGTAAAAGTCGAACCCAAATCAATTGTCTCTAACAAGTTTCCATCTATTATTTCTGTGAGGGATTATGCCAGACACTATCAAAGAAACTGAGGAACCACCTGATCAGCATCCTGTACAGCAAACAGGTAAACATCAAAAAAGAGCTTTCCAACCTGGAGATCTTCATAAACAACCAACCTTTCACACAAACAGACTTTACTAAAATAAGACAGGAGATCTATTTTACACACTTCACCTCTCTACAAAAGAAAAAGGACTGCAAGCTATCTAAAATCCTTCCTGCCACATGGGGCCACAACAGTGGTACCCCTAACTCACCCAGCAATATCGTCAATCTATCCAGCTACACACTCAGCCCGGCAGAAGAGTCTGTCCTATCTCGAGGACTCTCATTCTGCCCCTCCACCCCCACAAACAAGATACAATTCTGCGGTGATCTGGAAGCCTACTTTCGCCATCTCAGACTCAAAGAATACTTTCAAGACAACATAGAACAGCGCACTGATACACAGACACCATCTCACCAGCAGCACAAGAAGAAGAACATGGACTCCTCCTGAGGGTTGAAATGACAGTCTGGACCTATACATAGAATGCTTCTGCCGACGTGCACAGGCAGAAATTGTGAAAAAACAACATCGCCTGCCTCACAACCTAAGTCGTGCAGAACGCAATGCTATCTGCAGCCTCAGAAACAACCCTGACATCATAATCAAAGAGGCTGATAAAGGAGGTGCTGTTGTCATCATGGACAGGTCTGACTACCAAAAGGAGGCTACCAGACAACTCTCCAACACCAATTTCCACAGGCCACTTCCCTCAGATCCCACTGAGGAATATACTAAGAAACTGCACCATCTACTCAGGACACTCCCTACAGTAACACAGGAACAAATTAACATACCCTTAGAGCCCCAACTGGCGGTATTCTGTCTATTACCCAAGATCCACAAACCTGGAAATCCTGGACGCCCCATCATCTCAGGCATTGGCACTCTCACTGAAGGACTATCTGGATATGTGGACTCTTTACTCAGACCCTAAGCCACCAGCACTCCCAGCTATCTCCGTGACACCACAGACTTCCTGAGAAAACTACAATGAATTGGTGGTCTTCCAGAAAACACCATCCTAGCCACCATGGATCTAGAGGCTCTCTACACAAACATCCCACACAGAGATGGAATACAAGCTGTCAGGAACAGTATCCCTGATGGTGACACAGCACAAGTGGTTGCTAAGCTCTGTGACTTTATCCTCACACACAATTATTTCATATTTGGTGACAATATATACCTCCAGACCAGTGGCACCGCTATGGGCACCTGCATGGCCCCACAGTATGCCAACATCTTTATGGCTGACCTGGAACAACGCTTCCTCAACTCTTGTTCACTCAGGCCCCTTCTCTATCTACGCTACATTGATGACATCTTCATCATCTGGACCTATGGGAAAGAAACTCTGGAAAAATTCCACCATGATTTCAACAGCCTCCACCCCACCATCCACCTCAGCCTGGACCAGTCTGCACGAAAGGACCACTTCCTAGACACCACGGTGCAAATTAATGATGACCACATCAACACCACCCTATACCGAAAACCTACCAACAACTACGCATACCTTCATGCCACCTGCTTCCATCCCAGACACACCACACGATCCATTGTCTACAGCCAAGAACTGAGGTACAATTGTATTCGCTCCAACTGCTCAGACAGAGACCAACACCTACAAGATCTTCACCAAGCTTTCTCAAAACTACAATACCCGCACAAGGAAATAAGGACACAGATCAACAGAGCCAGACATGTACCCAGAAAGCCTGCTGCTGCAAGACAAGCCCAAGAAAGAAAACAACAGAACACCACTGGTCATCACCTACAGTCCTCAGTTAAAACCTCTCCAACGCATCATCAGTGATCTACAACCCATCCTGGACAACAATCCCTCTCTTTCACAGGCCTTGGGAGGCAGGCCAGTCCTGGCCCACAGACAACCCGCCAACCTCAAGCATATTCTCACCAGCAACAGCACACTGCACCAACATTTTGCAGCAAAAAAACTTTAAGACCACACTGCAAAGAGAAACTGCAGAGTTGCAATTCATTTGCAAATTTGACGCAATCAATTTGGAACTGAATAGAGATTTTGAATGGCTAGCTAACTACAAGAGCAGTTTCTCTTCTCTCACTGTTCACATCTCCAATTCAGCTGCTAGAGGAATACCTCACCCTCCCTGATTAGAGATAATAGCTGGTTCAGCCTCATTGGACCCACCCTGTTATCTTTAACCTGGTTCTTGCCTACCTATTTATACCTGCCCCTGGATACTTCCACTGCATGCATCCAACGAAGTGGGTATTAGCCCATGTAAGCTTATGCTCTAATACTTCAGTTAGTCTTTAAGATGCCACAGGACTCTTTGTCACTTTTGCAATTCCAGACTAACAGGGCTACCCTTCTGATTCTTCAGGTGGAAAATTATTCCTGAATCCCCTCAACACAGTTTTCCAGTGTTGTTAGTGCAGAATAGCTGAATGTCCATTGGCAGAAGAGATGGAGTCATCCTATTTGAAATCAACAGTGGCTTTCAGGCAATAATGCCCTTGCTATATGTGGGAGGGAGCTCCTGATAGTTTGTTCTTCATGAAAGTCCTTTGATTATGCAGTCTGTTTTCTCTAGTCCAGATTTATTAACCTTTCAGATATGCCACTTCAACCATGTTTTCTAGAAGGCATTTGAGTGGGAGGTTGACTGAGAGGATGAGAAGTTATCATGTGAGTTGTTGGAGGTTATGAATTTATGATGTAATTAACAGATTGTCAGTTTTTATATTAGTAAAAGAACATAAATTGTAACTGCTGTAAAAAGTGCCCAAAGCAAGGAATGGGTGCTTATTAAGTGATTAACTTCTTCATAAATCAAAACTGGGATCCGTTTGAATTGTCAACACAACTAGGTGTTTTTACAGTGGATCTTTCTATCACAGGATACCTACATTGTTTGGATAATTAAGACTTTTCAGAACTGGGCATGACATATTTGCCAACTTCAGGGTTTTCAGTAGATAATACATTTGTGATTACTCAGGGAGCTGGGACACCTTGCCCATCACCAGTCAATTAAGGACAGGAAAGAGCTAGAGGGAAGTCAGGAAGGGAGAAGGCAGGGTGGGGAAATCAGCCAGTGAATCTTTTTGCTCCCCTTTCAGCCCAACATTCATTAGACAAAGTTTTGCACACTGAAGCCTATAAGGGTACAGTGTCTTCAATATGTACAGGTCCCCACTGCAACCTTCTGTCCTGCCCCCACTAAACTTCTCACCAGTTTTGCTCACCACCCTTGCATATTTGCCAGTATCTAGGAATCACTTTCTGAAACCCCAGTATCTAAAACAGAGGCCCCATTTAGGGTAATAGAGAGTTCCAGGACAATGAAGATCCGATGAGATAGCACCGAACTGTTATCTAGAACTATTCCAAAATATCTTCTCCCTTACAGTAAACCTGCTATTTTTACTTATGCTCACCACTCCTCTGACTCTCTTTTATACCACCAAATGTTTCAACAGAAATTAGGGTGCATGCAGTTACAGCTCTTGGTACTGGCATAAACTCAATAGGGTGCATTTATATAACTATGAACATTGTCAATGTTTTTAATCTCAATGGATACCTATACTTTTTCCTTTTTGTTTACATTGGTGACGGACTTAGAATTCAGCCATTCTGTGCTATTTGTGACTGTCTGAGGGGACTGCAAATGAAAAATTATTGAAAACCACTGGCTTAGAGAGATACAAATACTTTAGAATTTGAGTAATATTGCTGCTGAACTGACACATCTTACATGACATTAGCTGTACTCTTTGAATTGTTTTGACAGTAGTGTAACAATACATTTTTGCTACCTTTATTTGGACTATATAATATAGTGGAAACCAAGATACTTAAAAATCTATACTGACATTTATATTAGAAAGCTCACGCTCTCTCTTTCTCCACCTCCTTGAATATATGTCTGAAACGAGATTTCATTTGATACTCTTGTGCTCAGCTGTTTAAAACTGATTTAGCCTTGCTTTGAATCTGAGAAATAAGATGTGCTTTTCTGTCCTAGTTTCAGATGACTTTTGGGTACTTTTGATTTTTACTTGAAGGTAATCATTATTTGTTTTATTATCCCTTTGGGTATGTATAAGCAATTTAAAGCATTACATTGAGCACCAAAGAATGAGGCCTACTGAGTTAGGCAGAGGGTACTTCCAGGAAGCCTGTGAAATATTATTAACAACATACAAAACTATTCAGCATTTAAAAATTTTCTGATTTATCTTTTTTCGACTCCAAATGTGACAATCTCAGAATATCTTGTTATTTTGCTCATGCAGCATGATCTAGGGGATAGACATTGGACTAGTTTTAGGAGATCTAGGTTCCAGTCCCAACTGTGTCTCTGACCTGCTACATGAGTTTGGGCAAGTCACTTCACCTCTATGTACTTCAGTTTCCCCATTTGAAACATAGGGTAAATAACATTCACTTCCTTTGCAAAGCACTTGAGATCCATGGATGAAAGCATATGTGAAAGCAAAGTATTCAGTTTCATAGACTTTACGACCAGAAATGGTGATTTAATCTGATCTCTGGCATAACACAGGCTTTAGGGCTTCTGTGAATTTATTCTTGCTTCAGTTCCAGTATCTAAGTTTGAAATATAGCACAGCCATCTTGATTTAAAAATTTCTAGTGATAATCCACCATAATCCTAGATAAATTGTTCCAGTGGCTAATTGTCCTCATTAAAAATGTGTGTCTTATTTCATCTGCATTTGTCTAGCTACTACGTACAGTGGTTCAATCTTGTTATGCCTTTGTCTGCTTGACTGAAGAGACCTCTATTATCAAAGCTATGTTCCCTAGGTAAGCATTTGCAGTATTGTGACAGAGTGTGGCCTTCTGCTCCTGTCTTCTCACACAATGGTTCTAACATCTCTAGTTTGTGAACCCCAACATGTAGTTTATTTGTCTCATCTCTACTACCAGCAATTTACATCCTAGGCATGCAATCTAGGATGGCTGTCTTAGCCATGCACATAGCACTTCCCCTGCCAAACCGCGCGCTAGCTGTAGGGCCCAAGTTCCCTTGTCCCAACCTGCACCCATAGCTACTCTTTCAAAAGTGACCAAAAGAATATGTCAGAGTCATCCACAGAGCCCATCTTACAAAGGCCCACGACCTGTGCCTGGCTGCCATTACCATGCCTTGGATTAGCTGACATTGCACAGGGGCTTGCTTTCAAATACTGTGTTGTAGGTTTTTCTGTTGCTCAGTCTGCCAGGCAAACAAGGACTGTCTCTTCGGGGGTAGGTCTTCTGGAAGGCTTGCAGGGTCTTCTGCATCTCCTGCTGTTCTTCAAGCCATTGTAATGTCTCCTCCATTGCCTCGCCTTCCAAACCTTTGCACTGATTCCATTATCAGGTCCTCCATCAGCATGGATAAAGGAAAGATTCCAGACAAACCACCCCACTTGTGACAGGACACAGTCCTCCACTCCTGTCTTCTTGAACAATGCCTTTAACACCTCCAGTTTGTAAACACGAAAGTATTGTTTTTGTTATCTCAAACACCGCTCCCGCTTTACAGTCTCAAGCAGCAGCCCTCTTTATAGTGACACACAAACATCATCCTCTTTTGCCGGAGAGAAGAGCTCTCTCCACACAGAGATCTTCCTTTACACTGGTCCTGCTAGCCTCTCCCTCTTTCTCTCTCATTTCCGCTTTTGCTGTTTCAGTTAATAGGTTAACTAGCTCATTAGCTCTTCCAGTTCAGACTGATCTAGTAATTAGCCCCAGCTTTCCTCAGTCAGGCCTTTCTCCGGGGAAACTAATTGGATTGACAGCGACCAGAGTGCTGAATCAAACCTTCTCTTTGATAAATTAAAATGATTGAGCTGTTTGATTCTCTTGCTACAAGGCATGTTTTCCAATTCTTTTACCATTCTTGTGGCTCTTCTAGGAATCCTTTGTTATTTTTCAATATTCTTGATGTGTGGACACCAGAACTGGACACAGTAGTCCAAAAATGGCCACACCAGTGCCAAGTACAGAGATAATACAATTTTCCTTTTCCTACTTGAGTTTTCCCTGTTTACACATTCAAGGATTGTGTTAGCTCTTTTAGCCACAGCATCACACTATGAGCTTATGAACCATGACCCCTAAGTTTTTTTAAAACTCAGTGATTTCCAAGATAGCATTCCCCCATTCCGTTAGTACAATCTATACTCTTTGCTCCCAGATATATTACTTTAACTTTGGCCATAATGAAATGCATATTGTTTGACTGTACCCAGGTTCACAAGTAATGCAGATGCTCTCTATCAGTGACCAGCCCATTTCACTATTTACCACTCCACCAATCTTTGTGTCATCTGCAAACTATCAGAAATAATTTTAAATTTTCCTCCAGCTCATTGATGAAAATACTGAATGGCGTAGTGCCAAAAGCCAAATTCTGAGAGACCCCATTAAGTGCACACCTTCTCCTGTGCAAAATTTTGTGAAATGACAATTGTGAATTTGGAAACTCTCCAATATCTAACCTGTAGACTTTATCAAACCCAATATAAAACTCTGATTTGAATTTAAGAATTGCACTGAACAGTCAACCAACGCTTAGTTTCACCAAACTTGTATAATCATTGCTGTTTATAATTGCCTATTCTTAGTGACAAAAGTAAGGAAATTCAGAGACAAATGTGACACTCATCCTATAATATTTAGATATTATGGTGATATAAGGAAAGGCATGATCTTACACATAGTGCCATCTGTGCCAATAATGTTGTTCACACTGCATTATCTGAATACAATTCCCTATTGTTCTCAGCTTTGCATGATCTCCTCATGGACCACTAAAACCATTTTTACTTACATATATTCTGTGTGTGACATTAATAAGAAGCCACCTGAAAAGGCTGTGATTTCTCAAGAGAAATTTATTACCTATTATATTCCTAAGGCATCCAAGGAATAAATTTATTAACTTGACAGATGAAGAAAGAACAGCACATCTTCTTTTTTAATAGCATAGAACATCTATATTCATTTGGAATGTTACTGTGGGTAAAATAATCTCAGCACATATCTATTAATATATATTCCTTCAATGTTTAAATATTATTAAATTGTAAATGTAAAATATGTATGTTATTAGGTTTTTCAAATAATATAAAAGCTTATTAAGTCTTTGCCTAGTCTGCCTGCAGAATTCTGAATATCCTTTTCCTGCATTCCACCTTTGAATTTTTTTTAAAAAACAGTGACACGAAAAGCAAAATAAATGTAGCTGCTATTAGTGTTTGGAGGTAGTCATCAGTAATGTGACAGTTCTCAAGATGATTCTTTGTAAAAATTATATTTCTATGGTGAAATATTTTGTCTTTCCAATCCAAAATTGAAAATTACCACTGGCAGAATAGATTCTGTAACTGATTTCTTATCTCTTGAAATCTGGGTTCAAATACCACTTAGGCTATATATACCATTATTTTTTTCTTAAAAGCCTGAGTTTAAAATAAGCACTTGTCAGATTCAAAGGCAGAAGATGAAGAAGTTACTCACCTGAAGCAGTAACAATGGTTATTCGAGACGTGTCTCCCTATGGGTGCTCCACTGTAAGTATGCCTGGGTCCCTGTGCTGCTATTGGAGAACTTTGTTAGCAGTGTCTGTTAGGCCCGTACATGCACTGTCTCTCCTCATGCCCCGCCAGCATGCACAGGCAAGCCTCCCTCAGTTCCTTTTCTACTGAGAGTCACTGACCTCTGAAGTAAATGGGAGGGAGGTGGGTTGTGGAGCATTCCCAGGGACATGCATCTAGAAGAACCATCAATACTGCACAAAGTGAGTATTCCTCCCTCTAAAATGGGGCAGTGTCGGTGAGCTAGTGCACGCAGTGTCATAATTTGCTGCTGGTATAGACCTGATAATAACAGCAAATTACTATTCCATCCTGGAGAAAGAAGGAAAAAGGAAGGGGAGCTATGCTTCAGAGGGGTGTTATAGACAGTGCCTTCTGGTGTAATCCTGGGATAAGTGCAGCTTACACACCTGCCCTCATCCAGGGATGTTCATAAAGGCACAATCTAACCCTAAATCTAGAAATGTATGCTCTAAAAGTTTACTGCCCTGGTATCTCACATTAGTCTGTTAAAATCCACAGCAATCTCATCAAGTGTACAATAAACACGGAGAGGCATAAATTTTCTTGGTTTCCATCAAGAAAGAGGGAACTTTGCTTATACTGACATTTCCAAAATTAAACTATCATCAAAATTCTTCATATCAAGCTAGCCAAATCAGCCTCAGCTGAAAAGAATTATTCATTACATTTTTAAGTTACAGGAAATTTGTTCTGTCTATAATATGAAATGTTTTCTAGCACAGTCACTTTGTGAGAGATACTGTAGAATAACATCACAATAGCAGATGTAAAGTACTGCCATTTCACATATTTACTTCTAAGATTTATACTCCCTTTTTAAAAGGTTGAATTATCATTCGCAGTCTTTGTGACCTGATCTTGGATAGAGTTAGAGACCGCATCTTTAAACTACAGCATAACAAATAAGAAAGTTTATTGTTTTAGTTGGAAAAGGAAATGCATCCTCTGCTTAAGAAAAATGAAATTATTTTATGGTACAGATGATGTAGAATGACTATCATGTCCCACCGTGGAGACAGATGCATTTTACTGGTGAGTGAGTGATTTCTGCATATTCAGGGTTCAATTCTCTCTTCTGTTTCTGCCAGCAGAATCTGTAATACAGGCACTTGATGATGGAAATAGAAGTGCAACCCGTGGTTGGATTGGAGTAAGGCGCAAAAGTGAGAATGCATCAATCCTACAATGCCATAGTTAGAGGGCACTGCAACAGATCAAGGCATCTGCCATCACTTATCTGTTGGAAGACCTGGTGCTAGGCAGTGTAATCCCCCCAAAATAAGAGGTCTTGACCAGGTAGAGTTTATAACAAGGGCACCTCTCAAGGAAGCTTGGTCACTGTGCTTGCCAATCAATGACTCCCAGTGTGATAGGTAGATTCCAATGTTACGTTCGTGTTGTGTATCAGCATTAAAATCATGCTAATATATTAAAATGCCACATTGTAAAGGTCAGATATTTTCTTCTGGTATTGAATCTTTTTAACATGAAATATAGACAGGTGGGAACAAGATTCTAGTAAAAGAGCAGGATTCAAGCACAATAGATGATTTTCAGGCAACAGATATGTGGAGATGAACAAATCAGACAAATATTTCCTGAGCATTTGATGTTTACTTAATTATTCCCTAAAAAAAAATGTAAACAGGCCTTGTCTACACTACCGTCTGGATCAACGGGTAGAGATCGATCTACTGGAGATCGATTTATCACGTCTCGTCAGGACACGATAAATCGGTCCCCAAAGTCAACTCCAGCTCACCAAAAGACGCAAGCTGGAGTCGACGGGAGAGCCCGCTGCCAACTGCTGCTGCCGTCAGGACGGCGGGTAAGTTGACCTAAGATGCGTCGACTTCAACTACATTATTCACGTAGCTGAAGTTACGGTATCTTAGGTTGACCCTCCCCGCTAGTGTAGACCAGGCCAAAGATTGTCTACAAGCTATCATTGTTCTGTCCAGTGACTGAACTTCTCAGACCAAGTTCACTGTACAACATATTTGGAGAAAAATAAGTATTAGGGTGCTCTTTAAAAGAACTGCTTTAATAAAACATGGAAAGTTGCTCTGAATAGCATTGTTAGGCTTTGACGGAAATCAGACTGAGTCATCAAAAGAGCAAGGAAGATTCTAGCTAAGTGAGATGAGTAGGGGAGAATGGCAAAGATGTTGTAATAATATCATGGTAGAGCCTAAAGGTGCATGTGGTTAGTGATGCATTCATTAGATTAACACCAGGGTAGCAGATCAGGCTAATTAAGTTAGTAAGAGATAAACTAAATCAGAAAGTGAGACCTCATAAAGGGGAATTGTTACTTTAGTTCTAACACCACTGTTCTAACTGTGGCTCATTGGGTGGTAGTCTCACTTTTACTTTCTGTCACCAATGCAATATGTATGGCAGAACTGAGCTTGGTCTTTAGCAGCTTATCCTCTTGATTATTAATAATGCTCAGTTCACTGTCTTCTCCACCTGAATTCATCTTTTCTGGTCATGAGGATGTAATAATATTTACTTGCAGGAGTGTTATTTGGCCACTGGATATCTCTGTGCTATGGGGAAGGAGTGTGGTCTCAGGGACAAACAAATATGAAAGAAGTCTTGTTTTTTACGGAATTTGTACTACTCCTGTGCAATTTTTGGTGGTCTTAAATGAGTCCTAAATCCTACAGACCTACCTCAAGCACAACTGCGCTGACCATAATGACAGATTACAGACCAACCAATCGTAGCTGCAGATATGGATTCAAGCATCTAAATTCTCTCCTCTCCCCTTTAGAAACAGGGAGAGGTTTGGATGTAAGGGCTGAGTTTGGGCTCAATTCATTTTTAAAATGAGTACCATAATTGCTTTAACGAATACACATGGACAAGGGTGGATGATGCTAGAAACCTTCCCCATCTTGAGCCATTTGTAGCAGACAGGCACAACAGTAGTCCATGCATTCCCTGAGTTACTGACAGCTATCCCCTCCTACTTCCTCTGGTGCTCAAGGAGGACAGGGAAATAGCAGTGGCATGGTCCCCTCTTTCCTCTGCACTTGTCGGCACAGCTGGTGGGTGCAGGGAGGTGAGTGTGAGGTGCTAAGAGGCCCTAAGGCAGAATCCCAATGCAGGGCTATAGAGATAAGATATAACTGAGCCCATTCTAGGTATATTTAAGGTAATCCCATTGTGATTTGTCTGCAAAACTCACACTGGAGGAGAGAAACAAAAAACAACAGCAAGACTTTTTTGGTTTTCCACAACATAACAGCATTAGCCCAGTCCTACAGCTTTTAAACATGCATAGCTCCCACTAAAGTCAGGGGGAGGTTTGCATGCAACTATAACAATTTGTAATAATGCAATAGCATGGAAAACAGCTAGATAGTATACGAATGGAAATGCACATTTTTATGTTGCACGTATGCCAATATGGCATACTCAGAATGGGTTATTCAACAATATCAAGTATCAGCAGTCTGAAGCTGTCTCCTTTGAGTGGCAACTTTAAAAATTTAATCTATTGCTTCCTTATTTTAATAAATAGATGTAGGAAATAGCTTAATACTCAAAGCATTACTAAAGAACTTGTTTTTCTTTGGTAGCTCTGGTTTTGTATTGCTTTTAGCTAAACTCAACAATAAATACAATTCAAATACATGATACCTCATTGTACTTGCATTACAGCATGCACATATAAATAAAATTATCACAAATTGGTGAACAATTAATGAGATTCATTGCTGAGACATTTCATCACTGAATGCTGTTTTCCTGCCAACTTAGATATGATGTACTTAATTCTAAATGACACCACCTGCTCCCACCTCTAAGTGAAATGAAAAAGCTGCCAAGGGGCATGTTGGGAATTAACTCGCAGGCTTCCTTTTAATCAAGCATCCCTCCATGCTGCTGAAAGCCAACAATCTTACTGAGGGGAAAACACAATTGTTGTATACATCTGCAGTTCAATTTAGAGCTCTCATTGTAATGGTTAACTGAAGCCTAATGCATTTTTCCTTGCCAGGTGAAGTTGGTCACCAGCTTCTCAAAGCCAAGCCACCAAATGAATGTCAAAGCTACCATCTGACTGGGACAAAATAGTATAAAAACATTTAAAAGTGAGATGTATTTTTTTTTCTTTTTTTGCTCAGCTGCACAGACTTTTAATTTTTAATTAGGTGCTTAGACGACTTCTTTTTGAAGCATCAGACTAAGGTTTGAAGCCCCCCTGGGGAAGGGAAAGACAAAAACCTTGAAGAGTTAAAAATTCACACAGTTTGAACAAATGTGGCAAATAAAAATTACTATTCTCTTCCATATAGTCATGCAGCTTCTGAGTACAACCTAATTGGGGATGGGGAGAAGTTGATAACTTTGTGCTCAGATGCTCCAGACTAATAAAGAAGCAAAATGCAGTATCTTGTCAAACATAAAATGAACTCTCACCTAATATAGATGCATGTTGTGCTACTTCCTTAATGTCACATGGTGTTTAACAAGGACCAAGTTACACCACCACCACATGGTTACTCTTTGAAAAAATGTAATCATCTGAGTATTTTGTATGGAAGAAAAAAGCAAGTAAACAACCTCTCCAAGGAAGGCAATGCTGAGGTTTCGCAATGAGTCTTCAAAAACAGTGTCTGGTTTACCTTGCAAAAATAGCTGCGAATACTTCAATTTTTACAAGCTACAACAAGATCATTTCATCCAAATGACCCCCAAATGACAGGCGTGTTTCACATGTTAAATCCACTTCATTTAAGCAGCATGTGTTTCAGGCTTTTTTCCCAGCATTTGCTTATGCTGACAGCATATTGGTTGTTGTTTTGTTGTTGTTTTTTTATAAACTCACACACTTTCATGTAGTGACCATCACACTTTTCTGCACTGAAAGAAGAAAAGGGAGAAGGGCAGGAGGACAGTACAAGAATTTAGAATATTGGGAGAAGAGGCTTTCTCTAGCCCTGAAATACAGTAGTGTCCTTGGAGAGAGTTGGTTCCTCTCTCCATATCTGGGTTTCCTTTTCCCTTCTCCTCCTGCTTTCAGGGGTCTGATCTGCAAGCCCAGCCTGGACCTGATCCAAAGCCCATCAAAGTCAGTGGGAATCTTTCCACTGATTTCAAATGAGCATTAGGATTGGGCTGTATCAGAGGGCCTAAGGTACAGCTAGCTAACACCAAAGCCAGCTCACCCTCATTTGCTTCTGGACTCGCATACACTTTCACAGTGCTGACTATTTCCTTTGGTCATGCACAGTTTAAAAAAAATAAAAAGGGTAAACAGTTTGAACTTCACTTTTTGAAAATATTTTCCCAGCTATTGCATAATTTCAAGTTTTTGGTAAAATCCAAACGTATCAAAATATTACAGTCTTAGTTATAAGTTCCAGGACTATGGAATACTGAAATATTTGAAATTTTGAAAATTTCTGTCAAAAATGGGGTGTGAGGACAAATAGCGAAAATGTTCACAATCCCCCCACCATTTTTCCACCATCTTTACTTAGTATTCGTTCAGTGTATGTTCATGTCCTTCCAGTTAGAGCAGCCTTGAACAATCTCGAGGAAAATAAGGTAATGTATATACACCAAAATGCAAAGAGGTAGGGTTGTGCTTTCTAATTTCACTAATAGAAACTCATGGAGCAATGTCATACTTCTTGCTGCAGAATCACCTTGAGTTGCAGCTTTGGGATTGTAAATCAGTGAGATCGTCTAGGCAGAATGACCCAACTACAGAAAGCTATTACAAATGGGGAAAAGTTGGTAAAAGGATCAAAGAAAATAATTCTGGCAAGTAAAGAGGGTAAAAGTGAGTTTGTGTACCTAATTGCCGACTAAAAGTAACAATGAACCAAAATGAAAACTTTTTAATATAATTAATTTATTTATAGTTTTTTTTTAACTTGCTCCTCATTTTAATATCTACATTGCGTATTCAGTAGTGGATTTCTCATTGCACCATCCCAGTCAGCCGAAAAAAAGGATGACTATGCTCATGCAATAGATAAGGAAGTGAGGCACAGAGAGACTTAAGTTACATCTACACTGCAATTAAAAATCCATAGCCTGTGCCAGTTGACTCAGCCTTAAGGGGCCCAGGCTAGGGGGCTGTTTAATGGAGATGTAGATATTCTGGATTGGGCTGGAGCCCGAGCTCTAAGACCCTGCAAGGCAGGAGCGACCCAGAGCTGGGGCTGCAGCCTGAGCATGAACATCTGCATCACAATTAAACAGCCTCTTAGCCCGAGCCCTGCGAACTCGAGTGAGTTGGCATGGGCCAGCTGTGGGTATCTAATTGCAATGTAGACGTACCCTAAGTGACTTGTCTGAAGTTATACAGAAATCCTGTGACAAAACCAGGAACAAAGCCCAGATCTCCCCAAGTCTCAGTACCTTATGCATAAGCTTATATTATATAATATGACAGAAAATAGTCCAAAAAACTAGCTGTAAAAAATAATATATTTTTATTAAGGAGAATGCCTAGAAAATAACTTCAGGGAAGACTTCAGAGATATCATCATGGTATGCAAGCTATAAGTATCTATATGAAAGGCAAGCTATTGTAGTATCCAGGTTGTCAAGGGGATATAGAACTGTGAATGTTGCCATACACAACTGAATTATATGGCTTGGACTCTAACATAAGCACTGAACAGTTCAAAGACTTACTTGTAGGACATTTGGGGTTAAGAGTGAATCAAGGATTTGTGGCAGTAAAGACTAATATTATCATTATATGAGAGTTACATGGTATATTGAAGGAACAAGTTAACTGGCCATACTTCTCACTTAACCTGACAGTCAGCTCAAGCATTGGCATATCAGCCATAGATCAATTGCTGTAGCAATACACATAAACAAAAGTAGACATGTTAGGTACTGAAAGGTGGGAACAACAGCACTAAGTCTGTAGAGGTGGAAGAGTTGTCATCGATAACTACAATTCAGGGTCTGATTTTTAAACTTCTGATTTTTAAATTGGGACCTGAGATTCTACTTTATGTCAAGCAAAAGATGGATAGTCTCTTCCGGGGTCCCTAAAAATGTTTATTGTTATCATCATTTTGCCACAGTTAATACTCACACTGCACAAAATATATTACCTACCAGTCTAGATTTATTGCTTTGCAGCAATTTAGTAGTGCTTACTTCAAAGGAAAACATGACACATGCCATACAATGGATGAGTGATGATAATGACAAATAAAAAGATATATTAGAAACTTTGTGAATAAAATACACTCTTATTCTGTAACAGCAAATTGTGTTCTACTTTTTTGGTCCAACACTGTTCAGCAATATGCTTCCAAGTTCTCTTTAGCCATTTCTATTTCTTTCTTTCTGTGTCTGTCTCACTTTCTTTCTTACTTTTTACCATGAATATTTTATACATGCAATTTACCCTTTCCTTAAAGCATTTTTTAAAAGAAACAATTATATCAAACAACCACAGCCAACTCAACAATTTTACTAATGCAAACACTGAAATCACTCTTTCAGTGGCCTCACATTCCATATATTGGTGCCTGCAATATTAAAAATGAATTCAGTTTAAAAAAGCTAAACTGCTTTAAGTATAGCAAAAAAACATTCCAACAGCAATGTCGCACCTAATCTGAATCTTCATCAACATCATATGGCTTGCCTTGTGCAAAACAACAGAACTTGGAAAGAAATTCATGTTGATATTAAGAGAAGAAAGGCAATTAATCATCCCCTGTATTAAATGTTCTGTAGTAACTGTCATATACAATTTTATCAGCTGCACTGAAGCCACAGCACAGTCTAAATTTTACACTTCAGGGCAGGACATAGAGATGCTGTATGGCTGTCTGGGTTAAGCTGGGCTTTGTTTTGATTCCCGGGCTTCCATTCGGGGCGTCTGAAGTAATACATTTCAGATAATTGGAGGAAGAACTGATGATGACTTCTGCAAGTTTTCTTCAGTTTCAAGCACATTGTCAAAATGTTGGAGAATCCACACAGGAGGCACTTGCCTGCTGGTGTTTGTAGTCCTTGCACCAACACTGGTGGTTTAGTCTGTCTTTATGCTGAGTGAGGTTTAGACATTTAAAACGATTAACACCTTGTCTAAACTCCACAGCACTGCAGAGCTGCACCAGTGTAGTGCTTAGTGAAAATACTACTTATGCTGTCAGGAGAGCTTCTTCTGTCAGCATAGGTTCTTCCCCTTCCCGAGAGGTGGTACAGGTATGTTGACAGGAGAAGCCTCTCATAGACATAGCGCTGTCTACACTGGGGTTATGACGCTATAACTAGATCGGTCAGGGGTGTGGATTTTCCACATCCCTGAGTGACGTATTTATACTCATGTAAGTTTGTAGTGTAGACCAGGGTTAAGATATAATAAGCTGCATCCTTACACAAGAGACAGTCAATCCATTATCAGATAAAGAATAGGTCATGGAATAGCACAGTCCTACTAGTCAATGGGCCTGGTCACTGTTGCCACTTATATATCTGTTCTATTATATCTGTTATGCAATAGGCCTGAATAACATCTGAGCAAGCAAAAAGCATGGCTACCAGTGTACCTAAAATTGATGATTATACTAAAAATACACGTAACAGGCATAGAACAGATAAAAACAAGACATGCTACAGCACTGAATAGGATTTTTCTGTTCCTGCTCACGTGTGGTTCTTTTTATTAAAATAAGTAGTTTCAAACTATAAACTCACTTTTTTCTGGAAACATACATACAAAACTAAGAACTACAGTCTATCTAAATACTTAAATGGCTCCATCACTACAGTTAGTGCCTACTTTTCTAGAGGATCACTACTTTAATTCAGTGTAATTCATCACAGATAAACCAGAGTCGAAAGGCTGTACTTGAAATCTGTCTTTTGGAAATACAATAACAAAGATGGATATGTGTTTATTCAGAGCTAAAGGACATAGCACCCACCCAAACCTGGGGTTAGATCCTCACCTCTGTTCCAGCACCTTTATGCCAAGTAAAAGGGCCAGAATGATGTAAAAGAGACCTCAGAGTCCCATATCCAGCCAGGGAAGGGATCCCCTGACACAGGCTCTGGAGAAGATAGCCATACGACTGCATCCTGATGACCCATTTTACAAGCTCCACTGTGGAGGTTAGGCTGTGACTCGGGCTGAAAGTGAAGGAACATGATAGGAGTAAGGCAGCACACCCTGCCACTGTTGAGATTTTGGCTAGTGCTGAAACCTATAGGGCAACCATGGGAGGCTGATGCAATGGAGACAGGCCCCCCAGGACTGTTTATGTTACACAGGGGGTCCCTAAGCTACCCAGCATTGGCAGAGCACAAAGGTGCCTTAAAACCTCTCAACTACACCTTCCTCTAAAAGTTCTAGGCGGAGTCTTTAAGTTTCTGTGCTGTGTCTTTTAATCTCATCTTTTCTGTTTTTGCACAGGGCATCTTCTTGGATTTGAGCAAATCAATACTGCCCACCCAGGCCAAGCATTGAGGGTGATATGCAAGGAAACAAACGAGCTGTGGGCCCTCAGGCTGTGTCTACACTGCTGCTGGGAGTGAGCCTCCCAGCCTGGGTAAACAAGGTTATGTTAGTGAGGCTCAAACCAGCTCACTAAAAATAGCAATGTGGATGTTCTGGCTTGGGCTGGAGCTTGGGCTCAGAAGCCTAACGGATTGCGGGGGTGGGAGTGACAGTCCAAGCTTCCATCAGAGCCAGACATTCCCACTGCTATTTTTAGTGTGCTAGCTCGAGCCCCACTAGCATGAGTCTGTCCACCCATGCTGGGATACTCACTACCAGCTGCTCGGGTGACATACCATCAGATCCCAGGATGAGTCTGCAAGGCTGTTAACTAGCAAGGTACTGTAAACAGAGCACATTTGATCTGGAAAACATTTACAAGCAATAAACAAAGAGTCACACAATTCTATTTTTTGCAGAACCACATTTCAAGCAAATCAACTTTTCCCCACAATATAAACTGGGTTCATTCCATTATAAACTATTCAATGTCCCAGTGTCGGGCCTTGCTATCCTCCATCCTAAGAAAACACACGATCAATGATTCATTCCTACCTTGTGCCAGAGGTTCTCATATCCCCACTAGGCTACTGGCCTTTGGCACAGAATCTTTCTGTCTTCTTACACATTTTGCTTAGAACAGAAACAACACTACAGGTTCCAGTAGCCACCATTTTCAGTTATTAAGACCAGATGAAATTGTATTTTGAAAGATCTGGAAAGTGCTGCTGACTTACAGAAAGTAGTCAGTGATAGGCAAGGATTACATCCCCTAGAGTAAGCTTTCTAGGCCTGCAGGTTCGTTTTGTAGTGCCAGTTAAACTGAAGAATATTATTCAGTGGTAAACCTTCCATATTTATTATGTCAAAGCTGCTGAGGATGAAAAATCGCTCATAGCATTAGTAAAACCACAAGCCAGTTGTGTGAAATGGGGTTTGTCAGAAAAAATTTCAGTAGAACAGTAATGTGTCACCTTCATAATGCTTCAAAAACTTTTCCTCATTCTTGCTTCCAATATGACTTGCTACAATGCTTTTCTTATTTTGAAGCTTTGTATACCCTAAACAAATTACTAACTGTAGTATAGGTGTGGTGAATATATATTTTATGACTTCTGAATTATTTTTACCAGATCTTTATCATGGATAGTAGGTACAAGAATTGTCACAAAGGAGCATCGTTTTTTCAGAGTAGCTTACTTCTTCATACTTAAACTTTCTGTTTGGGGTAATCCCTTTTTATGTGTCTCAGGAGAAACTTTGGTAAAATCCACAGTATGTGGCCTAATATTCAAATCTGCTACATGTTGAGATCCACATTGAATTTACACTGCTTCTGTGTGTAGTATGACAAGTGATGCTTTCAGCTCAATAAGATTGGTTTAAAAATAGGTAAATACCCTATATATTTATCTATTTAAAATATTATTATATTTAAACCAATGTCATTATTTTCTAGAGTCTGACTCATGATTTTTGAACATTTAGGATTGACAATTACTATCATATCCATACTATGCTGGGTGCTATGTGTCTTCCACTTTCACAGGTGGTTGTCATAGTCTCATAAAAATTGCTTTTTGTATTAAATGCAAGTTGAAAATTACCAAACTAGAGTGAATTTATTTTTAGTTTTTTTACAAAATTCACAAAAATATCTGTATAATCAGTTTCACTACTTGAAATTGATCTACAGACTACAGTGGAAATTAATGTGATTTGACAGATTTGATGTAACCCACTAGCTGTGAATTTTATTTAGGTAAGTGCAAATCAGTTTGGAGACAATAAGAACCAATTTGAAACTTTGCCCATAACTCAAAATAAGACTGCAGCAAACCTTTAGCGTGGTTTAGACAAGTTCAGATAATTTTATTCCCTTTATTTTTCATTTTTGCTTCCTGGGAAGTTCTTGGTTTTAGCTAGAAGCAGAAGTGCCAAATCCTACATGAGAAACTGTTTTTGCAGCCTTATTGACTGTATTGCAAGCAGGGAGTTCAAGTAATCTCATAAAACAATCTATTCTCATAAGATTTCCAACCCCGTTTTTCTGATTCCAGAGGTTCAGATAAGCTCTGAACTTCTGATTATACCTGAGCCAAACCAGATCTCTGAACTTGGGAGCTTGAACATTTCTAATTGTGGTAACGTTTGAAAGCTATTATTAAGCAACTGGAGTCCATATTCTTGTTCTCAGTTACATATGCACAATCTCTCTGAACACAATGGGGCAGAATGCCTGCTATGACCAGCTTCTACTGAACACAGCACAGAGTAGGGTGACCAGATAGCAAGTATGAAAAATCGGGACAGGGGGTTGGGGGGGTAATAGGAGCCTATATAAGAAAAAGACCCTAAAATCGGGACATCTGGTCAGCCTAGCACACTGGCAAGGCTGGACAAAGCTCATTGTGGTTCCCTGATTCTCTGCCTCAGCCTCAACACTGGCATTGGTTAGACCCTTACAGACTACAGTATAGCCAGCTGTGAATTGCCAGAACCCACTGTGCTCTAGTCACTCTCTCTCTCTCTCCTGTTGCAGACATGCTCCTCCATGCACTCAATGGGAGATAAATTTAGGAGAAAATTCAGTTGGCTGTACATTTGTTGGGGTTCCCTTACACCAGGAGAATCCCAGACAGGAATTTTGAATTGATTTCTGTTTCCTTTGCACCACCTGAACAATGGAGAGGGAGCAGATCAGGGCAAAGTCCCATTGTATTTTCATGCATGTACATGAGAGAAGAATCTGGCCCTGAATGTTTGATATAGAATTTAACAGGTCACTGTGTTTGTTTTTGACAATGCATCGTGCATGGTAAAGTCTTACAAGTATATTCTAGGGTTCATACCTTTTATGTTCATTTAGTTTGTGGTGTTTCAGTAATAGTAAAAGATGTAAAAAATAAATGTAATGTAAAAGTAATAATAAAAGATAAAAGTAATGTAAAAGATAAATAGAAAATCCAGTTTTAAATATGTACAGTGTGAAGGATTCAAATGCCTTTCTAATAGAAGGTTTGTCTGCACAGAGCATCTGTGAAAAAAGAAATTAAATTTTGAAAAATCCATTTACATTGGCACTAGCTGAAAAGTGTGTCAAAACTTAAGAAAACTGCAGGCTGTACAGTGCACACTGCATGGTATCTTTGCAGTTCTACAGAAATCCTGCACATCTCCACCGAATCCTACACTGATTCACATCTAGCAGTAGAGAGGTAGTTGTTGATCATGAGACTTGGTACATTAGAAACTACGTTGCAATATGGCAAATAATGAGGTAATTCTTGATCATGAAGTTTGGTACTTTAGAAACAATGTTGCAACATGGTATGCACTTTGCAGAGCTCTGACAGGAAAATATAAGCAAAAGTAAACAAAACAACTCTCAATCAAATCTATCAGCAGGGTATTTAAAGAGAGTGTGAGAGACAGATTTTGGAATGTGGTCATTCTCAGAGACAGAGAAGAAGAAACAGGAGAGAAGCAGCAGACAGAGAAGAGAAGCAGAAACCTGAGAGGAAACCAGAGAGAGATGAGACTTGACCTAAAGAACATCTAAGAACTATTAGCAGCATCTATCAGCAACCTGTGGAAGACTGGCCATTGGAAGCGGGGCGCAGCCAGTTAGGATTGTCTTAACTGTAGGTTGTGGTTCAGGTGCTTTTTAGCTTGTTTAGAGACTTGTGTTTGGGCCAATAATGGGTGCTTTGTTTTGCAAAAGATACTACTTGTATGAATCATTCGTCAGAAGGCTGTATCTGTACTCGCCGGGGGTAACAGGTGGGCTGTTCTGGGAAGTTTCTCCCAGGGAAACAGGGAACACTTGCAAGCCCAAGATTCCTTGACCACCCTGGAGACCCAGCCCTGATGAGAACAGATTGGTTATAACAGGTCTGCTGTTCTACAGGGAAAACTCTTGGGGAATATCTGAATTCTGTTTTTGAGGTAAAAACTGCTGTGCTCAATACCCCCTCTTTAATATAATTAATGAAGATGAAGATAAGGCCAGTGCTAAAATCAATCCCTGTAGTAACCCACCTGTCAAGTACCACAGCCTGACTATTTAGCATTACTCTTTGAAACTTGGCTAAATAGCCATAAACAGCATACAAGCGTACTCCTATCAAAGTCAATTTGAATTAAAATTTTTCAATTACTATTCAGTGGGACATTGTTTCAAATGCTTTACAAAAAGTCAAACATATTGCATTTACTACATTCCCTTTGTTTACTAATTTTGCAATTCTATCAGAAAAGCAGTGAAGTTTGTCTGACAATTATTTTTCCTAATTCCGCTCTGCCTAATTGGTCAGAATTCTTTTATACTTTAGGAGTCCAACCCTGCACCCATATAAATCTGCAGGAACTTTACCACTGTCTCCAGTGAGAACAAGATCAAACCCTAGATGTTCAGTGATTTTTTCCCCCCCAAAAAATCCATTATTTTGTTTAGAAGAGAAGGTAGATATATGGAATAGTAATTGCCAGGATCACTAATATTTCTTTATCTAAAAATCGCATGTGTATTTGCTTGATTTCATATTACTAATACTTAATCTTTCGTGCATGATTTTTCATAAATAACTTTTGGCAGTTCAGTAGGTTTGAACACCAATTTCCTTCATATCCTGGCTATTCTGAATGGCTGCTTTGTATATATGCAATTTTCCTTGCCTGTTTGTTACTTTATAAGATTACCATTCTGATCATCAAAATTTTCATTTTTTGTTAAAGATTTTTAAAAGTTCAGTATGTCAGCCATTTTTAAACATCATTAATTTTATACTCTTCATGTACTAATTGGCCTACTATTTCTACATAGTCAAGTTAATAGATGTCTTTCTCCACAGTGAAAATCAATATTACACATATGGGCACAAAACTGAAGTTATACAGCGGTGAATCAGACCCACATCTGTATCCATACACCTGTATGTTCTATATTATGTGTAGGTAAGGAATTTTGACAAAACTTCCTTTTTTCTTTTAATTTTCCAAGTCATTCATCAAGTTCCACTAAGTGTTTTTATGTGGGCTATGCACAGTATGCTGGCTGCCTAATAAGCAGCATTTGAATGAGTCCTTTTTATATATCCTATAACTGTGGGTTATTTTCAGTTTGAAATTGCAACACTTTCTCAGGATGTGGCTATTATTATTTCCAAATACACTATCATCAGGGACCATTTCAAAGGTCAACCCCTCCTATCAGTGGAAACAAGCTTAACAAAAATGTTTAATTAATTAATGGGGCATGAGCTTGCTGTTAAAACCAGCAGTTACATTATGCATTCTTTTTGACAGCACTTAAATGTGAACAACGGTTCATTAAAACTTTATGCTGATCTTTTTTTCTCTCCTCATGCCTCTCTATTCCATGTGGGACACAGGCTCTCCACCACTGCCTTCCATCTTTGCTCGTCTCCTGCTGCAGTCTTATCTTCCAATTCTGCCTCTATTGTGCATTTCCATGTGCAACCCTTCTGCCAAGTGGAGTTGGCAGCAACAAGGAGCAGGTTCAATATCCAGTGGTCCCTCTTAACAACACAGAAACAGCTCAAATTCCCACCAACAATCTGGGAAAATTATGCACCACCACAGGCACCTCTAAGAGGCAATATTTCCCCACTTGCCAGCAATGAATCTGCGTACAGCAGAGAAAACTTTTATTAAAAGGGGAAAGGAACCTGGCATTAATTTGGGGAAACATCACAACCAGGATTCCAACACATTTGACCACGAGCAAAACTCCCACCCCAAAATACAGTGGACAGTGTCCTTCACCACACCCCATTCACAGCTGCTCTCCTTGGTCACCGAAGACCCAGAGTTCAGAGCTGCATTCATGAGACTTCATTTCCTACCAATGGCGGGGGAAGGGAATAAACATCAACATCGCGGTTGCTGCTGCCCCCACAACTGCCTCACAGTTGCTGCCATCCACCCTGCGTCGCTGCCTGCTGCCACTGTACCAACATTCACTGTGCTGCTGATTGTTCAATCATGCCACCATTCACTGCACCACCTCATCATCTGCCACTTGTCTCTCCACTGTGACCTCTGTGAGTCAGTCTCTTGAGGTTCCACCTCTGGCATCCAAACCCCCTGTTTAGCAAGTTCATTTTAGTTGAGACTGAACCCCCCAATCAGGACAGACTACATACATACACCCAGCTCTCGGTGATTTCAGCAGCTTGCAGGGGAATCTCACTACTAGCGCAGATCTTCTGTAGAAATGCTGTCCCATGGCTGGTCATTAGATTGTCAGTGATTTCAGCTTTAGTGATCACTTAACAAAACAAAAGACTCCCAATGGAGCCTAATCTGCTCTGTCTTTAAACAGTGGAGAGTGGCAGGTCAAATGGTGCCTATGACTCTTAGGCAGAGCCCATGCCACCACTTGTCCCTACCTCTCTCTCCTCCACTGGTATCTGACATCCAAACCCCTTGTTTAGCAAGGTCACTTTAGTTGAGGGTGAGCCCTCAAATCAGTAAACACTACATACAGTCCTGCTGCCTTTTACTCATACAATAAAGAAAACAACATTTCATTAACTATGCATTCAATATTAAGGTGATTTGTAACCCAGCACCAGTCAATACTGATCACTTGGGCAACACAGTTGTCTGCTGGATACCTAGGCAGAGTAGATGTGTTCATGTAAATACAGCCTGTCCCTGAAGTACCTCCCGCTACCCTGTTCATCACTAAATGTCAGGAGAGAGCTCATTCAGATCTTGCTTACACATGTCACTTTGGCCTTTCGTTCTGTGGGTTCCATTTCAACACCTGCCTTGTTAGGTTATTTAGGTCTTTCTTCCATGTATGTCCTAGCCCTCTCTCTCCATTTTTGTTCCTAATTTCCAGTCTTATCAGTTTCTGTTTTGACCTCCCCCGATTTCTCTCTTTTGATATTGTCTGTCCATCTGATATTGAAGATTTGTTTAAGGCAGCTGTTTATGATAAACTGGAGTTTAGATAGCACTGCTCTACAGCCAAAATGCTTCTGAAATAAATGTAGTCAAACTTTACTAATTCTGGGTCACTGAGAACGAAAATGATGTTTAAAATTGTTGATTGGCTCTAGTTTTCAAGATATGCTATTGGGTCAGTATATATGACCCTTGACATGGGAATGGCGGAGGATAAGTGAGTTATAAAGGGAAGGGATCTCAATTTAAACCAGAAATGACTAAAATACATCTTTGACTGGATCTATGAATAAATCTATGAGTGGGTTTGGACAGTACTTGCTTTTTAGGCAAAACAATGAATGATGCAATCTGAAGCTGGTATTGCGTCATACATGATATCAATTGCATCATGTTATTCCCAGAAGTCATGGATGATGCAATCATAACAAAGCTTACATCACTCTGCTGAACAACTTGCCCTATATCAGCTCTAGAAATCATACAGTGTCGTGCTCTCTTATTTGTCAGTGTTTGATTTTGCAAAGGGACACATTTCTGTTTAGCCAAAGTGAGCAGAGATGTGTCGTACTTGTGTGAACAGTGCAGATAACTTCTGCTATGTTTGTGGTGAAGTGACTTTTGCATCACAAAAGCGCAGTATAACCACTATGGTTAAGAAAGCCTATCCCCTTTATTTTGGCTGCAAAATTGGAGATCAGGACAAGAGGTGGGCCCACACATATGCTGCAACACTTGTGCAACAGATCTTTGCCAGTGGTTGAACAGGAAAAGGAAATCTATGCCTTTTGCAGTGCCAATGATTTGGAGAGAGCCAACAGATCCTACCAGCAATTGTTACTTCTGCATGGTGCCTCCATTTGGGAAAGGTGTGTCAAAGAAGAAAAAGTGGACTGTGTATTACCCAAACATTCCATCAGCTATACGCCCAATACCCCACGGAGAAGAACTTCTGGTTCCTGATGCACCAGAATCATTCTCACTTGAGTCAGACGAGGAAGAGGAAGAGGATGAAACTTCTGGTCCTGAACCATCAATGTCACAGGACCCTCATTTTCTCCCATCCTCCTCCTCTGAACCACACCTCATAACACAAGCTGAACTGAATGACCTTGTCAGAGATTTGGAACTACCCAAGAGTAAGGCAGAGCTGTTGGGCTCCAGACTACAGCAGTGGAATCTCCTGGCAGGTGAAGTTAGGGTTTCCATGTTCCTCAAGGCATACAAAAGCCTTGGTTGCAACATGTCAGTAAAGATACATTTTTTGCACTCTCATATAGATTTTTTTCCACCGAACTGCGGAGCAGTGAGCGGCGAGCACGGCGAGCGATTTCATCAGGACATTGCAACAGTGGAGAAACGCTATCAGGGCAAATGGAACCCATCAATGCTTGCAGACTATTGCTGGACAGTGACAAGAGATGCTCCATTTAATGAATACAAGAGACAAGCCAAGAAGCACCGAGTAGACACTGAATAGGACTAAACTATGTACATAATAGTTTTTTGTGTTTTGTTTCATAATACATTTTATTTATATAACCCTTTTGCTGATTTTTAAAGTGTTACATAAACAGGACAGGTGAAATATTATCATGTAAAGCAACCATAAACACATGAAAAGACCTAGTTTTACAATTTATGATTAAAACTCTACTATCTACACAATATACTTAGACATAAAATGTAAAAACTTTAATATCTTAGAAACAGTAGCCAGTTGTTTTGTCATATTTGAATTCAGCACATCAAAATCCATAATAAATATCACATTTTATCTCTGAAGCAGACGACTTCTAAAAATTTGTAGACCAGTGTAGTAAGATCTTAAGTCCTCAAGTTTCAGCACCATATAGTAAATCTGATTTTACAATGCGATTAAATATTCAAAGTTGGTGTGGCTCACAGATTTCTGTTTCTCCAGTCTGGCTTTTGCTATTTTGCCTTTTTCCACCTGTTGTATTTACAATGTTGCCAAGAAATGGAAACAGGTAAAGAAAACATTTACTAAACTTGTGGAGTAGAGCTGGGATTCATGAATAATCATCACAACAAATGTTTATCTGAGGATAGATGGTGCAAATAAAAGACTTAAACTGAAACTAAATCAAACAAGAAATAGACACTGACTTCAGGAGGGATATACCACAAAGAACAAAGAGTGCTACGAAGACTTTATACACAAAATGGCAACAGAAGCACAGACTGCTGCAGCCCAAAGTGACATGGAGACTCTGTACCATACCATAAAACAGTTAGATTTAGAAAAAAAATACCAACATACAGGTCCAAACAATGAGTGCCACATAATAATGAAGATATCCGAATAATTAAATATATAACGGTAATATTTTCAATAACTTCTGAATGGTGAGCCAGTAGCCAATCCCCCTACAGGGGGGGGAAGAAGAACTGGGTGTCAGCCTAGAACCTATCAATGTAGATCTTTGCTAATTTTTTAACCTTTATTCATTTAATTCAGCATCTTCTCTCATCTAAGTTCTTGTCTACATGGTGCATTAGTGCACAGAAAGCCATGTGAAAATCTACAGTGCACCATATGCTAAGCTTCATGCCAGGGGACTTTCACTGCACTGTAGCATGGTCCACGCAGTTATTTTTTTGTCTCCTACTGATAATGGCCCATCCAAATTAAACAGCCTCTTAGAATTGGTATGCTAATGTACAATCTTTTTTTGCTTTCTGTGTGTATAAATGCATCTTACTTCTGTTCCATTCTCTCTCCACGAAAGCTTACGCTGAAATAAACTGGTTAGTCTCTAAGGTGCTACAAAGTCTTCCTCGTCTTATTTACAGTTAGTTGGTGCTCAGCAAGCTAGTGAGCTGTAGAGTCACAACTGGCTTGTCACACACTGTTCAAAGCTCATGCTGCTGAGGCAGAGCCATCCCTTGGGTATGGCAAATCAGGGCAACTGCCCTGAGCCCTGCGCGTTAGGGGCCCCCACAAACCGGTGTGACTGGCCGGTGCGGTTGGTGCCGGAAGTGCTCAAGTAATCATAATGACTTCAGTAGACTTCTTGTGGAGTAAAGTGCTACTCAACAAGAGTTTGGGTGGCAGAATCTGGCCATATTAATTATAATACAATAAGCCTTGGAAAACAGATATTTTAGATTTGAGAACAAAAGACACAGAAACATAACTGTTTGTTTATTACACTGTTAATCCTTTTAATGGGAACATCCACCGGCTGTGCTTATCCCACAATCCTAAACTGCCTCCCACATCCTACCAGCAGTTAAACATGCCCACTGTCCTCTACCTACATACCAAACCCCTGTAGCTCTCCCCCTTAAAATTTACACAAATCAGCTGTGCATTTGTAGTATAAAGATCTACAGTGGCCCTGAAGATTAAAAATGTAGGGCATTGTAACAAACTAAATTTTAAGGTTGAACTGAATAACACAAGGAATACTGTAGTGATTGAATTACTTCTATATTATTCAATAGAGCCCTTTAATTTATCTCAGTCAGCAATCCATTGCAGCACACTGCTGTAGAATCCAACGGCCTTCCAAAATTTAGGTCAAGCTGGGTAAGAAGTTCACACAGGGCCTTGATCATGGGGAAAGCTTGCACTATATATGGATCTTTCTCAAGAGATTTAATTAGTTGCAATGTTTACTACACAATTCAGGAGTCAGGTTTCTCATGAGAGAAGGCAGAGAACTTTTATTAACTTAATGAGTATGCAGATCAGACTAAGCCTGTTCAGGCTACTGGAAACAACTAGTTCACACTGGGGATGCCCAGAGGTTTAAGGACTATTAGCACAGTCATCTATTCTTACTATAGTCTCTCATTTCCTTGAGCAATAAATACACACAATGTTGTGTTAGAAAAAGGTGTATAGTCTGGTAACAACCTCTTTCAAAGCCACCTTGTTAGAATAATTATAAAGAGAAATAAATGTAGATGTTGGGACAAATTAAGCCCTGGAAGTTGTCTGCTTATTCCAAAACTGAATTGGCCTTTACTGAAAAGGTCACAGTCACCTGTTTTCTTGATGTTCATATGGATACTTCCAAAACAGTCATTCATGTAATGCTGAAAATTCAATAAATGAGAATTTTGTGACTCTTAAAACATGAGGCAAATCATATCAAGTATTCAATAAACTCTATCAAATAGGCACCTAAATTCTACCCCCAAAGGGGAATTTAAGAGCTATCAGATATACCAGATCTCAGGTATCTCATAGTTCAAAATACGATCCCAAGAACAGAGAACAGTGCAGAACTTCCTAGTGAGATTTTATTTACTGTGTGCACAGTGAGATACACTGAGGACCGTAGATAGAAAATACAGATATGAGGGGAATAACAGCTGAAAAATGGCAACAAAACACGAAATGCAACTAGGCTTCCGGTGTAAGTTTATAACATAGATACATCATCAACCTCAGCATCCTTAACCCATCCTGGCTGTAGAGGCAGAGGAGGCCTACATAACCCTTTTGTTTGTTCATCTCCTTCTCTGGGAGAATCATTGACTCTTTTGATTTTGCCTCCTTTAGTACAAAAAAATCAAGTAACACCAGTCCCCATTCCCTGGACAGCAGCAAGACCTTATTTACTTTCTGGTCCAAACGCATTGAGAGGAATAAACTCTAGAGTGTTTGAAAGGAATCCATTAAAATATCTTTAAGGTTCCCATCAAAGTCAATTTTTGATTCCCATCAAATAAAATAGTACTGCTGTTATTGGCCATGCTTGCTCTTCTGCAATGTGCTGTGCATACATTTTCCAGACCCCTCAGTAAAGTTCAAGGTGTGGCGAGTTTTAGTTACGGTTTCGTTTTTTACATATTAAGATGACTTCATCTTCTTATTCCCCCTCCCCTCCCTTCAAGTCCTGTTCTGCTACATTGTTGACTCCTGACTTCCTGGTGGGGTGTCCCAGGATACTCTCTTATCCTGTTGTAGTACATGGCAATTCCAGCAGCCACCAAACAGCCTCAATGAATTCTGTAGGAATCAGAATGTATGCATGGAAGAATTAACATTCAGATTATGTCTCTAGGTTTTAATTTCATAAAGAGACACACTTTATGGTAAGGACTGAGATTTATAGAACAATGGACTTTTCCTCTAATAATTATATTTCACTGCATGTCTCCAATTTTTTTTTTTTTAGTGAAATGATAAGGAGACAAGAAAGGTTACAATCAGAATCTGATTCATAACAAAAGAAGCCTGTAAACACTGGAATGCCAACTGCCAATGTGTTTTAATTTTCTTTTAAATCTCCTTTAAATAACTCTTCCGTTTTCCTCTGAAATATTATGTGCAAACTCATTGTTAAAAGTTTAAACTCAGAGGCTTCATCAAGAGGATACCACTGGACCTACACTTGGAAGAAATTTGACCTAAGAAGCTTTGTTTAACTACATTTAAACTACTGTTTAACCAATTATTTTGCCACAAAACTAGCATGTTTTTGCATCCACTCTGAACACTAAGTAGAGATTCAATCCTTGTAAGAAAAGCACACCACAGCACTTTTCCTTTAAATAAATTAGATACAGCCACTTCTTCCATCAATGTTTTGACTGGATAACAAAGTACCCCTTTCAACTGAAAAGTCTTAACAGCCCATTCCTGAACACCCATTCTCAGAGGAGTAGTCCCACTGAAGTTAACAGATCTACTTATGTAAAGGATTTTGAAGATCTGTTCTGAATTCAGGGTATGGTTACACTTACAAGATTATAGCGCTATAGGTTATAGCAGTCCCCTTATACAGGAATATGTATAGCGCTATTGTATGTCCACACACAGATGCTCCTGCGGTATAGCATGGCCACATTTGGGGCACTTAATGCGGCATTAAGAGCAGCGCATTAGGGCAGGTATCCCAGCATTCAGCTGGGTGCAACATGCTTTTTAAACGAGGGGGGTGAGGGGGGACGCGTTGTGTGTATGCAGAGGGAGAGAGACAGTGGTTTTTCCGTTTTTCTGAAAGCCTGTCAGTGAGCCTCCGTTCACAGAAGGCTTTGTTTTCACACAGGCTCCCTCCTTAAACATTTGCATTGCTTATCTGCCGAGTTAAGAAAGAAACTCTAAAGAGGTACTTCCGCATTCCTCCAGCCGAGTTCAAAACAAAGGGAAGAGACGTCAATTGCCTTAAATGGCTCTAGGCATCTCCAGAGATTACTTGTAGCGCAGTGGGTGTCCACGTTCTTGCTGTAGCGCTACAGCAGCTGCGCTACAGCCCTTATTCCCCATGCGGAGGTGGATTAATAATAGCGCTATAACTCAGCAGTTATAGCGCTCTACGTGCCTTGCCAGTGTGGACGGGGAGGAGGTTATAGCGCTCGTGGGGGCTTTATAGCACTATAAAGTGCCAGTGTAACCATGGCCTCAGAGAGCTCAAACCTACCTCTTTCTTCACAGCTCCAGACTCATCTGCTACATCTTATCTATGAGTCTCCATAAACATAGCACTGGAATGGTAAATTAGATGACCCACATACAATCATAACAATCTTGGGCTAATAAGCATTTTTCTGATATGTAAGAGTCTCTTCAAATCATTAGTTAGGATGCATACAAGAAGGCAGAAAATGAAGACTCTACAGGTCATCCTCTTGAAGTGCTTCACATAAGTAAAGTGCTAGTTTTACCACCTCTTGTCTCTTAAAACTCATTAAACCCTTACCTTTATCGTAAACATATGGAGAAAAACAGAGCAAATATTCAGAATATGTCCAGGTTACATTGGTTTCCCACTGAAAAGCAAAGGTGAAGGTAATCCTTCTGAAGCTGCAGTGCAAATAATTTTCTTTATGTCATTTCACTGAACAGTAAACAGAAATTGGAAAAGTTTGAAAATATACTAAAAAATAGCTGAGCATGAGCTTAAAAGGTCTTTGCATTTATCAAATAGATGCATTCAGAATCCCTGGATGCTTACCAAACAGTTAAAGGGGGCAGCTATTTTAATTATATATCTACATTCTTCTCTATCTTCATAAAAATAGATGAAAATTATTGAAGAAGAAAAATTGAGGGACCCTGGTTATTGGTGTCACATATAAGTCTCAACACCAGTATAAATGGATGGTTTAGGCAGTGCTGGGCAAAAATAAGCAGATATCTTATAGTTAAAAAATGTGCAAATGCACATTTTATTTATTAAGTAGATCAAATAAAAAAATTCGCACTGGAATGAACAGATTTAACATCTGTGAATACTAAAGATGAGGCAGGACTGAAATATCTGAATCATTAAGTGATTGTGGTACTGCCAAAATAGTAGGTAATGAGGTAACTTAACTGATCTGTCACTCAGAGAACTGTAGGGCAGATTGCTATTCAGTTCTATATCTATATCTATATATATTGATTACCTTGCATAAAACAGCCTTGGCATCCTTCTCATTGCACATCCATTTGACCACTCAAGACTTTTTAAAGTCTTTAAGTACAATGCCATTAAGGCTCATATCTACACAAAAGCCTGATCCAAAACCCCAAGGAGGAGGTAAATCAGAAGGGGTCCATACACCTAAGGCAGATTATTTCTACAGCTGGTCAAAACTCAGAAGTTCCATTCTGTAGATAATTTTAATATTTTGACCTTTATTTTTGTTCACATTTGGAACAAAAACATTTTCTAAATTTCCTGGGAAACAGTCATTTTGAAAAAATAATTTTGCAAAATTTAGTTTAATTTTTAATTTCCTCTCAAAAATGTTTTTGTTTCAAATTTCATTTTATGGGTTTTTATTTTTATATTATTTTTACATTG
>ML677341.1:40452849-40514232 GCA_007922305.1 Dermatemys mawii | reverse complement strand
AGTTTTGAAAATTTGAGCCTAAAGGATGTACTGTTATATAAGGATATAACAATATGAAAAATATCTAGCCGCTAAAAATATTAATCACGATATTTATGTAGTTTATACTGATTTTATAAATAGAAACCACTGAAACTAGAAAACTTCACCTAAAGAGTTTGTTTTCTAGGACACTCTAAGACCTTACGAAAAAGCTTTAAAATAAATTAATTAAAAATCTTCATAAGGACCCAATATAAAAGTCAGTACGTTGCATCCTTTCTAGATATTAAGGGCTGCATTGTAACATAAGAAAATCTACATATTGTGTTGTGATGGTGCTGTTCCTGGTGTGACCCACTGAGAGTATCAAGTCAGGACAAATTGCTTCAAACAGGACACTTACAGTCCAAAGCTGGGGTTTCTCCATCCTAAAGGCAAACCAAACCAGCCACACAGAAAAGACTTTGGTTTCGCCCCACTGGCTAGCCACAAGTCACACAAGCAATTCCCTTGGACGCTCCAGCTTCCCAGTATCACCACCAGCAGCCACCTGTCCTGGGGACAAATGGTTATGAAAACCAATACCCCAAACAAAGAAAACGGTTCTCCCCAATTCCAAAGAATCAGGTCCCAGACCCAGGTCAATATACAAATCAGATCTTACCCACAAATCACGCTGTTGTCAATCCTTTAGAATCTAAAATCTAAAGGTTTATTATACAAAGAAAAAGATATAGTGAGGGTTAGAAATGGTTAAAGGAAATCAAATACATGCAGTAATGGCTTGCATCAGTTGTAAAATAACTGCAGGTTCAAATCAAAGTCTCTGGAATACAGCCCTTCCAGGGCTCGGTCATCAATCCTTTGTCCCAACTTCCTCCAGGGTAAAGGTGGCAGACTCAAGACAAAATGGAGATCTTTCTCCCAGCTTTATATAGACTTCCTTTTGTGGGTGGAGACTGTCTCCTTCTTGCTATGCAGAGTCCAGTTGTAAAATGGAGTTTCAGCGCCATGTGGTCCAGTTACATGACTCTTCAAGATTCAACACCTGAGCAGCCCGGCCACATTCCTGGGGAAGCTCGGGTGTGGACAGGCATCTACAAAGTTCATTGTTAGCTTGACTGGAACATGATGGGCCATCAGGAAGGCCAGGCCAACAGTAACTTTGTTTGGGATTTCACCCAAAAGCAAGCATAAGTTTGAAATACAGACACTATACAGCCAATCTTCATAACTTTAGCTACAAAAAAGATACACGCATACAGATAGCATAATCATAATCAGCAGACCATAACCTGGTCTTAGACACCTTATATGACCCCCTATACCTAAGATTTGGTGCCCCTACAGGACCTTAGTTGCACCAATGATCTATATGATCCCAGATAATTTCAGTAACGTGACATATGTATAACAAAAACATACCGGAATTAAATAGCTGCTAACCAGGATTATTATTTTCTTCCTCTCTGTGCCTCAAAACACAAGCAAATGCAACTTATTATACTGTAAGTATCCTTCAAGTTCTTCAAAGTACACACACACAAATGTCACTTCAAAGTACTATTGAATTTTTCTTTATCTAATTAGCTTAATAAATCCCTTTCTAGCCTTAGGCAGAGCAAGGAAACTTTGTAGATGATTTTGAGAAATAAATTATTTCAGTGTTTCTTCCTAAATTTAAGACATTGCTTCTGTCTTTGGCAATAACTGCACTACAAGAGAACTGTCATAAAATCAAAATCTATTTGGACTGAGACAGGCTCATGAAAAAGGCTAACCAGCTTATATAAACTTGAGCCCTTGATAATTACCATTCACTTTCAATTTACATCTACATCAATAACTAATTAAAATTCAGAAGAATGTTCTTTGTTGTGGACTTCTTCTTTTACAGACCTCTATCATATCCCCCATTAGTCTTCTCTTTTCTACACTGAACATTCCCAGTCTTTTTAATCTGTACTCATTGGTATTCACTTCTAATTTTATCTAAAAGTTATTATTAGTTGTTCTTACAAAAAAATCCCCTTTAAGTTCCCAAAATTTCTAATTCATCTTAGCATAGCAACAGTAGGCTGGTCTAGACACCATCTGGAAATTGTAAGGAAGGTAGAAAAATCTTAAGAAAACACAAAAATTTGGGGTTGGTTTCTTCTGGTTCTTTTGCTGTACAGTGTTCAAATATTGCTTTAAGGTAATCCCTGAAGATTGACAGTCTGAGATATGGAATGCTGGAGCAAGAGAAAACATGTGCCAAGAGTAAGTGGGAACCAATTTGGTTTCAGAGTATTACATTTATTTGAGTTAGTTCTGTCTTGTGGATTTTTTCTGATCCACCCATGCTTTCAACTGTTACCCCAGAGATATGGCATAAATGGTGGGTAGACAAAGGTAAGTGGGGTAAAGCTCCATTCTCTTCTCTTAAGTCCCAGTGGTCTGGATGCCGGTTTGGTCTCCAGGTATACAACCTTAGGTAGCTTCAGGAGCTGTAGCAGCATCCGCTACAGCTACAGGAATTCAACTGGCTCAATTTCTCTAGAGGATTCTAGGATTTGCCCTCTAGAGCCAGAGCTTTCCCCTGCTAGCCTTCTCTCAGGCTGGCTTCCTTTGTCCCTATTTCTTCAGCAGTTCAAGTCAAAGCTGAAATCTGGTCTTCAACTTCTTCTACTGGAGCAGTAAGACCTTGCTGTATTGACTGGATTATGCCCATGGTGGAATTAATGCTGGCTATATCTTCTGACATAGCTTTTAACTGCAAGTATGTTTGTTCTTGGCTCTCCTGTTTCATGGTCAGACCACATGAATGAGATTCCATTTTCAAAGCTGGATTCTTCAGTCTGTTGTGGCTGCTTTGTACCACTGAAAGTTTTATTCTTCCTACCGTCCACTATAAGGTCATTTAGAGACATTACACCAGAGGCTTAAATTAGAGCAGTTCCTGAGCTGCTCTAACTTACACCAACCCTGGGCAGTGCAGGATCAGGCAGCTCAGCTGCAACAAGCTCATACCACCCTCCTTTCCTCCTACAGCAAGTGAAGCTCAACCACGTGGGATAATCCATCTCTCATATATTTGGTGTATGAGTGTCAGACACTTTGTGGAGAGTCACAGAGGCTTTGAGATGAGAATCATTTTGGTAAAAATCTAGTTTGGAGGCAGCCTGGTAATAAGAGTTCAGAATCAGCCAGTCATCATCCTTCTCCAGTGTCGGAGGGCAAATGTACACTAGAAGTGCTATATCGGCTCAGCTGTATCAATGCAGCTGCGCCACTGTAGCGCATCTGGTGAAGATGCTCTATGCCAAAGGGAGAGCACTCTCCTGTCAGCATAATTACTCCATCGCTGTGAGAGGTAGAAGCTATATTGGCGGAAGAATGTCTCTTGCCAACATAGCGCCAGTGTGGACATCGATTAGATCACTGTAACTTGCATTGCTCAGGGGGTGGCTTTTTCACAACCCTGAGCAACATAATTTAGTTCGACTTAAGCGGTAGTATAGACCTGCCCTGACTCCAGTTACCTTTGTTATACTAACTAATTTATCAGGATCTTCTTCAAATAATTTCAGCAGTTATCTAATCATAGCTGTTTTGGTACACATATCAAAACGTTTCGGAACACATTTAAAATATAAACACAACCTACAGATGCTGTGCCCAACTTTTCCCCCCAGGCATATGCAAATGGAGAGACTTATTTGGGTAAAGAATTGTGAGGAGGAAGAGGATTTACAATGGATTATGTTAAGTTGTTACATTTAGGATGCATGTTTAAATTACCTTGTCGGCACCTAGAGTATATGGTGAGGCTTCCCCTTTTTGGTATTTTTGTAAATTGAAATAAATAAAAATAAACGACTAACAACAAAATATCTGACATGCAGATCTAGCATCCATAGTTACATTTCAGTCACAGCTCACAAGAATACAAAGAACCATATCCTTCACTCTCACCCATACTGTCTATCTTGTACCCACATTTATCAGAGATCTCGGTGGCACATGCTGCATTCTAGCCATGAATAAGGCTTCTATGGATGTCATGGGATCTTTGTATGAAAACTGAATGTAGAATATCAAGAGAGAACCATATCATGACTTCAAAGGCAGAAAACTGCCCCAAGGGTAATAATGAATTCTTGGGCTTTTAAATCAGAACTTACCAACTTCTTGGGCTTTTAAATCAGAACTTATCAACAATCAGGAGCTTGTCAAAAACAAGAAGTTTAAAAGTGCATTTAAAAAACTATCACAAATCTAAATTCTGCTTACTGGTACAAAACTTTCTTCAAATATATTTTCTAAGAGAGGGCTTTATCCTGCTGCAGTTCAGTTTGGAAAGGAGGCAAAGTGACCATTTATAGAACAAATGAGCATTCTTAGCAAAAATAACAAGCACATAATGTTGCCTGGGAGCGCTGAAATTCACAGCCAAGAGTGAAATGTTATCACTGTACAACCTGCATTAAAGCACTTAGTGTGGAAGTGACTGTCCTCTGTAAATGAAGCATACATCAGATATTATGTGCGCTTGTCTGTCTACAACTCCATATGTTCTGAATTACAATCCTTTTGAAGGAGTCAGTTATGCTAGATGTGCTAACTAGACTTTAAATATATACAACAAAATAGACAATATGCATAAAGAGCGGTTTGAGAAATATTGGAACTAGCAGAATAGGGACTTTCTGGAGAAAACATTTCCACAATTAATTTCTTGTTTGTTTGGCTATTATAGCATGTCATGAAACAGTCACTGAACATAATTAGCTCCTTCACACTCCTATTTTAAACCTCTTTGGATGCAGACACTGGCTGGCCAGATGGTGAGTAGCAACATGATGTCTCACCAACTGGGAAATATGAGTTCAGGTTCACAAGCCACAGGACAGGAGAGGCTGTATGTGTGATGGAGGTGATACATGAAACCCATAGGGGCAGGAAGGGTCTGCCAGTTATATGGCTTTTGCCAGACAAGACACAAAGTGCTGTTCTCTCACAATAAGGAGTGTGATAACACATGGCACATTGTTGGGAGAATGGATGTGAAAGCAGGAAGTAAAAAGGGAAGGCACATCTGTCAAAGGACAAATTAAAAATCACCACATGCAGAAACTGCATCTATATTTATGAAATCACCTAGAGGGTCAAATTCCCTGCCAGATTCCCTGGCACAGCTCCCTGGAAGTCACAGAATTTGTTCCACAATTGTTGTTTCCCCCTCTTCCCAAATCATGCATGATTCTTGTGGGGTTTATTAAACGTTTTTCTTTCTTTCTTTTCTTTGTTTTTTTAGCCTCCTAATGAGACTGGCTGGTAATCATGCAACTTCATACCTGAGCCTGACAGTGCTTAATGGAAAACCTCTTTAACTGCAAGAAAGCTTGGGCTGAAAGTCATTATATTTTTCTTGAAAACTACAAGTTACGGGCAAAGCTGGACATTGAGCTCCAAATAGCATAATTGAAGATGCCTTAAATTAGATTCAGAAAACAGAGATTAGAATAGCCAAATTAGCTGAATTGGGTCAGATCAAAATTTTCTCTAGGAAAAAAAAATACACCAATATTATTCGTTCTCTTTTCTTAAGTAGCCCATTATTTCTAAAGACATCTGGAAGCATAACAAGCAGACATAAGAACCATATATCTTGTCTCATTTCCACAGAACTTTGATTTCAAATGGAACAGGAAATAGCATGGTCACGAACAGTCTTTGAGAGTCCCCTATGATATCGCCAGAAAGTGCTCTCAAGGAAGTTTCTTTTTTCCAATAGTTTCCTTAAAAAAAATAAAGTCAGGCAAATACACACATAGTGCAATCAGCACTCAAACCTGCAGAACTAAAAGGCAACTTGGCCCGGGCTCTAGGCTGACTTAAGAGCAGTTAGGACTTGATCCTAAGATGTGCTCCATATGGGGAGACCACTGCATCAGCTGATAGCCCCACTGATTTCAATGGGGGTTCATGAAATTTCTTGTAGGATTGGGACCTTCACTTGTAAACTCGTTTAGGCAGAGAGAGTCCTGCACCATCTGTGAAATGTCTAGCACTCTCCTGGGTGCCATAATAATAATAAGTAATAATAAATGTTCTGTTCTCTGCTAGCCTGACTGTAATCTACCATAAACCCCAAAACTCTTTAAGTTAGTAGGCATTTTGCCAATAGAATGTAGAATTTCTTCTATTTAAAAATATCAGCTTGACAATTAGTCTATAATTATGTTCAACCCTTTATCATTTTCCAGTGTTTTGCTTTATATAGTCAAGGACCTGTGTACTCCATGGTAACATGGCCCTTCTGTAGCAGAGTTCTCTGCACCAGGGTCTGGAAATTCTGCAGCAGCAACAGACAAATTAAAACATGCAGACTTTTATGAACTAAATATGAAAATGCTTAATACAATCCATGTAGTATCTGTGCGTTATTAAATTAATTGATTCCTCCTCTCGTTTATTTTCAGTGCACTGTGGATTTTTGTACTTGCAACATGGAAGCACACTGTAGCAGTTGTGGAAGTGAGGACGGGGACAGGCAGCTCGAGGTTTGGTTAGCTGTGTATATGGCACTTTGTCGGGTGCCAAAAGCCCAGTCAATGTCCAGACACCCCAAGCGGAGAACAAGAGGTTTGAACCACAAAAGAATAAGCAGCTGAGTGAACTGATTATGTACAATGTTACTGTACTATAAAAGTATACACAGTAAGCTTGTAGTGGCTGAATTCGACGGTTATGATGAGATAGGTATACAGAGAATGTATTTGTGTATATATAAAACTGTGCTCAATTTGTGCTGCAACATTCAGTTTCAACTCACAGTGGGCAATCAGGCTGGGAGGGACTGCATCCATGATGATACAGGACTAGCTCCAAGCTCCTAGCATGGTACAAACTAGGAAAAGACAAAAATGATGGGCCATTGTGGTTTTGGGATATCACTGGCATCCCAGCTAGAATTTCCCCAATCTGAATAACTGTAAGTGACTATACTCAGAGAGAAGGAAAAAGAAGAAACCCTTTTATAAAGGAAGAGGTTTCAACTGATGACCATCAAAAAACTGAGGGACAGGCACATGGTGGGTGTTCATCATGAAAACTCTGGATTCTCTCTATGGTAAGGGCAGGCTGTGAAAATATTCAAAGGCAATAGGTAACTTGCATTCAAAAACTGATTTTATCTCATTTGAAAGTTCAAAGTCTGAGGTTGTGTCTATTTTCTGAGTAACTTGGATAGATTTGTTATTTCCTCTTGATTTTTCTATTGAATACACTTCTTTTTATTTTTATTCTAAATAGGTCTCCGGTGTGCAATCTGTGTGGCTTGGTGTGCCAAAAGCAAGCTCATATCAGGGGGTTTGGATTCATGGGTGGGAGCTGACAAACCACAGGGGAAAAGTCAGAATGTTTGGTAATCAAGAACTCTGAGTAGATGGATTTGGGGAGACTTGGGACTGCAAGGGCTGTTGGTGTCACCTTGCAAGGGGGAACTAGGCTGGAGAAAGCCAGGGTAAGACCTTGTGCCTGTGAGCAGGTTATGGTGTCAGAGATCAGAGTGACATAACAATGAGGCACCCCAAGGTTACAGGGCAGGTAGTGACAAACCCCTTACTGGTCTGGGTGATTCCCAAAATGTCACACCAAGTACAGGAGATTGTTTGGCATTGTGGGATACATACATTGGCTGGATATTTGTGTTAAATTGATCAGCAGTGAAATAAACAATACCATTATCTGTAACCATTAGATTACACAACAAATACCCTACTGAAAAGAATGGAGTGGTTCAAATCTTTCCAGACTATTATTGCAGGCTAACCGCAGACTAAGATAGACGTCACTCAAATGGCTCAATTTAATTCACATTTTGAAATCTTTCTTTGTTGACTTCTAATGGCTCCAAGGAACAGTTCCAAGAGCAGTGATCAGCAGGTATTGAATCCTCCAATTCATGTTCCTTGTCCTCCCAGCCACATTTTATAAGCCCAACAAAGATGGTATAAAAGCCACTATGGCAGTCCTACAGCATCTGGGGATTCTCCCACGTGGAGGGAATCTGTTGGCTATATATCTGTTCTGTTGCACCAGATTAAAATAAAGCAGCCATAGCTGAGGTCAGGATGTAATCCAACCTACCACTTTGTGTGGGGGGGTATGTATGGGAGGAGTGGCAAAGAGAGGGGGAAAATGGGATTCTGTGATAAATTCTTTGGTTTTAAAGTAATGGAATACATATAATCTTGTGTACGGTAACTACTTTTAAAATTATGACATTTATCCAAATCACATTCTGAACAACAAATCCAACCAAACAAAATAAAAATAGCATTTGTGCGAACATTTTCTCTTAAAGTATCTTACAAATAGTTGAACAAATATTTGTTCTCTTCCATCACATACTTATAAAAGAATAGAGTACAAGATATATAGAAACAAGCAAAATGATATTTTTATTTCTATTTTTTCCAAAAACATGTGGCTTCTGATGTTTCCATGTTTTCTATAATTTTTTGCAATTATGCATTGTATATTTCCCACTGAACATATTTCTTAAAGTATTATTTATAAAATATGGAAGAAATCCCATTTCATATAAACAATTACCACTACGCTTTTACTTTTGAATTAGGTAAGGAACAGGGACCTACCATAAAGTTCCTCCTTCAAAACTGAGTGGTTACTGTTCTTAAACTGATTTAAAAGGAATTGTAATCATGATAAAAGCTTTCCCAGCAGGAAACAGTCAGGGACAGAAATGTGGAATAAATTTCTCACTCTGGGGGTAAAGAACAGTTGGCCACAGGTTACCATTTTTCATCATATGGTACGTACAGGGACATGAGTTTTCTAAAAACAATCAGAACTCTGTTTGTTTTATAGTAATATATGTAAAATGTTTGAAAAGCATTTTTCAGAGCAATGCACTTAGAGGCTGAGATTTTTTGGAATTTGTCTAAAGTGATATGAAGCTTTGAACAAATATATCCAATGAAGATGTGATACAGAAGTACAATCCTTTACACAGAATTAAAATTAAAGCTTGTTGGAGTAAGAACTTGACTTCCTTCATTTCTGTGTAACACCAAGTACACTAACATACAATAATCTATATTGTTTAACAGAAACACAAAATTAGTGGGATGAAGGGAATGTGTTACATGTGGAATTTTAGTAAAGTATTTTACTTTACTACTGCGGGGCAGTGCAGGAACTAGTAGGCCAATTGGGGAATCCATTAACTTCAACAGAGCTACTCTGATTTAAATCAGCTGAAAACTGGCCCAGTGTCTTTATTCATTTTAAAGAATCCCAAAAGTGCGCTCACTGCTTGCAAAAGAAGGAAGATGATACAGTCCCTGCCCCAGGGACATACAATCAAAATTATAAATCAGTAATGCAGTTCAAACATAATACTGACCATACATCACATCCATAAAGTATATGTGATAAATAGGTCCCAAAGAAGATGAAATCTTCATCCATCTGATTTTTTTTCTTATGTTTGTTTGTTTGCTTTTCTCTTAAATGCTGGAGGGTTAATATTGAAAGGCCAAGCAGAAGAAACATTCTTTCAGTAGGTGTTTGAATGTGCAGATTCCTTATTGACAAACAAGGACTGGAAAGGAGTTCCAAAGCATGAAAGAGACCATAACAATGTAAGTGAGAGAACAGAAGAAACTGGATGGTCATGCAGGAGGTTTTGGAAGAGCATAGGCAATTGAAGGTAAATATCAGGAAATAAAAGCAGAGACAGAGGCAGGGAGTTGTGTGAAGAGCCTTGAAGGGGAGGATAAAGAATTTAGTCTCAGTTTGGAAGGCCAACAAAATGATATGGACAACAGGAGAGGAATATGTTCCTGTATTAGACTCCCGCTTCTATAACATGATCAGTTATTATTTTCCAGTATTTGTCAAACATCAGCAGTGTGTTCTTGGTAACAGACAAGAGAAGATATTGTTCCTGCCTTGTGAAGCTTACAAGATCCCAAAGAGAGTAAACTGTCATTCATTAATTTGCAAATGTGTTAGCTGGAACCTGTTGCAAACAACAGCATGCACAAATGGACAGTACATAGGGACACTGATGAGCTAGGAATGTGGGCAGAATATTCTAACAAAATGTGATCCCAATTTGTGAAAATATAACATACTACATCTGGGGAAAATTTTAGGGAACATATTTAATGGAAGGGAAAACCCGGGAAAGTATAATGTGGAAAAAGATCTAGAAATGATAGTTGGTATCAAATTGGACTAGGATTTTCCATGTGACATAACAGCAAAATATGCCAGTGCAATTTTGGACTCTCTATATAGACCCTATGCAGCCCCAGGCAGGGATGGCCCTATCTGTAAGGCTTTAGTATGAAGGTTAGAAAATTGCATTCAGCAGTGGGTACCTCTTTAATAGACAGACACTGACAGAGTGAATGTATAGAAGAGCCCCAAATGTGATTAGATGGCTAGAGGATTGGACTTATTGCTAAATATCCAAATACCACTGTAACTGTTCCCAACAACTGGCCAACTCATAAAATAAGACATGGTATTTGTGTTGAAGTTCTTACATTGTAATGAGTGTAATTATAATCCTTACAAGGAAAGACGACAAAAACTGAAAATGTATAGGTTGATTGTAGTCCTCCTCTTGGGTGAATGAGGGTCCACTACCCTCACCTTGGAGGGCAGAGAATAGGTTGCCCTGCCCCCTTCACCAGAAGTACAGAGGCATGGCCAAAACTAGAAAAGGCCGGCCTTGCAGCCCAGCTGGGGCCGAACCTGCAGAGGAGAAGGCGTGCCGCCTGCTCTGCAGTGGCCCAGAGTGGATCCTACACCTGGGGCTGCCCAAACCCCAGACGCTGAGGAGGACTGGCCCAGAGTACCAGCCTGGAGTACCTGCTGCTAACTACTCCAAGGAGCAGGAGGAGGCCTGGAAACTCGAGGTACCAAACCTGGTGGCAGGAAGTGTCCCGGGGTAGCCCCACAGCAGCCAGCTGCAGAGGCCAGGGTGGCCCAGTTGGCCTGTTGTGGCTGGATCTCTGCTGACACTGGGGCAATGGGTCCTGCCCCTGCCAGGCCCTGGGTTGGGACGCAGGAGACTAGGGTGGGCCTGCGTCCCCCTGCCAACCTGCCCCGGGGTGGCTGAACCCTGACCTGGTGCAAGGAGGCTTTACCCCTGAAGAGGAGCTTCCCTTACCATCACCCTTAAAGACTGTTTGCTGGCTGAAGTCAGCCCTAAAACTGTGTTTGCTGGCTGAGGCCAGCCCACATTGATGTTGGTGAAACGTCCCCTGTGATCAACCAGCGCTTGCAGGATGATGGAAAAGTACCTCTTGCGGTTTATGTACTCACAGCACTGATGGTTCGGTGCCAGGTTAGGGATATACGTTCCGTCTACAGCCCCGCCGTCACAGTTAGGGAACCCCATTGCTGCAAAGTCATCCACTATGGCTTGCACATTTCCCAGAGTCACTACCCTTGGCGGCATCAGTTCAATGATTGCATTTGCTACTTGCATCACTGCAGTCCCCACTGTAGATTTACCCACTCCAAACTGATTACCGACTGACCGGTAGCTGTCTGGCGTGGCAAGTTTCCAGAGGATTATCGCCACTCACTTTTGAACTGTGAGGGCTGATCACATCTTTGTATTCTGGCGGTTCAGGACAGGGGAAAGCAAGTCATAGAGTTCCATAAAGGTGCCCTTACGCATGCAAAAGTTTCTGAGCCACCGGGAATCATTCCAGACCTGCAGCACTATGCGGTCCCATCAGTCTGTGCTAGTTTCCTGGGCCCAGAATCGCCTTTCCATTGAATGAGTCTGCTCCACTGCCACCAGGATCTCCAAGCTGCCGGTGCCACTGTATTTGGAGAGGTCTGTGTCCATGTCCTCCTCACTCTCATGATCGCTCTGTCGTTGCGTTCTCACACAGGTTTTCCGTTTTTGCATATATTGCATGATAATTTGCGAGCTGTTTACAATGCCCGTAACTGCTGAGATGAGATGAGCAGGCTCCACGCCCACACTACTGTGGTGGAAGCCCAGGCAGTCCAGGGAAAAGGGCAGACTTGGCAGCAGAAGCGTTACTCCACGCCTGCACTACTCCATGCCCGCACTACTATGGCGGAAGCGTCCCACAACAAAGGGAGAAAGAGGAGAGAAGAGATGCCACTTGGCAACAGAAGAGATGCCACTCGGCGGGAGACACAGCGCCCACCAGACCTGACGTATTTTCTGGACTGCCTGGAGCACAGCAGGATAGCAGCCACACAGCAAGAAATGCTGGTGCGATGAGAATAGATATTCCGGCCTACCAACGAAAGGACCTGTGAGATAGCTTTATAGTGGCTGGAGAGCTGGGTTCCAACAGAAGCGGTGGGTGGCAGACATGCTGCTCTGTCTGTCGAAAGCAGTATGGCATCAGGAGGCCCGAAAGGCGTGAAATGACTGTCTGCCGCACCTTGCATGGAGGAAGGGGCAAGTGATGGGAAGCACAAACGAAAACCTGCAAGACTGTTTTTGCCCCCATCATACAATGCCAGCTTTACCCAGAATTCCAAGGGGCCACGGGGACTGTGGACACTGTGGGATACCTACCCACAATGCGCTGTTCTGAGAGTTGACGCTAGCCGCAGAACTATGAACACAATCCGCTGAATTAGCCTGCTTACTGGGGACACACACAATTGAATGTATACTACTGGCTATCTTAATTCAAACTCTAGAAAGTCGACATTAGTTCATAGTGTAGAAAAAGCCTAAGGCATATTTCTTCCTACCCTTTCAAAAGAAAAAAAGCAAAAATGACTAGAAAGTCCAGATGTCACTACAATAGTCAGCATTTTACTGGACTCTTAATTTTTCTATATTTTAGAGATGATAGTATCTTTATAGAGCCCATAATATTTCTATCAAGCTACATCCTGTCTTACATTTTGATTCTGCTACGAAACTTTGCTTTCTATTTACAGCAATAATCTGACTGTCAATAGGAAACAGCTTTGTGTGTATGCAAATATGACCATCTCATTTTGCTTTGCTAAACTCCACTGTAGTAGATTGCATGGAAACTGAAGCAGTGGCAACATAAGCCTTTTCTATGGAACAACACTAACAAACAAACCCATAACAAAGGACTGTTTGGGTCTTCCCTATTGTAAAAGACTGGAGAGTATTAAATCTCTGCATTAAGATTCAATTTGTCAAGATGCAAAGTGCACACTCTTCGCTCTCAACCAAGATAAAGGTTTAACATGAATCTCACACACTTCAAACATTACTGAGAACATACTACTGAGCACTAAGCTCTGCCATGACAAATAACATTTATCTGACAAAAAGTAACAGAAGTGACATGGTGTTTTTATGTTAATAGCACAATAATTTTGAAAAATTAATTAATATTTATGGAGTGTCAAAGGTGTATATAGGTTTTAGCAGACACATGAAACACATGCTCCCTGCCCTGAGGATATTACAGTCTAATTCAGACAGGAAAATACAGTACTTGGGAAGACAATTCAGACAATTGTTGGCAAAAGGAAAATCACTGGTGCAAAGATCAGCACTGGAAGGCAAAACAAAAGTTGTGAGTTTTCTTGAGGTATTGGGTGGAAGAAAGGAAGGTAATTCAGGAAAGAACTACAAACAATATCTGAAGGTTAGTCCCAGTCGCATTTTATAAAAACCTCTACCTGCCAAAAATAAGAGTAGAAGGATTATACTAACATGTTGATAAAGGAGACCTGGCAAAAGAAAATGTCTTTGGATTTTGTTAATGATGCCATTAATAGAGTACCTAATACTGCAGTTGTTCCAGTAGAAGGCAGCAGAATGAGACCCAGAAATATTAAGATACGGTGGTAATCTCTATTCTTTCTGCTATGCATGTGCTTTCTCTAACAGTTTATTAATTATTATTTTTATTTCAGTACCATCTAGAGGGCCCAACACACCGAGGCCCCACTAAGAAAATATACAAGCTTACAGCCTAAGAACTTACAACCTACACAGATAAGATAGCCAAAAGGTGGAGACAAGGAAATATCATTATGCTCATTTTATAGATGGAGAATTGGGCTTGCTCTAGATCATGCAAGGACTCCATCAAGGAATCAGAATATGAACCCAAAATCTCCTAAATCTCCAGGCTAGAGTCTTAACAACACCCCAACTCTAAAAGGAATAATCACTGATGTCTAAACCTGTTCTGCTACACAAACATCATAGTCGTTTTCTTTATCACAAATGGAATTTCTGATCATTCTCTCCACATCTTGAACTCACCGTCATTCAGAATTATTGATAAATTATATTCCTTCAAAATAAGAACAAGAGTCACTTTAAGAGTTGTTACTTGTAATGCTTATTATAAAATAGCCTTCAAAATATGAATTTAAAAACAGCTAATGCATACATGCAGCAACTGATGGTAGGACAATGTACTACAAATTAGCAATGAGTAAATCTCAAGAGTGTACATGTTTGGTTTCATTGAGATAAGTATTCCAGTGTGTGAAATCTTATCCAAACTATATTGATCCAGAAATCAGGTGGACATACTTAAAAGGTCTGAGATAGTACATCTTCTTAATTTCAGCTGGCCTAGAAGTAATGTGAGAAAATATATTAAAATATTTATCTACTTCAGATTCCTGAGGGGGGAAATGAAAAGCCAGAGGCTCAGAATTTTTTTTTTAAGTTAAAGCCTGGAATTTCATAAATGAGAGCCTAAAGTTAGACTTTTAAGTTCATAGTTAGGTACCTTATTAAGATGCTTGATTTTCTTAAAGTGCTGACCACTCAGCATCTCCTAATGGGTCAACAGAAAGAGCTAGATCCTCAGCAGTTTTGAAAATCAAGCCACTCTTTAGGTCCCTAACTACAGATTTAGGAACCTAACTTTAGACTGCTCAGATTGTGAAAATCCTGGTCTATATATTTTCTTTGAAGAGTCAGGTTTAGCTTGACTGGAGCTTTGGGTAAACATCCTTGTCAGTCCTGACATTATCAAATTCCTCTGTCTATCCCTCCTACAAAAAAAAATAGTACAAATTCATTTCAGATGGACCACTGGCTGGGACATTGTCACAGGACAACCTATTTGCTCACGTGAATAATAAGGACTCCAGTAAACAGGCAACTTGCCAACTAAAAAAAGTTGTGGGGTTAACTTGTTTTTTAAATCTACTTAATGTGATTTTAGTGTTCAGAAACACTGAAATACTTTGAGAGGCAATTCCACAAAACAGATATTGTACAGGTATCAATAATACAAGCTTCCACATGCCAATCCTCTAGCACACCTCAATCTCCATATTCATTCAGTTCTCAGCTTCCCTGATGAGACTGCTAATTAGTGCCAGTTAGTATTGGTTTTTGTGGTCTTGGCACATACTCTAGAAACCAGATTCAGAGCAGAGAGGTATATTACAGAAGAGAATGTCTCCGGCATGAAGTATATGAGTTTTATACAATCTATGGCCCTGTGGTGTTTTCTGCCTCTGAAAGATAGGAATTGGAAAAGTGCTGAAAAATATGCCAGCCTTTTCAAATATTAATGTAGTTTCCCAGGGGATGTACTTCCCCTGATGTTCTTATAGTCTTAGCCAGGTCATTTTCAATATACTTTCTCTCAATTAAACTGTTCCTAATTTGTAAATCTGTTTACGTGCTATTACTGAGAACACCACCTCGTGGCAGATGCAACTGCCTACTCATACATACTACAACTATGACTGAACTCAACTAGGATTTTCAAAAGTATTTTAAGTACATTGAAGTATAGAAGACACCATATAAAAGCAAATTATTTTCTGTTCCATCTATATAAACAGAAATCTATAGTCCCTTTTCCTGTGAACTAACAATGGCTGCTGTGTTTGAGAGATGAAATGCCTTTCCAAAGGCTTATCACGTGAGATTTTCTCAGATGCCGAAAGAAAAGGAACCATGAATATCCACAGTTTACTTCAAAGCAAGAGATTTGGGGTAAATAAGACTCCAAATAAGATTAGATTGCATGAAGGATACATTTGTAATTTATACCAGCCTTTACCATAATGTCTCAAATCAATCTGTGAAACTGCTAATGTATAAGAAAAATAAACAGATAGGATAAGGTTTAGGTTTGAATATTTACAGATAAAAATTCAGTACCAAGTTGCACCTAATTTATATTCAATTATTTAATGAGAGAGAAGTTTTGGAATTAATAAAAACTCTCAAGTCTGAAAGATTGTCGGACAGTATTATAATCTTGGCACAGGCAGTATGGAAGAGAGCCATAAGGATGTCTTCTGAAAGGTGCCCTTGCAACACCTGTCAGAGGGGGCAGGTTGGAGCCAGAGCTAAGAATAGGAAGTGTGTGTCAGGGAAAGGGACATAGCACAGAGAAGATTCTGAGTAGCAGTGCATCCTATAAGGCAGCCTTAGGAGGCTGCTGTGACAGACAGACGCTCCTCAAGACTGTCTAAATCATACAACGACCTTTCCAATTGACATAGCAGCCCCAGATTGCAAAGGTCCAAAAGTGCATTAAAGTCACTCCTCCCCATGATTTGCAACTTCCCTGCTGAATCTCCTGGAGTCTTGGCCAAGTCTTTGAGGAAAGATTAGGGTGAATCCTGGACTCCCTGAAGTTAACGGTGAAACTCCTATTGACTACAACAACGACAGCTAATGAAAGTACTTCAGATGACCAGAAGTCTTCCTTCTTGACACCCTGATTCCACACTACTCTGAAAGAGTTTATTTTGAACTTTGTTTACACTTTTAATATTTGACTTATTTCAAAAGTTTTCTAGAGCCACAGAAATGAAACTTCATAGCAAATAAACAGATTCCTCTTACATATCCTTTATGGAGTCAGGTGGCTCTCAAAGAGTTTGTTCAATATCACTACTACATTACAGTCCTCATCACCCCCCGCTCCACTTCCATAGCTGCATTGATTGCTGGGGCATCATCACTGATGAGCTATCAACCAATTGTCTCCACCCCTGACAATTGTGTGTCAGTGCTCTGTGAAGTCCATTCCTATCCACTCTTTTATGTTGTTAATTCTTTGTCAGCAGTATCCAATATGTTCGCCACTAGTCACATGTGGCTAATAGGCTATTGAATTGTGGCTAATGCATGTGGCTTTTTTATAATGTGGCTAATAAGGAAAATTCAAAACCACAAGTGTGGCTAGCAATGTGGCTAGCATTGAATTTCTATTGGACACTGGTGCTTTATGTTGTCAATCTTTTATGTTGTCAATCTCTTCTATCTACCTCTTCTTCTCTTCCTCTGTACTTGGAGAACGATCTTGGGTAGGCCAGATGATCTTGTTTTCATGGCCATCCACTTCAGCTTGGCTTCTTCACAGTCATCAGGAGTTCTTCATATGACCCAGCATATTGGGTGATGATGTTGCAGACCTCTTCTTTAGTGATGTGGTCAAAGTAGGAGAAGACCAGGACTTTATAGAAGCATCTCATCTCTACCTGAATTTTCTGTTCAAATTCTGCCATAAGGTCCATGTCTCACATGCATACAGAAAAATGGAGATGACCAATGGATGCAGCAGTTTCAGTTTGGATTCCAGGGAGACGTTCTTATTTCTCCAAATTTGCTTTAGCTTTGCTACTGCTGATGTTGTTTGTGCAGTTCTTGCCTTAATTTCTGCTTTGGATCCTTCGTCAGTGATGACTGCCCCCAAATACTTGAACTGTTTCACTGTCTCCAGCTCTTATACACTGACCATGATATGTGAGCAGATCTCATCATGTATATTTGTCATCAGCTTGGTTTTCTCTGCATTGATTTCCATGCCATATTTTGTTGAGGTTTCTTCCAATCATTTCACAAGGTTGGCAAGTTCATCTTCGCTGCCTGCCAGGCCACCAATGTCATCAGCTAAGAAAATATTTGAGATTGTTCACTTCCCAATGCTGACTGTGCATATGTGATTTTCTATGGCATCAGTCATTATGAGCTCCAAGTAGATGCTGAACAGTGTGGGCGAAAGAAGGCACCCTTGCCGGACTCCAACAGTCGGGCTTTGCACCACTGTTGGAGTAAGGCAAGTACAATACAGTAGTTATTTGTAACTCCTCTTAATAGCAAAGCTGACAGTACTCTAATTAGCAAACATTTCTGAAATTCCAAAATGATGAGCATATAATTGCTTGAAAAATACGAGTCTTCTCTCTTCTGTTCCAAACTTAATGTCAAAAGACTTTATGGAAATGAAGATTCAGGGTAAGACATGAAAAGTAAAACTGTCATTAATGCTATGTAATATTGTTATTCTGTGAACCATTTAAATTAGTCCCCATAAAGCTGACACTGTTCCATTTTAAAGGCATAATGCAATTTTTTATTTCAGAAACTATAAGAAGCAACTCTATTATTTTCAATGAAAATCTGATCATTTTAGTTCCATGTGTCTCATTTTAAAATACATGCATTGCAATGTAGATGAGAACTTCTCTAGAGGGCTCAGTAGAAAGTCTTGTAAAGGTAAATGTTGACAGAAGAGTAAACTTTTTGATATTATTCCCAAGATTAATTTATCTTTCCTGGTTATCTTTGAATCTTCAATTACCTCAATTTGCAGACAATACTAATTTCTCTTGGATTAAATAGTTTTCTTTCAAAAAAGAGATTGCCCATTCTAACACATAAAACATCCATGGATGATAATGAAAAACATTTTTGTCAAGTGAATTTGATACCTTTGAACACAATTTCACCCTAAATAGAGTCATGTTATGGTTAATTTTGCATGACTGCTATTTCTCACTGAGGCAAGAGATTTTCTAGAACACAAGATGGCACTAAGCAAAGAAGGAATCATCACATACTCTAGGAGACTAGCAAACAATAGTTGTATTAGCATTGAAATGCTACAAAACAGTGGCTAAACAAAATTCAGTGCAATTACATACAAATGTAACCTACAGTTCTTATGTCTACTCTGATGGATGACCTAACTTGGGGCTCAGACATCAGCCACTGATGTGGAAGGATTTGTTCAAAAACTTTTCAATTGATGGGCTGATTTTACTAGCTCTTTGTTATACACAATAGGGTCATAGCATAATTAGCTTCAGGAGAGGAATTATCTACTATAAATGGTTTTGGGGGCCACTATGTGCTGTGGAAATGAGATGTGATCATTTGTCTTCTGTGATCTTACATGCCTTATGTCAGGATTGCCTCCCCACTCTGAACTCTAGGGTACAGATGTGGGGACCCGCATGAAAAAAGAAATAACGCCCCCAAGCTTATTTTACCAGCATGGGTTAAAATGTTTTCCCCAGAACACAACTACTTCTGTGTCTGGACTTAGTATGCTGCCACCATGAAGGGAGAATGTCTCAAAAACTATCGGACATGGGCCACTTAAAGCCCCTCTTTCTCTTTCCACAAAACCCCCAAACTTACTCCCTCCCTGGGAAGCTTGAGAGAAAAGCCTCGCCTGATCCTGCGAGATGTGCCTGATCCAAAACCAGAATCTTACACAATGTAAAACAGTCAGATTCTTAAAAGATTTTAATAAAAGAAAAAAAGGAAAGGAATAAATCCCTTATAACCATCAATAGAACAGCATCTACAATAATCAATAAAGAGTTACAGACAACCCCCTCCCCGAATTTCTCCTCCTGCTGAAGCTTACACTATCAAGAAGCACCCAGCCAACACTCACCACTGAGAACCCTCCAAGTGATAAAAAGAAGGTAAACTTACTGACTACAGTACTGGATAGAAACTTATAGTTACAGTGAAAGAAATAGCTGTGATTCATCCCATAACCGAGTTGAACCAAGAAGAGAGTCAGAGAGAAACTGAAACTCAAAAATCCTTTGTCTCCTGAGGAATTTCTCATTGGTCAGTTGTCCACCTCTCAGGTTACCTTTAGCTTAACCCCTTACAGGTAAACAGTAATTCTAGGCTACTTTATACGTATGACACCTTAGAAAATAGGAACTGGAAAATCCAGAGAAGTTGAATTTTGCAGAAGCTAAGGCATAGAGATTTTTATTTTTCCTCTCTTTTTCTCTTTCTAAACTGTAAGCTGCCATCAAATTCTCAACCTTCTCTGCAAACCGACAAGATACTTTATTATAATTTGACATTAATATAATTGCAGACCTCGTAATACTCAATCTCAGTTTAACAACTGCAGGTTCTTTACTCTTTATCATCTGTACAACATAACTTGTTTATTTTCTCAGTTTATCAAACAGTAGAGAACAAAGGGAAATGCTGTGTGTCAGAATAGATTTTTCTATTATTTTCAGAAACTTTCATCTTGTTTGTATGTTCTTAATTCTTTTGAGTTTTCAAAACTTTCAAAACAAGGTGAACAAAGTGGTTCTGTGCCACTGTCTTATAAACATGGGCCTCTGCTAAATTTCTCAGGAGAATTAGGAAGGTGAGCCCTCAATAGACATGGGGTGATGCAAGTAGGAGAAGAGCTTGTAACAGTGGGCAATATTTGTGTGGTATAGAATGTGTGTGTCAGGCTGCAAAGAATAAAGCACTGTTCTTCAGAGCAACTGTTTTGAAGAACAAAAGCCTAATAAGCTGATGCACAGCAACAAGAATAAAACTGATATCAGCATGCCCATGTAATTCTGATGGCGTTAATGTTCACTAAGAATTTGCAGAGCCTTAAGAATTTGCAGAGAACTATGTTTGGGTGATAGACTTCACTTGACACTATTTTTTGTCCTTTTTTGTTATGTGAAGTGTGATATTTCTGTGACTTTTAAAACTTTGTTCATATCTAGTAAACCACAGCAATGGTCTGAAGACCGGAGATTTCACATACACAAACAAGCCAACGAGTGAGAAATTGAAATGACATGGCTCCATTGCTACTTTGTTGTTGAGGTAACTCAAGTAGCTTTTCAGTTTGTGATCCTGTCAAACAAATTTTTGTGTGATGTACCAGGACAAAACTCAAAACCCTCCAACAAAAATAGAATTTCTGCTACATTGTATTTTTTTAGATGCAAGTCTTCTTTTTTGGTAGGTGCACCTTGTAATGGTGTAGTGAAATAAGGATTGCCATGAATGCCCAACTATATTAAATGATCAAGTAATTTTTTTATCTTTCTTATTTATTTAAAGAGGCAGCTTAAAGATGAAGCAATTTATTCTACATTTCTTTATCACTTAAGAAATAAAAATTGCATCTAGTTTACTAATGCAAATGCAATACATTACTGCAGCAGAATGGTTACCTCAGTTATTTAATATATTGGTATAATACATCTTTAACTGAGAGTTATTTTGTTAAATGTACTTCCTGCTAATGTACCTTACAATTATACCAGATAGTTCTGCATCTCATAGGTGTTGTGACAATGATTTAAAAGGAAGGTGTAGAAATCCCATAATGGACCACTATGCAATATCCTGTAAATAAGAGAAATTTCTTCCTAACCTATATAGGTCAGTGATTAGCTTATACCATGAATCATGATGATTTTATTCCTCCTAAAAATGTTTTATCCTTTGTAATGTAATTGTGGATGTTCTCATTATCCCTCTGAAAAATCTACTGTTTTTGAATCCTACTGAGCTCCTGGCCTCAATCTTGAAATACAATGTATATTTTGAAAGCCAATGTAAAACTCAAAAATGACAATCAAAGAACTTACACATCTTTCCAAAAATTTTCAACAGCAATAAATGAATTTAGGGAAAACAGACATTTTCTCAACAATCACTCCACCAACTAAGTATAATTTAACTTTTCTGCACTTGTGATTAATTAACCTTTACGGATCTAATGAGATAATACAAGTAGAATGGTCAGTAGTCAGCAAAGAAAAGCTGGACACACACAACTCAATGGGTCCGGATCTAATGCTTCCGAGGGTGCTGAGGGAGCTGGCTGATGTGATTGCAGAGCCATTGGCTATTATCTCTGAAAATTCATGGCGATTGGGAGAGGTCCTGCACAATTGGAAAAAGGCAAATATAGTGCCCATATTTAAAAAAAAGGAGAACCTGGGAAACTACAGACGGGTCAGCCTCACTTCAGTCCCCAGCAAAATCATGGAGCACGTCCCCAAGGAATCCATTCTGAAGCACTTCGAGGAGAGGAAGATGATAAGGAACAGTCAACATAGATTCACCAAGGGCAAGTCATGCCCAACCAACCCAATTGCCTTCTATGATGAGATAACTGGCTCTGTGGATATGGGGAAAGCAGTGGATGTGATATATCTTCACTTTAGCAAAGCATTTGATACGGTCTCCCACATTATTCTTGCCATAAAGTTAAAGAAGTATGGATTGGATGAATGGACTATAAAGAGGATAGAAAGCTGGCTAGATCATGGGGCTCAATGGCTAGTTGGCACCAGTATCAAGCAGAGTACCCAGGTGTCAGTCCTGGGCTGATTTTGTTCATCATCTTTATTAATCATCTGGATCTATTTTTGCAGATCAGCTATGGATACAAATTTTGTATCCACGCAGTGCTACCTACGTATTGTTAGGCCACAAGTGCATTTGGGAACAGATTTTGAGCATGGGAAAGGAACTTCCAATTTGAGCGTTTATTCTCTCAAAGAGTAAAGTACAGCTAAATAGAAAGAGTACAATGTATTTAGCAACAGGGAGCTTTTATCCGTCACTGTGCAGTATGAACATAGTGATCCTCACAATATAACTGATCACCATCTAGAAGCTGATTTTGACCTTTGTGCCTATATTCCACGTGGAGACCTAGGTTTAGAGTTGAATGGGTATTGGGGAACACGACTGTATCAGAGTAAGTACATGGATGAGTGTGAAAGGAATGAGAGCAGTGCTTTGAGAGCGAGGACAGAGTACGGTTGGAAATCTACATGAACTAAAAGAGGTATTGGGTCAGGGGTATCATTAGTGGATAGAAAGATGAGTTAATGGCAGTGAGAGAAGCACAGCTCTAAGTTTATTTTTTTAAAGAACTAGTGCTCTGATTTCTTATCTCTGCATTATTTCCTTCAATAAAGAGGTTGTATTGTTTTCAGGTCAACTGAAAATGTCCTCATACCTTCAGGTCCTAGAATCCTTTGCAGAAGCTATCAGCTTGCCCTATATTAACCATCACAAAACACCTTAGAGTATAATGGAACTAACAGACCAGGCTTCAAATTACTTAGATGTAAAGAGTAAAAGTCTCTTTAGAAGACACTTTTAACTGATCTAAATGTAAGCAACAAAGTTCCTAATACAATATATGAAGACTAAAAAAGTATGTGAAATTGAAAGATACAGGGAAAGAAAGTAGGGAAACTTTTATTCTTTGGCGCTAAAAATATGTCTGCATTGCATCAATGTTACTGATTTGTAGAGTTTGGGGAGGAGAACCACACACACACATGCACATGCCTATCTTAAAGTACTAAGGTATACTTTCATGCTCTCCTTCAGTCTGAGTTCTCTTCTCACTTCCTTCCTATCCCCAACAGGCGGGAACCCTGGCTTCCAGTCAGCTTTATTCATTCCTTCCTCCTTCCAACAGGCTCTCTCCCACCTCCCTTGCCTGCCACCCAGTTCCCTCAGCCAAGTGTCTATTTTCCTACTACTACTACTTTTCCATTCATCATGAGCTACTGTGTCAATGACTTACCACAGCTGTTTGTGAGGGGTTTATGAACCCATATAGCCTGCAATTTGCCCCATCCAGGAATTAGTTTTCATTTCATTCTCATTTCAATGGGTGAACATAGACCAGCTGCATTTCAAAAATCATCAATACATCACTGGCATGAAGTGCCTGGAATCAGGTTGTTTTCTCTTACTACATCTGCCTAAATCCATCCTTGCTCATACTAATGCTCCTCCTACTGAATTCCCAAAGATCTAAATCCTGCTGCATTCATAGCCTCTGCAACTATCATCTCTTTGGTGAGAGTAAGAGACGTTCTGCATTTTCACATGCCAAGAAAAGAAAAATCTGTTTTGTTTGCCAAAGGGGCTACACTAAACAGTATTTTTTGTCAATTAAAATCCAAAAGGCGGATAAAATCAACATGAGAGTTTGGAACAAGATTCTGAACTGCATCAGCCTTGCTAATTATGAAAAACAGTTCTTCCTCATGTAAAAACTCTTCCACAAAGATGCCCAAGTCAGTGAGATTTGAAGTTAGCTATCACAGAAATGCAAGCCATACAGGTCAAACTTTCTAAGCAACAGTTTTGGGGAATTTTGTAGGCAGTTACTTTTCTGATTTCACTCTTCTTTCAGTGTACTATACCTTGTTTTCATCTTATGCTTCCTATCTTGTATTTTATATACCTTGTACATGGCCAAAAATCAATGTTAGATACTAGTTTTAAATTTGCTATGGAGCAGACCAGCAGTCTATCACTTTGGCACCTAAATTATACAAATCCCAATCTCAGAAAAATGCAGTTATCTGAAGTTTTAAGCTATATAACTAATCCTTAGTATTAAAATAAAATATGTCAATCTTCTCTGGCACAACACAAAACTGAATGCTCTTCTAAACTTCTAGCATTGTATTTGGTGAGCTTTGAGTCCTACTTCAAAATTTTCAACTAGCTTAAGTACAGTGGAACTTCAGTGTGCCAGCAACATTGTGGAAACTCGTAGCTCTTCAACCTCTTGACTTGGCTACATGCCAATCAAAAAGCTATATTCTACAGAGAACATGTCTGGAATACACACTAAAGTGTTTAATAAATTCCAAAAAGGTGTAATATGGCAGTAGTACTACTTAGCATACTCTACTCCAAAGGGTGGAAAGCAATGTTTACAGGGATCATTTACCCTATTAAGAAATGCGATGGAGTGTTTCCTTAAGAAAATACTAGATAAATCACTTTTACCATTATATGAATTGTAAGGATCCCTTTTTTTGTTTTGATTGGAATGAACAAACAGATTTTCACTTTTAATATAACTGGCATGCCACTCCCACCAATTTATATTATCTGTCATGACAGGTCATAGCAAAAATCTTTCTTTTCTTTCCAATTACTAGTCCAGCAGCAGTACTGGCCTTAGCATATTCGTAGTAGCCTCCAGAGGAATTCTGGCCCAGTAGCTTGAGGAATATTAAACCTTAAAACCACAAGTTTTATATCATCTTGGTTTCCCCCTTTTCCATCTGATGGGAATTTAGCAGCTGATACCTCATAAACCCACAAGGATAACCAGCTCCTGCTTCACACAACATGTAAGATGGATCTCCTGCTTCCAGAGGGTATAAAGCTACAGCTCTCGTCTACAGTTCTACTACTAATGGTTTTCAAGACAGTGCCCACTAAAATCACATTGGAACTGAAGTGGATGAAGGAAGAAAGAAAGTTAGTAATTAGAACAATGCAATTTTATATTTCAAAATCTTGCAGTGTGACATATAAAAGCTATATACCTGTGGTTATCAAACACTTGTAGAAAGTATATGCTAGTGATCTGTAGGGAGCTGCTGGTTCTTCTTCTACGTCCGAATGCTAAATTGCATTAAAAGGCAGCTAAAACAACTTCCATGGTGGCATGTGACCATAAATGGGAGGGGAGGAGTATGCTTCCAAAATGTGGTCCACAATATGAACAAGTTTAATCCCACAAGAACCTCGATAAAATAAGATTTCCAGTTTTATGACCAAACACAGCACTCATTGATAGCCCTCAAGGGTCACAATATGTCAGAGTTTAAAACCTCTGGCTGTTCCCCTGATCGGACAGTGAGAATTTTTAGCACTGGTCCATGACTGAATGAGATGATCCTCTCACTGAAAATTACGTTTGTTTGAAATCTCTGACAGAGGTTAATTTTTAAGCACTGAAAGTCCTGAGACTAAATGAACAAAAATAACTATAAACAATGTTAGCAATACAAAATGGGTGAGGAAATGTCTCTTACTGGACCAAACTTGGTTGGTGAAAGAAACAAGCATTCAAGCATACACAGAGCTGGGAAAAGATATTCAGTGTGTCATAGCTAAATATAAATAATATTATAATATAATAAAATAAAAGGTGGAACAGATTGTTTAGCATAAGGAGTTAGCACATGTTGCAACAAACCATTCAAGGTAAAGTGGACAGCTAACACCACTACAGCTGTAGAACAAAGGAGAGTTAATAAGTTACAGATTGTTGTAATGAACCATAAAACCAGTGTCTTTATTAAGTCCGCGAGGTTTAGCGCCTAACAAAGTTATGACTAATTCCCAGACTCGTCTTTTGAAGGTATTGTGCAGGCTTCCTTTCAAGATGAGGATTAAGAGGTCAGCTATTGAGTGATCGCTTTGTGAAAAGTGTTCACCCACAGGCTATTGGGTGCTTTTGTCTTTTTACATTTTCGTGTGTGAATTTGTTCCCGAACATGGTGATTGTCTCGTTTCAAACACTGGGGGAGAGCTGCATAGCTGCTGGCCAGGAAGGAGCCTAGCTCTGAAGGCAGCACCACGGCCAGCATCAGAAGCACAGAAGTAAGGGTGGCATGGTATGGTAACAGGCCCCCCAGGATTCCAGTCCCTCTGCAGAGCTCTATCCGCTATCTTTTTTTCACTGTCAACTGCATTTTTCTGCATGTCCGCTCCCCACCGGATTTGTACCCTGGGCGGCTGCCCCACTCGCCCCACACTGGTAAAATATGTGGCTGTAAACATCTAAATACTAGTAGTAAGCTATTTTTTCAAATAAACTTGTTATGACTGAATGTGTTGTCAATGACAATAACTGCCATAGATTGAAAGTCATAACAAGTTTAAAATTTAAAAGTAAATCATTGCTTGAGCCTTGGCACCTCTTTCATTACCAATTAAGTACTGGCTGTGAAATTTTTGCCTTGGGGTCCCCTGTGCAATGAATTATTTCAACAGTATCATCATTTCATAACCTTTTCCAACACAAAAGCTGGTTTTTCTCAACATATAAGTATCTTTGTATGTCAGAGGAATGTTTATAAATTATTGTTACTTATCTGTAATGCAACATAGTTGCATGTGATACTTTATAAACAAGAAAGAACATGAGGTACCTCTTTCAAGGATCTTATAAAGTAATTAACACTTAACTAAAAACAAGCCAGTGAAACCTTTGGACTAAGTAATCTGGGCATAAAGCATCAATACACTAAATATAACCCATCTGGTATGTTTGAATGTACATGAACACAGTAACATCAACAGATTTTACAAGAAGCAACATTGTTTACAATTTTTTTCAGTTTCTCAAACCTAAACCTGTCCCTTCTGTTTCCTAGAAAATACTATACATGTAAAACCTTAAACCTTTTATCAGGAGTGAATGAATTCATCTCTGAACTACTGTGGTTTATGCAGCTTTCCAAATGGTTTGGTCATGGCTCCTAACACTGGAAATTCTGTCAGCAAGCATGAAAGATCAGTCAAATTCTTCCTTCTCTCTTTTCTTCCAATTTGCTCACACTTAATAGCAAAAAATGTTTACCATCAAGTACCATGGTCAAAAATATTAAGTTTCTTCTGTCCATTTTCAGGAATGTTACCAGCTCTATATTATATGGCTCCTACAATCATAGTAGGAGCATGCCTCACAACAAAGATTAATGCATTTATCCTCACAATATCCCTGTAATGTAGTGAAGAGGTTCCAGCAATTTTCTCCCAATAGAACCTTTCAGAATGGAAGAAACATTGAGGGCAACTACTATATATCATAATTTTAAATCACACACACCATTACAGAAAGAACTTTGCAAGACTGTTTGCATTAATATTCTTCTCAGAAAAAAAATTAAAAGGATTGAACTTACATGAACATTTTTAATCAATGTAAGTATTTTATTATTACCAACTCTCCCTATATTAAGTCAATTTGTTTATATTTGGGAATATTTTTATCTCATTCCTTTAAAAGGAACAACATTTATACAACTATTAACATTGCTAATTCTATATTAACAATAGACCACATATTTCAACAATGTTTTTCTTTAACTCACTTCCATTAAATATACATTTCTGACAACATGACATAGGGTTACCACCCATCCCTTACTTCAAGGAATTGTCTTTTATTTTAATGATTTGTCAATTAGGGTGACCATCTGTCCCTTGTTTTAAGGGATATCCCTAGATTCCCTTATTTCATAAGAGAAGGCTGAATCAAATCTTTGCAGAGCAGCATCAAGCAATGTTTTCAGTGTAGAATTCAGACTGAAGAAACCAATCTTTTAACAAAAACTAACCACAAAGCTTTAAAAAGGGATTTTCCTTTTGCATTGTCCTAAGGTTCATTCAATTGCACATCTGAAATAAAATTCATGGATATGGTTTCTTGTTTGAGACTTTGTTAAAACATGATATAGTCAATTTTTCCCCACTCCAGTCCTCTGTTTTTATACTTGTAACATAGGTAAGGAAATGCTAAGAAGAAATCAGAAAGCTTCTGGAAAGGAAATGGTTCTTTAGTGGCTAACTAAACAGCACATGCTTGCCACACTAGTATGTTTTATCCTAAAGGCGGCTCAGTGAATACTGTGTGCAGGAGAGGGGGTGAGCTTCGAAATATGGTAGCCAGCTCCTTCTTCTAATTTCTTAAAACTTGAGGAATTTATGCTGTCCATTCTTACCTCAAATGCAGCAGAGGAAACAATATTTTTCTTGTGTAAACATATCTGGACAGATTGCAGAAACCTGCTAAATATTGATTCTCGTTAAGAATCCATTAAGGCTGAGCTTGAAATTAAAGTTAATTTCAAATTGTACATATAAGGAGTTTCATAAATTGTTTAAAAAATATCAAAGATATTATGAGTTTTAATACATTTCAGTATAAATACTATTTTAAACAATAAATTGAAGCTTACGATGATTGCAATGTATACTTGAGGGTAGCACAAAAGCACACGTGAGAAAAAAATATACATGGTATTCTGTGGGAAAAGATGTTTCCTTAAAATGTCACTAAAACTAAAGTGTCATCCCTTATTTTTCATGTGTTTTTTTTCCCCTTATTTCTTCTCCAACAAAGATGGTCACTGTACAGGACTACTAGTGATTTGCACAAGGCACGGAGATCAAATGGACTCAATGTCTGCCTTAAGACTGAGAAAACCACAAAATGGTCACATTTCTCCTGTCTGAAAATAAAATCTGGTCAAAAATAATTCTTTATAGTGCTGCAATCACCAAAACTGAGAACTGCATTTGAGTTAATAGTGATGGTGCTATAGATACTCTCCAGGCCCAGAAAAGGCAAATAATCCCCAAAATGTAGGTTCAATGAGTTTCTAAATTAAGTACAAGTATATCTTGTTAGGAATATCAGCATAGGTCAAAAAACCATAGTGTGAAGCCATAGAAAAGTTCTATTTCTACTCAAACGTGATCAGTTTAGGAACCATGTAGAAGAGGATATAACGGTGTAGATTCTGGAGAACGATTTATTAAATTAAAGAGCATTTCAAACTATATTACTGAGTACCGAGACATATAGATATGCAAAGAAAACTGATTCAGAACTGTGTGGTATACATAGGTTACAGGTAAATTTGGTGGTAGAGCTGGTCAAACCATTTCATTACAGATACAATGTCTACCTTACATTGATGGAGATCCAATGAATTAACAGAATTCCTGATTTACTTTGTCACAGTTCAGGTAAAGCTCCCCCTCTTAGATATTCGTCAGGCTGCTGTGTTTAAGAACATAAGAGCCATATTGGGTCAGACCAATGGTGCATCTAGCCCAGTAACCTGTCTTCCAACAGTGACCAATGCCAAGTGCTTCAAAGGGAATCATTAAGTGAGCCATTCCCTGTCATCCACTCCCAGCTTTTTGCAGTCAGAGGCAAGAGAGACCCAGAGCAAGGGACCGCATCCCTGACCATGCTGACTAATAGCAATTGATGGACCTATCCTCCATGATCTCATCTAACTTTTTTGAACCCCATTATAGTTTTGGCCTTCACAACACCAGCTGGCAAGGAGTTCCACAGGTTGCATCCATCCGACGAAGTGGGTATTAGCCCATGAAAACTTATGCTTCAATACTTTTGTTAATCTTTAAGGTGCCACAGGACTCTTTGTCGCTTCTGCAGATCCAGACTAACACGGCTACCTCTCTGATTCTTGACAGATTGACTGTACACTGTGTGAAGAAATACTTCATTCTGTTTGTTTTAAACCTGCTGCCAATCAATTTCATTGGGTGACCCCCCTAGTTTTAGTGTTATATGAAGGAGTAAATAACACTTCCTTATTCACTTTCTCCATAATTCATGATTTTATATATGCCTGTCATATTTTTTTAGTCACCTCTTTTCCAGCTAAAAAGTCTCAAAACTTCTAATCCCTCTTCATAAGGAAGCTGTTCCATACCTTTAATCATTTTTGTTGCCCTTTTCTGCATCTTTTTCAATTCTACAATATCATTTTTGAGATGGGGTGAGCAGAAATGCATCTAATATTCAAGGTATAACTCTACTATGGATTTATATAGTGGCATTATGATATTTTTGTCTTATTATTTATCTCTTTCCTAATGTTTCCTAACATTCTGTTAGATTTTTGACTGCTAATGCATATTGAGTGGATGTTTTCAGAGAACTATTCATAATGACTCCAAGATCTCCTTTTTGAGTGGTAACAGCTAATTTAGATCCAATCATTTTGTATATACAGCTGGGATCATGTTTTCCAGTTTGCATTACTTTGCATTTATCAACACTGAATTTCATCTGCCATTTTGTTGCCCAGTTACCCGATTCTCTGAAAGCCTTTTTAAACTTCAGACTGCTTTGCACTTTACATGAAAACCTCTTCTCTCTACTGCAAGTTTAGTTAGCCATGATAATTTTAATGGACAATGAGGCCACAGAACTCTACCATCAAGAGATCCCCTCCAGCAACTCCTGGAATGACTTGTCACTCTTAATAGACCACCCTCATTCCCACTTTCAATTTCTCATGTAATATTTTCTAAACAGGGACAAGCATATGTATCCTTTCAGACATATTTAGCTTCAGTCATAATACATAATGTACTGTACACTTTATCCATCATAGACTTTTACAATAATTTCAGGCTGTGCACACATACCACAGTATATATTGTCACCTCACCCTCCCCGAACAACATTCTTTTTCTGATAGATAATTTTGCTTCTGCCTCTTCATACAAGGCCCAATACAAACATAACGGGAAATCACTGGCTGTTTATTTATACTACACATTCTGTTCAAAATTTCTTTTATAGTATATCAGAGACACCGCCTAATGATACAGTGAACTAATTTCTGGAACCACCTTCTAACTTCAGTTTTAGGAGCTGCAGAAAGAGGTGTAAGAGACATACTTCTTCCTAAGGGTTAAATTATGCTCTGTAGGCATGGTCCTAAATTGGAAGGAGCATGGATGAACACAAATCCACAAGAAGCACCAGAAGTACAAAGACTGCTATAACCATTTGTAGTAACATATTATTCCTTACTATATCGTACGGAGGACCAGATGATCCCAATCCCTCCACATCTACTTTGGGGCACCATCCACTTCAAATGTCTGGCAAATTCCATTTGGAGAGATTACATTCCGCCTGCATATATTCCCTTTGCAATTCCATCTGAACTCAGTGCACGTCACTATTAGGTAGTGTTGCTGTGTGCTGTTAAACAATTGCCACCTTTACCATACAAACAGTTGCATTTCAGGGCTGATGAAGTGATCTTTACACCAGTATATAGCTTCTAAATTGCTCTGCGGTTCTTCCAATTAAAAAAAGATATATATGGCAACACTATAATCAAGATCATTTACACTTTTGTCTTAGCAAACATGGGGTTGTGCTTTTGCTAAGACCTAAGCAGTTACAACAGTAGTACTTTCCCTCAGTTTTCCCCGGGGTTGTATGAACTTTCCTAGAAGGGGTCAGAGCACCCCTAAGAAGGCCATCCTCACAGTCTGAAAATCTCTGGACTAGAATATTTCCTTTATCAGAGAGCAAGAATTGCTCCTCTGTCCTTATCAGGTTTCAGATTTTATCATTTCTTGGTATCTTTCCTGTTCCCCCTTTCTTCCTCTGGTTACTCTGTTGGGTAATTCATCTCATTATTCACCTCAGCATAGAGCACAATTCACTTGCTGGAGGATTCTCTGCACTTTGAAGTCTTTAAATCACAATTTGAGGACTTCAGTATCTCAGATATAGGTTAGGAGTTTACTACAGGAGTGGATGGGTGAGATTCTGTGGCCTGCATTATGCAGGAGGTCAGACTAGATCATCATAATGGTCTCTTCTGACCTTAAAGTCTATGAGTCTATAATTGCGTAAAGTATTTTCAGATCCTAAACTGGGAAACATCTTGAAAAATAAAGTAGTAGCTATACAAGTAGTACATTTATAAAATGAATCCTGGTATCCTCAAGATCTTTATTTAATGTGAAAGAATTTGTTATTACTGCTATAAACTACTACGTCCACAATTCTTTCCCAAGAAACATTTCTTAGATGAACTCACAACTAAATAGGAGCACTACTGGAATTAAAAGCATAAAGCAATCTCTTAAAAGCAAAACAATACATCGCCCAACATTTCATTATTATGTCTCTGTAATATTCCAATTAAACCAGAATAAAGCGATATAATAAATGTTCGGCTTTACCCTCATAAAAGCTTGAAAGCAGAGAACTAGTTCATTGGAGTGATATCACTAACCCAGTCCAGCTACTTGAACTAAAATCATTCTATATGTAATTAGTTTCATCCATTAAATTAAAAAACAAATCAAAGGAGGCAAGGATCGCTGAGTTCTTTTCATGGTTATCGCCTGACATTTAAAATAGCTCTTTTCAGCCATTATAAATGGCAGACATGACTTGCAAAATTTGCACTATGGTTATACTGCCCCACAGTTCAGACTATGGAATTGTGAATAGCAATGCAAAAGGCTCCTAGTTTGCATTAATATAATCTTTCACATGCAAGAACTTTTAGTTCCCACCTTCAGAGTCCATGTAGAGTGTTACGGCTTGGCACTTTGGTGCACCCTGCTATTCATACTCCTGTACTCCAAACTGTGGGGCAGTATAGATAAGACCACAGATTGAACCAGGCAATACCAAAGTAACAACAATGCAGTACCTTTGTCTGTGCTGCACAAAGCAGTTCTTTAAATGACAAAATTCAATAACCGCATTACTTAAATAACTTCCCTGCATGCTGGATTACATTAACATTTAAATCAGTAGTTGGCCAGCTATACTATACAGTTATCAATGTTACTAATTCAGCACACTTTATAGCTATGGTGGTGTCTGAATTAAATTAATGCTTAAATAGAAGTCAGAAAAAGAACTAGACAGAAAAGAACGATAAAGCTGTTTTGAAGGTCCCTTGACTTTTTCTGCAATATATTTGACTAGTTTAAAAAAAGTATTTTAATGTATAAACTTGATAAAATTACCTATATATGCCTTGAGATTATGATCTTGATCCTACTAAAATCAGTTAGATACAAAAATATCAAAGGATATAATGGACAAAATATTTTGGGAACTATATAATGATCATTATCGTCTGTCAAAGGTCATTCACATTTTAGGATTCATAACCCCCCAAAGATGACACACAAATTAGTCCTTCAATGATCCCAGTATTTTTGTCTTATCACCTAGTCCATTAAGCCATTACACATTATTCTCCAAGTGAAAAAATGATTTCTAGCATCTGTTCTCAATCTGTTATTCCATAATTTCCATATATGCCCCATGTAATTCATTATTCTTATCCATAAAAATATAAATATGTCTGACTTTATCTAGAGTATATAAACATTTTTTAAAATTGTAATTAAAGGAATAGCATCAAAATTAATAGCCCTAACAGATAATTTTTTGCACTGGGCCCTTTTGACCCAGGAAAATGCATTGGTTCCTCTATATTAGATTTGTGACATGGATAACATTTAAACTACTCTCTGGAGTGACCTCTATTACAACAAAACAAGGACACTGGGTTCCTTTCTTGCCATTGTGCAGTCTTTTCATTCTGACTGACTGACTGACTATTCTTACAGGAGGAAAGATATTAAAATGAAGAAGAATATGCCACTGAATGTCTTGAGAGTACAATCCTAATATATTCAGTATCCTACAAGAACTGGTCAGGCAGAGAAACGGACATTGTGATATGCCAATCTGTTCATAACATATGTAAATCTGCCTCCACAAACCAAAACACATGTAGGTGAAACATTAGTCAACAGGAGCTAAAGCATCCGTAAGTCTACTTTTCATCTTTCTCTGCAGACGTATATATTTATGATTTTTAGTCAATCTTCATAGCTAATTTCCTCCCACAAGACACGCTTGTCAGCTTTTCTTTTATATTTTCAACTGCTGCTATAATTTAAATCTCAAGAAAAATATCTGTTTACATTTCAGACTTACTCAAAATTTAACTCAACCATTACAAATCTTTTAAATATAGATATATATGTATAGATATAGATATAGATATATTCTACAGATATATCCCAAGGTCATCTGTGTGGAATGCTAGAAAGCTTGCATTGTCAAAAGTTGTCACAATAGTTCTCTGACAGTGCCTATTCACTCAGAAAAGAGGTGGGAACTTAACTCATGAGGTAAATTACAGAGAAAAGGCATCTTATAGTTTTCACATGCATTAGCAGGTGTATTTAAACACAATGGGGGAGTGTACCAACCTGACCTACCAACTCACATGAAAACTACTAACTGCCTTGTCTCCACCAGGATTTTACCACATGTTCTTTAACATGTGGTAGCTAATATAACTTAAGAACACACCTTTTTCCTAGTGAACACAAGACCTAAATATTTCAGAGCAGTTTTACACTAGTGAGGCTACCGCGACAAAATATTAAAAGTAACAGGAAAAAGGTGAGGATGAGATTGTGGGTATCCTGGTTGCACAGAGAGAGACTGTGGATAAAAAGACACCTGGTAACAGTACAGAGAGGGAGAAATATACATGAGGTCAAGTCAAAAAAAATCTAGTGGCACAGAAAAAAAAGAGGAACTCTAAAATTAAGTGTCAAAAAACTGACAGAGCAGAAAGGGAGAATAAAAAAATCATAAATGATGTGGCCCTTGAAGCAGATAGTGAGACAAACTACAAGGAAGGTGAAAGAGATTAGGACAATAGCATTACACTGGTCCAGCCAGGTAGGGGGTCTTTGAATCTTAAATACTCTTATGTTTTCTTCTTCACCTCACGTTATTAGAGGTAGATTATGTGGGGCCAAACTCTGCCACCTTCACTTAAGTTGAGCAGTATCTTCTTTATGATTAGTCTAATTAAATTCAATGGCCCTACTTTGGATGTGAAGTGCTAACAGAACTCGAGTAAGGATAGCAGAATTTGGCATGAATTTCCCATGATAACCAGTCATTTTATCATTTCAGAACAGAATCATCTCTAAATAAATTTAAACAAAACTGCATGTATAACATGAGAAAACTGGTATCTCCAGGGCAGAATGCAGAGATGATGAGCCTAAATTTCTATATGTCAGACAAACTGAGCAATTAAAAAAAAAGCCAAAAAACTGAAACCCTGAAAAGGCTATCCCGCCTTTCCATAGAGACCAGGTGTATACTGTATACCAGTCTAAATCTGAGTTTTTAGCTTTTGTTTTGTAAATACTTGTATGCACCTGGAGAAACTCACCATTTAGGGTGAGTTTTTTCCTCTTTCATTGAGAGCTGATTAGACAAAGTGTCTATTACTTCAACATATTGATTTATCAGTTAACATTTGCTGTGTATCATTACAGCCCACTGATTCTGTTGGAGCACTGTCTCCAAAGTAGGAGAGAACTGCTGGGAGGGAGGCACTGGAGGTTGCATCAGCTGGCAACAGATCCTAAGGGATCATCTATCAGCTGTCCCAATTCCTAAAATCTGCCTCCCCTCTCCCCCCTAAAATTTCTTCCCTCTGCTTCTTGCAGGGGAGTTAAAGACAATCTCTGTTATTTGTGTCCCTTAGGTAATGCAAAGAGAATGGAGCAAGATCTCTCCCTCCATCTTGATTAGGAGAAACATTTCAAAGTGCATGGATTCTCGCTAAAATCATGACTGCTAATATAGGAAATGAATACTTGCTGTATTATCTGAGTAACCCATCAGATAGGATTTGCTCTCCAAATGCAAACATAAAATGATACATAATGAATGTGACTTACCGGGCCAAAAGCATTACTGTCAAAGCTGTGCCCGTGATGATCACCTTCCACCCATATATGGCCATGTGGAATTTTCACATACTTGTTTTTGTACCCTATGGTTCTAAAAGACAGATGCAACAACAATTAGCAGTATAAAAATATAAATACACACGAGTCAAAAAATTAAATAACTATAGCCCATTTTTGTTCAGAAAGTCCTCTTATTTATTACCTTGGGGCCTGATCCTGCAAACAGCTAAATGAATGCAAAATTTTACTGCTTGTGAATAGTACCATTGACTTCAGTATGCCAACTACATGAGAAGAATTAAACACATGTGCTAGTGTTTCCAGTATTAGGTCCTTCTTTATTATTATTTATTTTCTTTTCGCAAACACTCTTAAGACCGCAAGAAACAAAGAAAACGTACAATAATGTATGAATAAGCATACAATCAACTTTTTTCCATAATCATTAGTATGAACTCTTTGAAGCATCACATTTTCACTCCAGTAAAATTCAGGTTATCATATGTTCTACTTAAATATGAAGATATTTATTTCCTATGTGCAGATACAAATTTTCTATGTGCAGTGCGATGTTTGCACCATCTTATTTAGAAAAACTAATCAGACAGCTCTGCACTGGCCACAGATTTAGCATTTAGACTCCTGCAGTCATATGGCCTTGAGTTATAATCTCCTCAAATTTCATAAGCTAAACAGGATTGACTTGGGCAGTCCTGAGCTGTAGGAAGGGCTACATGTGGTTCAAGAGGGGTCACACTTTTCTGCAAGTCAATACTGAACTAGTGTCCCAGGATGAGACTGGGAAGCACCACGTTACTAGATGTGTCAGTTCTGGATGAAAACAAACCCAAGAGCCTGAATACAAAAAATTGTTACAGTTCATTTATGGAATTTAACAACAATTTTCAACATCTTTCACAATTCCTACCTGCCAGTACCACACATAGGGTTGCCAACAATCTAACTGTACAAAATCAAACACTCTAGCCCCACCCCTTCCCTGCCCACTACATTCCCCCTCCTTCGCTGGCTCGCTCTCCCCCAAACCTCACTCACTTTCACTGTGCTGGGGTAAGAGGATGGTGTGCGGGAGGAGATGAGGGCTGCACCTGGGAGTGTGGGCCCTTGGGTAGGGCTGGGGATGAGGGTTTGGAGTGCAGGAGAGAGCAACCATACATCTCTATTTTGCAGGGATGTTATGAGGGTAATTTCTGTTTGTGATGGTCTGAGATACTAAGGTGTGCTGGGAAAAAAAGTCCATAAATCTGTACATTAAAAGTTTTCTCAATTTTTCTGGCTTCTGCTTCTAGCTGCTGGATGACAGTGTACTTCTTTCTGCTACATTGAAAAACCCATTGTTAAATATTTCTTCCCCAAGTAGTTACTTACAGACTACAATAAAGTCAGCCCTTAACCTCTTTGTTAAATTAAACAGATTGAGCTCCTTCAGTCTACTGCTAGAAGTCATGTTTTATAATCCTTTAACCATCCTCATGGCTCTTCTCTTTCTGAATTATGAGCACCAGAACTGGACATTGTATTTCAGCAGCGGTCACACCAGCGCCAATTAGAAAGGTAAAATAATCTCTCTACACCTCCTCAAGATTCCCATTTATGCATCCAAGCATCACATTAGGCTTTTTGGAACCTGCATAACACTGGAAACTCGTGTTCAGGTGATTATCCACCACTATCCCCCAATCTTTTTCAAATTCACTGCTTTCCAGGATAGAATCTTCCATCCTTAAGTGTAACCTACATTCTTTGTTCCTAAGATTATACATTTACTTTTTGCCATTTTAAAACACATATTACTTGCTTATGCCCAGTTTACCAAGCGTTCCAGATCTCTCTGAATCAGTGACCTTCATTATTTACCATTCCCCCAATTTGGGTGTCATCTGCAAACTTTATGTTTTTTATGATTTTAATGTCGTTTTCCTGATCATTGATACAAGTGTTAAATAGCATAAGACCAAGATCTGATACCTGTGAATGTCCACTGGAAATACACCTGCTCAATGAGATTTCCCAATTACAGTTACATTTTGAAATCTATTGGTTAGCCAGTTTTTAATCCATTTATTGTGTGCCATTTTACATCATTCTAGTTTTTTAATCAAAATGACTTCAAGAAACCACCATAAAAACCTCAAGAATATCCTCTTTTATTATGATTAGCACACCTTGAGAGGGAGGGGAAAACAGCTTTTCCAATATGTATCAACACAGAAATGTAATCTGATTTGTATGGGTAGATCTTACACCTGCACAGAGTCCCACCTACCTCAGTGGGGCTTGCATAGGTACGGCAGTGCAATCAGAGACTGCAGGGATCTAGTGCAAAAGGCAAGATGTCACAGGCGCTGACTTTTCATTGTAGTGGTGGCTCTGCCCAGGCCCACCCCTTCCCTCAATGCCATAGCTCCGCCCCACCTCTTTCCACCCGACTCCACCGCCACCCTTTCCTGCTCCCTCCCCTGAGCGTGCCATATCCTCGCTCCTCTCCCCCTCTCCCAGCCTCCTACACATTGCAAAACAGCTGACTGCAGTGCACAGGAAGCACAGGGAGGGAAGGGGAGGTGCTGACTGGTGGGGCCTGCTGGCGGGCAGGAGGCACTGGGGTAAGGGGGAGGTGCTGCTAGTGGGTGCTCAGCACCTATCATTTTTTCACCATGGGTACTTCAGCCCCAGAGCACCCACAGAGTCAGTGCCTGTGAAAGCTGTTACAGTTTATAAGAGTTATAGCTGGTCTTTCTTTTTACTTCTAACAATATTCAGTGCAGAAAAATTTCTGCTCCTAAAGTAAGACAGAAAAAAATCTTTGCTACTGTATGTAAAAGGATTATGGACATTGTAGTCGTTAAAAGGAAATAATCTGCAAAATTCTCACAAAAATAAAAATATTAAATGAGGTTAATGATGTCATGGTTCTGGGGTACCCAGAACAGAGGTCCCCTTGTTACTCCCTGCTTCCAGTATGAGGGAATCTTGCCTGTGCCTGGCTGGGTGTCAACTCCCTAACATCACCAGCTTTTCAGCCACTTAGGCACTCTTTTCTGGACTATTCGAGCCCTACCTTTTCCTAGAATAATAAGCACAGCCCCGTCTTAAATCATTCCTCTGATTTCCAGTTCCTAACATTGGCTACTCACGGAACTCCCAAATCCTCTGCCCCCAAGGGAGCTGTATACCTCAGTTTACTAGTTCTACCTTAAACCACCAGTCCTGTATAACACACAGCACTCGTGAGCACTTATCATAAAACAAAAAGTTAATTTACGAAAGAATACAGACTTAACTAGAAACAAGAGTATGGTGGAAACAAATGTTTACAATATCAAATAAAATAATAAAGTGTAAACCTGAGTCTACACTTAATAGTTATTTTCCTATCTAATAAGGTAGGTTGCCTCCCTCCTCCTCCAGCCCCCCAAAGTTTCATTCTGCTGCCAAGGTAGCTGACTTCACAGGAACCAGGATCCAGTTTTTCATGGATCACCTCACTTCTGAAGATGCTGCCTTAGTGAAAGGATTCAAGAACTTCTCCCTCCCGAGTGTTTAATGAAACAGTCTTCTGTTTCTATTCATAGACAAGGGCAGACCTTGCTCTTTTTGTAATGTTTTTTATTTAACCTCCCAAGTGGTTTTGACTGTTTGCAAACCCAAAAATTGGAATAAAGTTTATTTGTACCTTTCATTATGTGCATTAATAGCAAGTTATAACAGTAAATTTATGTTAGTGTAAACTGGACCATCCATTATTTAATGCTGCTTTTAATTTTTAAGATAATTTCATTGTTGAATTACTGTGCAACAAATCAATAAATCGTTCCTGCAAGCAAGCTGGGCCATGGAGTTCAGAAATCCACATTTAGATAATGACATCTGTTAGGTTTTACTTACTTTTGTGAAGAAGGGTTTCAGATTTCTTAAGAGCAAAAATGAATTGTAGGCATATTTCTCCCCTCTCCCCTGCATCACCACCATTACCACTATCTCCTAAAGTCTAGCACATTTCCCACAATTAAAATTAGTCAATTCATTGTTGACTCTGCTGCTTTCTCACATGAACTTCATGGGAATTAAACACCGCTTTGCTATTAAGTAACAGTGAGGAGACCACTTGTATTAGATTGTTGATGAGGCTCTCTCTCCAAGTACATCAAAACACCATTCACACATTTCACTAGCTAAGCATTTTGGGCATATATAGTGAAAAAAAAACAATTCCCCATTTGTATTTTCATATAATCACGCTAGGCAGAGTCACTAACTTACAACAGCGTTTCCAAGCAAAAAAATAGAAGGTGCAGATTCCAGTAAACTTCTGCAGGAAAGTGCAATGAAGTTTCTAGATTCAATGCCACACAAATAAAAAGTGGATAATTATGATAGAAACTGACTCTAAAAACTGGAAGGCTGTAAGCAATAGCTCTGTCTCTCAAACACAAACAAACAAAAAAAACCCTCCAGTAATTAAGAAAAAAGGGACTTGAGGCACTATTATATTTAGTAATAATTTGTTTTTGTCCTCTGTCCTTGACTTGTTTTACAAAAAGTCCATTGAATGAGCTTTCATTCTGACTTCTGCAAATAATGCATGTGGCTGGTCCTCTTCCTTAGTTAAGAATTAATATTACTCTAATTGTGCACATTTTCTGAAATCTTCACAGCTTTGTGAGCTCTCAGATACAAAGCATTTAATTTACAGTTAATATTATGTCTCAGTGAATTCTTAGGAATACAACTAGCTTAAATAATTACTTATTCAGAATTTGTTAACTTAGTAATCAACTCATTTATGGGCTAACAATTAGACTTATCATTCTGGATGCAAGAACATCACTCTTTACGAACAATACTCTTAATTTCTGAAGGCTTACATCTTGAAATGGGAATAAAGAAAGAATTTATTTTTCCAGCATCACAGTCCCTTGGGCATCTCAGAGACACAACATGGGAATACATAGAATGAAGATACTACTGTGCTCAGATGCTAAGATGGAGGTACTCAGAGATGTGATGGGAGCCATATAAGACTATGTTTATACTTCAAATGCTATAGCAGTAGGGCTGCAGCTGTGTTGCCATAGTGCAGTGGTTCTCAACCTTTTGACCACTGTGGGCCACATATATGGCTCTCTCTGTTATGTGGGCTGCATCTACACAATATATATGCTACCTGTATGGCCTTGAAGATATCACATGGGCCACAGCTGTGTGCTGATTGGGCCGCAAGTGTCCCGTGGGTTGAGAACCACTGCTGCAGTGCTTTGGCGTAGAGACTCACTACACTGACAGGAGGGGTTCTCCCATTGCTGTAGTTAATCCACCTCTATGCAACACAGTAGCTAGGTCAATGAAAGAATTTCTTCCATTGACTCAGTGCTGTCTACAGTGGGGCTTAGGTTGGTATAGCTATATCTCAAGGGTGTGGATTTTTCACACCCCTGAGAGACAGGGGTATGCTGATGTAAGTTTTTAGTGCAGGAATAGATGAATAATGGAGAGATTCAGATCTCTCGCAGTTCGATAGTGGAAACATATGCTGCTACTACCTACATATTATCAAACCTCTCACTTTTACAGGTTAAGATGTTAGCCTCACCATTTCTAAGATGTAAATACAAAAAAAAATGTAAGTTGTTATGCTGAGGACACTCATCCTATTTAGAAGTCTTGGTAATTTTTAGCATCACAGAATTTTTTGAAAATAATTTGTTTAAGAAATTATTATGCAATCACAGGAAACCGAGGCTACATTTCTAATCCAGCATAATGTTTTTCCTTCTCTCAGATGATTTAATAGTTAACAGATGCTCTTATACCTATCCCTTGGCTGAGAAGTAATTTCAGTCTTGACAGTCAAAAATGAGCTCTGTATGATATTCTAGCCACCTGTCTACAAAGAAAGAGGAATCTGCTTTTTTAGGGCTTGCTGTGAGTGCCAGAGAGAGAGACTTGGCTGAGATAAATTAGATGAGGAATGATTACCTTCAGTTTGATGTGACCTTGAGAAATCAGAAAGCCTTCACAGTCTCTGTACCCTGGGGTGTCATCAGGGGACAGACACTGCATGAATAAGTCCCTCTGTATACACAAAGTGGTTCTCAACCAGGGGTACACGTACCCCTCGGAATACACAGTGGTCTTCCAACTAATCTAGATATCCACTAATCTAGATATTTGCCTAGTTTTACAACACGCTACATCAAAAGCACTAGAAGGGTGACCAAATGGCAAATGTGAAAAATCAGGATGGGGGTAATCAGTGCCTAGATAAGAAAAAGCCTCAAATAACAGGACTGTCCCTATAAAATCGAGACATCTAGTCATCCTAAGCACTAGCAAAGTCAGTACAAATTAAGAATTTTTACAGATAATGACCTGTGTATACTTCTCTATATACTATACACTGAAATGTAAGTACAATATTTATATTCCAATGGATTTAGTTTAGAATTATTTCTTAAAAATAAGAAAATAAGCATTTTTTCAGTAATAGTGCGCTGTGACACTTTTGTATTTTTATGTCTGATTTTTTAAGCAAGTAGTTTAAGTGAGGTGAAAAATAAGGGTGCACAAGACACATCAAACTTCTGAAAGGGGTACAGTAGTCTGGAAAGGTTGAGAGTCACTGCAGTAGGTAATAAACAAATGCAAACTCCTCTGTAACAAAGGCAATCTGTAATGTATTTTTAGGGCAATTCCTCCTGTGGTCAGATAAGGGAAGGACCTGGGTGGCGCAGAGCTGCTATGGTCACTCATACACCTTCTTCCCTATATTAGTAGTGGAGCATAGCTACACAAAAACAAGCATGGCCAGAGTGCCCCAGTAACCTCTGGTCACTGTAACAGCTGGGGCCACAGGCTGATGGTGCAAATCAAACCAGCCTCACTGTATTCGCCAATCAATATCTTCCCCCATTGTTTCCCCAAGAACCCTTGACATTCTCTGTGATAGTTCCTTTTTCTTTGCTATTGTTTCGTTTCCTGCTAATTTACCCCTGAGGTCTTGTCTAAGCTACAAAGTTTTGTTGGTAAAAGTTTTGTTGGCAAAAGCTTTGTTGGCAAAAGCTGCCAAACCAAAGTGTACTTAATAGTTATATATATTATAATAGATATTTCCATCTCTCTAGATAGTGGGTTTTGGGGCAGCTGGAGTTGGGGGTAAAAAAAGGAGGAGGAGTGAAATGTTTAGAAGATCATATATGGCACTCTGGATGTTTTTATTATTATAAATACATTCTACTGAGAATAAAGTTGCATAGTAAAGAAAAAAATTAAATAACTTCACGTTTATGCTAACTTAATTAAGCACTGGAGAATTAAGCACAAGAGAAAACATGCAATTTTTAAGGACGAGGTGGGCTTGCAAAATCAAACATCTGGCTTTGGGCTCTAGAGCGTTGTTGCCAGTGCCCTTACAGCATTACATATACTGTTCCTGAGTCAATAATATGCACCTATTGCACCAACACAATGCAACTGAGACTTTTGGAGTTTTGATCCCTTCCTCTAAGCTCTTGTAACAGATATCTAGCAAATCTTTGCAAATTCAGTCAGGGTTTTAGTCACCACCAATGAAATAAAAAAGAAAATTAGTTAACAGGAAACACTGATGGAGCAAGGTATTGTATTAAATCTCCCATATTGTACAGCCTGATGGTTAGAGCAGTCCCACATGCCCATACCTCCCTTTCCAAACAGAAAAGCTCAGGTTTGGGTCCAAAAAACAGACATGCCAGCAATGGAATGTTGTAGTTTCACATTGGAATGAAGTAACACCAAAGTCTGAAACTTCAAAAGTTGCTGTGAGTCTGGAATTGTCACCTCTGGTCAACTCTATAAATAATCATGGATAGCTCAGAGTAAAGGAAGTGCAGTTGTCTGGAACATCTTTTACCTTCCACAGCCGATGGATCAACCCACCAGCTTACAATGCTATATCCGTAAGCTAAGCAAAATCTCAATGTAGAAACAGTGGGTGAAATCCTGGCTGCACAGAAATCAAAGCCAATGGGTGTTTTGTCATTATGGGGCCAGAATTTAATCCAACATACAGTTAAGCAATTTATACAAAAGTATAACATACATAAGCTGTTCATTTTTAAAGGGTTAGAGAAGAATTGAAGGATATAAGCTCATATAAACACAAAATGAAAACAGACCTATTAAATCATGTCACGTTAGTTTCCGAGTGTGGTAGTTGTGTATGGTGGTGATTAAAGCACTACCCTGTCACTTTTAGACATTTGTCTTAACATTCTGAAGATACTAAAATGAAAACGAGTTAGGTGATCTCATCTGCTTCCCAGTAAATATAGTTACCTATGTCACTGAACCATCATAGAGTTACTGCAGAACAAACAGAATACATTTATTATTTTTCTGAAGACAAGTCAGCTGGAAAAAATATTCAACTTAAAGCTAAATTAAAAGTCAAACAGAGCAATAGATTGTAACATGCATTATATTTTATTGTTTATTATGTCAATTTTACTAATAAAACTCAGTCTCTACAATTAAAAGTCCATAGTCTCATGGAATACAACTAATATGTTTTGTTTTAATTCCAGTTATATAATACTGTTGTCATAACATTAAGATGAAAGCATTGCCTCTAAAGTAACTGGGCATACAGGATTTCCAGCCAACCATATTTTAATTTTATGGAGAATGGGAACAATAAAAACATTTTGACAACAAAATGATTTCTGAGAAGTTTTTTTCTTCCACAAATATTTTTTCCTTCTAGAATCAGAAGGGTAGCCATGTTAGTCTGGAATTGCAGAAGTGACAAAGAGTCCTGTGGCACCTTAAAGACTAACTAAAGTATTAGAGCATAAGCTTTCGTGGGCTAATACCCACTTCGTCGGATGCATCCTGCATTATTATTATTATTATTATTATTATTATATTATTATTAGCCCACGAAAGCTTATACTCTAATACTTTAGTTAGTCTTTAAGGTGCCACAGGACTCTTTGTCACTTTTTCCTTCTAAAATATCAAGTGGACTAATGCACTCAGGAATGTTAAACACCTTTCTACTAAAGCTCTTTTGCATATGCCATTAATCTAATGCCTTCAGTCTACATGAGACTATTTGCCACTTTCATTAAAAATGGCAAAAATGATATAAAAAGTGAAGAATGTCAGGTATTCTGCCTAAAGAGATTGCCCATAGCTCAGCGTCATAGCCGCTATAACAGCTGTTATAACAGAGAAGGAGATGGCAAAGAAAAAAAAGTCAGAAGGAGCAAGGGGAGGATAATATGGTCTACAATGAAGGACAATGATAGAAAAAGTGATCTCTGCTATGAGGAGGGACCAGAATTGATCTGGGCGTCCTCATCACTCAGTGTCTCCAACAAACTATGCTGTCCGCTATCTGAACTGAGAAGTATCTGAGTCAGACTTACGATAGGAAAGGAAGCACTGTGTCTTGACTCCTGTTCAGCCTTAATAACATTTTACACAGAAATTTGCCCAAGTTCCTATTCAAGGCTAATTCCATAACAGAACTGATTTAAACTCAATTAGTAGTGCCAGGTTTGGAGAGAGTCAAGACTGAAATAAACTGAATGTTGTGGATTAGGTATGAAGTGTCATCAGGAGAGTCATGGGGGAAGTTTGCATGATACTGGGAAAACCAGACACTATACATTACTGAGCACAATTCAGAAAAACATTTTAACATTTCACAAAAACATTAAACTGAGGGGTTGGGGACAATAAGCCTTTGCTGTCTTGTCTGTGTGTAAATCCTATCAAATGACTAAAATAAGTTATTCCTCATGTTAAAAGAATAATTCATATTCTGCCAATATGCAGCGAGAGGGATCTCCTACAGAAACGGCTATCCACTTATAGATAAAATTAGGTCAATTTAGTATCCTCAACCTTTCTCCCATGCTTACAATGAAGCCCTATGGCTGCCCTTATAATATATTAAAAAGTTTCAACAATCATTCCTATAACCGCTGACTTATGTTAATGGATTAAATGTTTCTAGAATGAATTGGATGAATGCATTTTTGGCCTACACAGGTGCAAGTCCATTGACTTACTGGAATTTCTTCATCTTATGCCCTACTAGAAAGGTATCAATTTAATACTGCACACATTAAATGGATTAAAAGCTGGCTAACTGATATAAGTCTCTAAATGAAACTGTAAACAGGAGAACCATCAAACTGGTATGTTTCTAGTGGGGTTCTTGGCCTGAAACTATGTAACATTTTTATTAATGACCTGAAACAAATAAAATCATCATTGATAAAGTCTGGAGGCAACATAAAAATTGGGGCTAAATAATTAAGAGGACAAGTCACTACACAGAGCAATCTGGATCACTTGGTAAACTAGGCTCAAGCAAACAATATGCATCTTAATATTGTTAACTGTAAATGTACATTTCTAGAAACAAAGAATGTTTGATGATGGATAACTCTATCCTGGGAAGCAGTAACTCTGAAAAAAAGATTTGGAAAGTTATGGTGGATAATCAGCTGAATATGAGCTCTTATTGTGATGCTGTGGCAAAAAAGGGCTAATGGGATCCTAGGGTGTATAAACAGACGTGTCTTGAGTATGACTAGAGAGATTATTTTTACACTACTTTTTTGGCACTGGGTGACCACTGCTGGAATACTGTGTCTAGTTCTGGTGTCTGCAATTTAGAAGGATGTTGATAAATTGGAGAGGGTGTAGAGAACAGCATGAGAAATGACTGAAAGGATTAGAAAACATGCCTTATAGTGATAAACTAAACAGATTGAGCTCTGTGAATCTAACAAAGAGAAGGCTAAGGATGACTTGATTATGTCTATAAATGTTACCCATGTGGATACTAATGATGGGCTCTTCAGTCTAGCAGATGAATTTATGACATGATCCAATTATTGGAAATTGAAGATAAAAATATTTTCAGTCTGAATTCGTCTAACAGAGAAAGTAATTAACCATTGGAGCAACTTACCAAGGGTCATGGTGGATTCTTCATCACCGATAAATTTTTAAATAAAAATTGAAGTTTTTGTAAAAGATATTCTCTAGGAATTATTTTGGGAGGTTCTATGGCCTTTGTTATAAAGGAGGTCATGGGCCCTTCTGGTATTGGAATCTATGAATCATGCTGACAATATTGTCTCATTGTTTCCTTGTACTCCCTAATTTGTTTCCATCTAAGTGTAAAACAAGAGGCAACAGATTGTAAGCATTTCCATTTTTTGTTCTGTGTTTTGTACAACACTTAGCACAACAGGATTTAGATTCATGTCTGGGGTTTCTAGGTGCTACAATAACATTACAGCTAATAAATAAAATAAAATATCCTATTTCTTTATTTCCTGGGGTCCCAGAACATTATTCATAAATTTATTATACTGTTTAACATATAGTCATATTCTGATCATTTGTTTCATGGTCAAATTTTCCTAGCTGGCAAACATGGATTGTATCTTTTAAAGCACCCCTTCTCTCTGATTTATAGTTAATAGGTTTAATTTTATCAAACTGCCTTACATTCCATGCCCAGTTTGTGTACCCTTTTATCACAGATCTGACATTGCATGGTAATCTTCTTTTGGGTATCTACTATTTTATTTTCTGGTGTCATTCCACTTTGTCTCCTCCATGTACCATTTACTTCCTGCTACAACCCAAGACTCATTTGATCTTCCAAGAGTGTTACATGAGGTGATACCTTTTGTAGATAACTTTTTGCTTCGTCTTTCATCATTCTGCTACAAGTTTTAATGATGCAATGTACAGCTGGGGCACAGATTTTGCACATGACTTGAAATCCTTTTCCTATATACACAAGAAACCATCATACATTTCCTTAATTGGTGTGGGACTGTAAACAGGGTGCCCTAGTTCTCAGCCATGCACTCTACAGTTTAACTAAAGACTAGGCTATAGAAGCCAAAGCCACTATAGGTTATTTTATAATTACTGCTGTCAGATGAGTTACAGGATCAGGCACCAACCAACAGGGCCAGGAGAAGCTGTATTTTAAAGAACTGACTTCTCTCCAGGTCAGATCGTCTTTATTCATCTTTCAGTTACATTCCATGACACCTTCCTCACTTCTCCCACAACATTTCATTCTGACTCATTCAATTGCATTCCAGCTGAAACTGCTTTCAAGTCAGTTGGCCTGTCATATACAGCACACTCTATGCACAGGGAATCTCACTGTTTCCCACAGCTCTGCTTGCATAAACGGGGAATGTAGCAGGCCTACGCTCTCGGTACACTTCTTCCAGGAAGCAGGGATTCTTCTGCTCTGTTGGCCCAAGAGTTCAACAGTTAGCATTAGAAATTTGGTCACTGTTGAAGCCCCCAGAACCAATCCACCCCTTCCAATACCACCACTCCTCTAACACTGTCATTCTTGCCCTTCCTACACCATCCCTTTTACACTGTATCCCCAACTCTTAGAACTACCTCCTTTTCCCTGTATGTGTTTCTATCCTTTCCAACACAGATATCCTTCTCAATATATGCGTCTCCTCCACTCCAATACACCCCTCAACCCTTGTTAGAGAAAAGCAGCATTGGTTACTACATGCAAATGGTACAGGGGGAGCTCTGCTGATTTGGATTTACAATGGCACAGCTGGAGGCAGAATTTGGCCCTTTATTTCCAGATTTGTTAGACAGATGCTACGAGATCAATACTAATGGGGTATTGTGGAATGCTTATGTCAGGACCCTATTTCTTTCAATGCACAATAATTGTTACATGTATGTAACACTACTGCATGCTTTCATTTAAAATGGATGAAAGAACAAATTAAAGTTGCTGTTTATATATAATGTGCAATATGTTAATATTGAATAATACGCACTATATTATGCAATCTAAAGATGTAAATGGAGTATGTGAATAAAAGTATTTCTACATGTATTTATACATGAATCTCTCACTGCTATTTGAGTTACTGAAGTTATCTTATTCTACTGATGTGCACATTCCCCTACTCAAAAGAACTACCAGTCTCCTTTATTGTAAAATATCATTTTTAAAGACAGTAATTTTCTATAGAAAAATAGCAGCAATTCACCTTTAAGAATCAGCTAATTTAAATGGCTAATGTGCCTGCAAATTCAGCAAAAGAAAAATAGAACACAATAAAAGTCATCTCTCTACTATGCTTATTCTTTTACTTGCAAATCTTTATTGCTTCATGGACAATGCCATACCCATCTTTCCAGTTCTGATTATGCAAATCATTCTTCTTGCCATTTATTGATGAAAAGTACCACTTATCATACCTATTCACATTAGGAATTAACATGCAAGATTTATTATTTTTTATTTCAATATTATTTAACACTATAGTACAATATTGTGAAAAAAACGGTTACTCGCCTTCTCATAACTGTTGTTCTTCAAGATGTGCTGTTCATGTTCATTCCAAGCAGGTGTATGCACACTCGTGCATGCATCAGGAAGATTTTCCCTTAGCAGCATCTGTAGGGTCGGCCCCACCGACCCACCACCCCCTTAGTTCCTTCCTCCCGGCACTCCGACAGAGGAGTGGAAGAGTGGGTATTGGAACGGACATGAACACCCCATCTTGAAGAACAACAATTACAAGAAGGTGAGTAACCTTTTTTTCCTTTCAGTGATTGTTCATGTCCATACCAAGCAGGTAACACCCAAGCTAAATGGTTAGGAGGTGGGGTCAGAGCCCATGACTGACTGGAGCACAGCACAGCACGCCCCAATGCCGCATCATAGCTGGCCTGTTGGGTGATGGCGTAGTAAGATGTGAACATATGGATGGGAGGACCACATGGCCATCCTACAAATCTCCTGGGCAGGGACCTGGGCCAGGAACGCTGATGCCGACGCCTGGGCCCTCATGGAGTGGGCAGTAAGCGGAGGGACAGGTACCTTTGCTCGACTGTAGCACTTCCTAATACATGCCCTGATCCATGAAGAGGTATGCTGGGATGAGACTGGGCAGTCCATCATCCTGTTCGCCACTGCCACAAAGAGCTGGATGGACTTTCTTAACTGCTTGGCCCTTTCTATATAAAAGGCCAGGGCCTAGCACACATCCAGCGAGTGAAGCCTGTGCTCCCTACTAGAGGAGTGCGGTTTAGGATAGAACATCCGTAGGAATATGTCTTGACCCAGGTGGAATTGGGAGACCACCTTAGGGAGGAATGCTGGGTGTGGCCTGAGCTGAACCTTGTCCTTGTGAAAAACTGTATATGGAGGCTCTAAAGTGAGGGCCCTGATCTCCGAGACCCTCCTGACCAAAGTGACGGTGTGCCACCTTATACGAAAGGTACAGCAGTGAGCACATAGCCAGGGGCTCAAAAGGGGAGGGCAGAAAGGACTAAATTGAGATCCCAGGCCAGAACAGGCTGTCGTGTATGTGGAAAGAGCCTATCCAGGCCCTTAAGGAAGTGACCAACTAAGGGGTTCGCAAAGACTGAGAAGCCATCCGCACCTGGGTGGAACGCTGAAATTGTGGCCAGGTAACCTGGACCAACGAGAGCGAGAGGCCCTGTTACTTTGGATGAAGAAGATAGTCTAATATGAACGGAATGGGGGCAAGCAGTGGCTCCTGCCCCTGTTGCTCTGCCCAGATGGAAAAACGTTTTCCTTTGGCCAAATACGTGGCCCTATTGGAAGGTTTCCTGCTATCGAGGAGGACTCACCTAACTGGGAGGGAGCTGGTCACTTCCATGGGGGTTAGCCATGGAGCAGCCACGCTGTGAGGTGCATCTAATCCAGATTCAGATGCCAGAGATGGCCGTCATCCTGTGAGATCAGATCCAGGAGCAGGGGCACCGACATTCGCAGGAGTAGCGAGAACCAGTGCTGGTGCAGCCACCCCGGCGCTCTCAGGATGATATAAGTTAAGGATATATGCTGGATACTTTCACTTCAATGAATTAAAGATTGACACTTTACTGGCATGTAAGGGCTTTAGGCAGTATTTTCATGTGAAAGTATCAGGGAGGTTTTCAAAAGCAGCTAAAGGACTTCTGTGCACAGATTGTACTGTGAGGCAATGAGACTTGTGCTCCTAATTATTTTTTGGCGGTTTTTTTTTTAAAATCTTCCTCATAACTGATAAGCCTTACATCTGCAGCCACACAATCAATGAACTATATTTACAAAAGTAAATTGGAAATTACTCAGACAGTGAATTCAAATTAGCATACACTCAGCCACCATTTTTGCTGAAGTAAAAAGGCTGTAAGCGTCACTTAAGTCAATGGAGCTTGGTGGCTAGAAAGACGATATTGCATAGCAGAAGATGTCCTCCCCTATGGCTCCTATGCGCTGGAGACCTTGAGGGCATCAGGAGAGAGATACGGCTGTTAGGTATCAAATTCCCATTTATGCCTCAGAAAATCTCCCTCTCCAGTGAAAGGTAGCACCTACAGGTCACAAATCAGCCTTTAGTAATGAATAATCACTCTATACAGTTATATTCTGGCAGAAGAGGTCATAGTCTAATTTCAAAAGAAGGATATATTTCTGCTCAGGACAGAAGGACATTAGATGAATAGGCTCCAGTAGCATTCTGAAAAAAAAGATACATTTATATGCTGATGTACAGTTGCCCCCAAAACTCTGCAGACTTTAGATATCAGATAAAGACAATACTGTGTTATTTTATAATTATTGTGTATTATGGGCGTACAAAGTGTGATATATTAAATTAAATCAACATCAATTCATTGGCAGTTTAACTGGAGTGTAAAGTGATCACCAAGACTTGACCTTTGTCACCACAGAAACATACAGGCATACTCTGAGAAGAGGGTGAGGAGGAAGAGAATTACAACTGAAACAGAATCTAGGCCAAAGCATCTAAGCTCCTGAAGCAGGTAAGAGCAAATATGAGACATATCTAATATAGGATGGCTGTAGAGTGCAGTTTGCAAACTTTAAGGAACTGAGTCTCACAAAACCCTTTGAAGAAGGTACTGTGAGATGAACAGAGATAAGGAGTGAGTCTGAATGATAAAGGAGTCCATAACAAAGCACAAGCTGTTGTGATTAAAGTTTGCCTCATGACAATTTGTGAAAATAAAATATTTCTGAAAAAAAAGCTTATGATCTGGAGAAACACAAATGAGCAAGGTCTATTCAGACGGAATTTAGAATATGGTAAAGGAAAAAAATGTCTAAAAGAAAACCTGAATGGCTGTTACTATTAAGCATAATAGAATTAGGTAGTAGTTCAGTGTTGAGTCTCTGATCTAAGGGTGCTGAGGAGCCATTCATTGATTGCCACCAGCATCAAAAATCATCCGTTAGGAATGGAAGCTTGGGAAAGAACTTTTTTTAAAAACAGGGAACATTAAGGCACATACAAATATGCTTGAACAAACAAACCATAAGTGTTTAGTGACTTGTTCCATCACCTTATGTGACTACAACACAAAGAAATTGGAGGACATTTTAAAGAAAGAAATTCTTAATACAACCTTAAACAAAGAACACTTGAAACAGTAAAAGGAGTTCTTCTGTTTGCCAGAAATATAGGGAACTTCTGCCATGGCCATTGAATGCATGTTGGATCATATTGAAAAGCCGAGCTAACTTTTAGATAATTATGGATGAAATTTGGTTAATTCTGATACTCACATTATTCAGTCCAGTTGCATAGTGTGTATTAACGGCTCCGCTAAAGATAGATCATTCAAATCTATCCAAAATTTGGGTATGCCTGAAGATCAAGCAAGTCAAATTTGGGCAAGAGAAAAAGATGTGAAACTAAACATTTAGATCTTCTCTACACTACACAGTTTTGTCAATAAAACTCAGGTTTTGTCGGCAAAACAGTGGTGGTGTACACACTGGAACGCTCCTCCCGCCGATGTAACTCCCCTGCTATACCAACAGAATGCATAGGGCTTATGTCGGTGTAATTAAGGTGATCTAGTGTCTGTGTAGACACTGATTTCCTTACATGGCTGTTGGCTGTTATTTTTTGTCAATTTTACAGCTCATACCAATTTTGTCCAAAGTGAGAATCTGTACTGGAACAATTCTTTACAGTGGGGTGCTGTTGATGGAAACTATGAATTTGGTGTTTGCTATTACTACTTCAAGCCAAGGGATGCAGCAGCATCCCTAATTCCAGCACCACTGGCATGTCACTTTGCTCAGTCTAATGTACACAGTGTTGCAAAGAGACTTCAGTAATGATTTCTAATAGAGGACACACAAAATTACTGAATGGAAAGACTAAAAAAAATCCAGTAAAGTTATTTTTATATTTCACAAAGAATCTAAACATTTTTGGACAACTGAAGTCACAGGTGTCTAATTCCATGATTTCTTTACAATTCTAATTAAACTCATTAATTAAATGATGTTGGTATCTTCATGCCTGACACTCAGTACAAGCAAAAAACAGAGAGAACATAGTACACAACAGCTGGTTTTAATTTCCAGCCAACTGTCTAAACATTTGGAACAACATTTTCAAGATCTCCTCCTCCCCGCCCTCCACCCATTCTATAATCCAGATTGAAAATGAACAGGAAGAAAGCCTCTCTGGTTTTATATGTCAAAATACAATAAACTTAAATTTGTGTGTCTTGGTTTATTTGTCATTTTTCCCGCACTCAGGAGAAAGTAAAATTCAACTCTCCTACTAGCATCTGTCTATAAAAGCAACCACAGGACAAGTAAGAGCACTCAGGACAACTGGTGATCTATGTTTCCTATAACTCCTGTATTTAAAAAAATGTAAAATAGATTACAGTGAAAGGTGTATCTGAAGTGAGTTATCCTTTAATGACATGTATTTTAAACGACTGAATCTAGATTATTTTCCAGAAAGTTTCACTATATAAATGTACTTTTATCATTTAAGGTACATGATATTAGTATCAAACAGACCCTTTCCCTGGAAGGGTAAACTAACATATCCTTTAGTGTTTCAGTTTAAGGGCAAATATGGGTAACTACAGAGTGTTTGGTGGAAAATAACTCATCCTGAATCCCATTTGATTATTTTCCATCAGCCATGCCTATAGCAGCAGAAACTGCAGGTATTAATGGGTATTTTGTTTGAAATTTAACCTGTCCAATCTTTACTGTTTGCATGTTATAGTAGCCATGTTGGTCATAGGATATTAGAGACAAGAAAGGTGAGATAATACATTTTATTGGACCAACTATTGTTGGTGAAATAGACAAGCTTTCTACATGGAGCTACTTCAGACCCAAAGAAGAGCTTTGTGTAGATCTAAAGCTTGTCATTTTCACCAACAGTAGTTGTCCCAATAAAAGAAATTAGGTCACCCGCCTTGTCTCTCTATATTTGCTGAACATTGTTAAAATTGTACAGTTTTGACTTAGAACCTACAGCAATGTGGGGCACTTCATAAGTGGAAAAAATTTACCTAGGGCTATTCTGAAACTTTGCAGAGTAGAATACTGTTTGTCGTTTGATTCCATCTTTAAACATTTTCCTGAATGAGTTCGCCTGCAGGCAATCCAATGTTGGACAATAATAAAGAGTGCTTTGGTGAGCCTAAAAGTCCCATTTAAAAAGCAGATGTGTATTCTTAGGGTCAGGCAATGGAGGTTTTCTTTTTTCCAGAACTCAATACTGGGATTCCATATTGCTTTGGTAACTGCAAAACCCTGAAAAGTAGTGGAAACTTCAAACTGGAGATCCTCAAACAAGTCATCTAAAATCAACTATAAAGGAAAGGGCATTATCCTCAAAAATATTGCTGCTGCGTTCAGTAACCTCACAGTATTGAGTGAGCTGATCACTCATTATGTTAGCCTATTTCCATCTCTCGGCATGTTTTTTCTGGTTTAATGTTACTAAACCAAGCAAGTGTTCATTCAATATGGAATTTTCAGACTACTTTGAACATCTTTACTTTAATACCAACAGAATACCCAATCCTGTGTTCATTGAGATCAATGGCACAACTCCCATTGACTTGAATAGGAACAGGAGCACGACCGTACTGAGCTTCTTATCTGTTACTTACTCTTCCGAAAAAATTCTGTAGAACAAAAGGAATGGAAGAATTCTTACATTTCCTCTTGCTATAATTATCAATAAAAGCAGAAAAGAATCAAGACAGACAAGAGAAATGTATGACATAAATGATAAACCCAGCTTAAAAATAATTTCATATTGGATCCTTCTCCCAAGTATTATTTTCACAAGGACAAAGTTGCAACTGTTCTAGTTATATTAAAATCGGAAAGTAATTTGAGAGACCTTTATATATGACCTGAGAAACCCAGCATGTGGTCTTTCTGGAATGAATTGGCTATACTGTTATTAGCATTATCAGACAATCCTAAAGAAGCAATACAACATGCAGTGATGACAGGCAAGATAGAGTAAAGAAGAGCCTTAATTCTAATAGACAAACAGACATGTTTCCAGTTTATCAGCCATAGGAAAAAAAATCGATTTCATCCAAAATTGAAATCATTAATCTAGCTAGGACTAATTTAGGGGGGGAAACTCCACTAAGTGGTTATGACCCTAAACTTATTGAAAACTATGATCTTTAAATCACTTCTCTCCTCTGTACTGCAGTGGAGGGTGAATGTCACTCATGCAAACCTGAAGCATGTAGAGCAAAAGATGGCAATGCAGCATACTCCCTGACATGTAATCTCAGACCTTTCATGACAACATCACATTTAAAAATACAGGTTATACGTGTATGGCAGTGTGGCAGGGCAAGGTAACACCCCATGAATGCCCTGTCCCTGCAGGCTAATCCCTGCTTTCTGGCAGGAAGGCCAGGGGCAGAGGCTAGGAGAAGCCGGCAGGGAGCCCAGATGGGAGCCCTAATGAGGGCAAGCTCACAGCACTAGGCTGGGCTAAATAGACACATCTGAGGCTGGGAGCTGAGAGGGCTAGAAAAGCCCTGAGCCATACTCAGTTGGGGGCAGGCCAGGAAGGGATAGGAGGCTGTTAAGCTGTCTCCTTGCTGCAGGCAAGGTGCCTCAGGGGCCTGGAAACCCAGGAACCAGGGTAGAGAGGGTAACTGGTGGGGGATTGGTAAGAGCACTTTTCTTGCGCTGAACACAATGACTATACGTTAAATAAAGGACATTTGGGTCAAACACCGAGAGAGGGTGTGAAGACCTTTATTTCTGTTGGCCAAGGCACAAGGGGAGGACTCAGAAACCTCTGCAGACTCTGTGACAGGCAGACAGAAGAGAGTGAAATTACGGATGAGTTACTCTCACTTGTAACAGAGTGGCTTTACTAGTCCTCTGAGTTTCAGAGGAAGAGCCCAGCTGTGCCAAAAACATCTCATCCCAAGGTGGTCACTGAAAAGGAAATATGTTAGCTGTATATCTACTGCAGGGAGATAGCTGGGACCAGTAGGGATTAAATAATAGATATGCTGGGTATTCTGGAATATTTGTTTATTTTTGGCTTTATCTGATGTAAATTTAACGAATGAGAAACATATACCTGGCTTGGACACTAGGTAGAGAAGGGCGCAGAGGTGCCTTCTGTATTCCCCTCCCATAAAACAAACACAGCACTGCAGTCTGAGAGGGGATGGGGACGATGACTTTATTACTCAAAGTAACCAGTGTCATTTATGGCAGAGGAGTCCAGGGTCACTACAGCAGCATGTTTTATAGCAACGTTCCATAAATTACACAGCAGATTGCACTGCCAATTGATGCTGCCCCTTCCAGTAACTTCACCTCCATTGCTTCAGCCACATTGAAAAAGGAATCAATGTACAATCACAGCAAGCGAACCAAAAGAAGCATGACACAAGTCAGCCGCATTGCCAGTTCCAAAAGGATCAGAGGGCAATTGCATGACTTGAGACCAAAAGGATGAAGACATCCTTTCCCCCAGCTCCTTGTTCAGTAGCTGCCAGGGAAAAAGTGTGCTGCAGCATCGAGAAGGAAATTCCAACTACCTCAACCCCTCATAGAGAACTTTGGCACAAGACCTGTATACTAGGCCTTTGCATACGGTGGGAAGATTTAGCCTTTAAGTGATGTGCATACGGTAAGTTTTGTATTTGCAGCCCCACTTTCCCTTTGGTACTTTGATGCTATATTTACTGTTTTGATGATGTCATGTTTTCAACTCTGATCATCTCGATTACCACTTATTGCAATAAACACAATAGCAAATATTTTATTATTAGTAATTGTTTAACTGAAGTGCCTAGAGACCCTAATGAAAATCAGGGTTTCACTGTGCTAGGTGCTCTATTTAGCATATACATACCAAGAGAAGGTCCCTGCCCAGAAGAGTTTACAGTTCAAACAGACAAAACACACAAGAGAATGGGAATAAGGAACCACCATTATCTCCATTCATTACAATCACACAGGTAGATCTGGGAATTTAACTCTGATCTCCTGGATCCAGTACCTTAACCACAAGACTGCCCTTTCCCTATTTTAATGCTTATGTGGCATCCTTTTACAGTGACCGCTTTAAACATGCATTTCCTCGCTTTTTATAGCAGTAATGATTACCTTAATAGAACAAGAGAAACCAATTTTTACACCTTGTTCTAATAATCTACAACTGTATCACCAATCACATCTGTTCACATTTGCGCTTTGGAGGTCAAAAAAAAGTGTTTCATCAGTTGTGCCATGATCAGTTCCTGTGAAGAAAATACAATAAAAAAACCCAACCTTATTTCTATGGGCCCCATTTGTCAAGTCCTTACTCACAGAGTAACACATTTACGACTGGGTTTTAAGAATAATATATGTGTCACAGTGCAAGAAAAGGTGCAAGTCAAGATTAAAATGCAGCTTTTTGCACCACATGTTCTGTAGCAGACTCTTGAATCTCTAAGTGGTCTCAGTGCAACTTGAGGAAGACAGAGCACCACACTCAGGAGGTGTGTGGGTTACAGGTGCACAGAGTTTAAGGCCAGAAGGAGCCACTAGACCATCTAGTCTGTCATCCTGCATATTGCAGACCATTAATTTCCCCCAGTTAAACCTGTATTGAGTCTGACAACATGGATTAGAGTAAAGCATTTCAGCCATCAATAGATTAAGCTGTTGTGTGCTATAAGCAGAGAGCAGCAGCTACAGAGGCGCTAGTAAAGGCTGAGGCCCCTGAAACAGCAGGAAATTGATTAGGTAAGAGATGCCCAGATGATCCCAACAGGTGATCCATGCCCCATGCTGCAGAAAAAAGTGAAACAATCCCAAGAAATCTTGTGAGTCTAACTTGAGAGAAAATTCCTTACTGATCCCAATCTGGTTATCAGTTTGACTTCTAGCATGCAAGCAAGACACACCAGCCAAGCATCTAAGAAAGGATTCTCTGTACTGCTGCCAGAACACTAAGAAACCCCACGTTCAGTTTTGAACAATCACTGCTTTCAGAGAAAGGCACGCTCCCCTACCCCCAGAATGCATGTGGACATCTTACAACCCTTTTTTGGAGGTGCACCTTCTCCCTTGCACAGCTTACCCGTTCTGCTGACCAGCAAGTGGTGGAGGGAAGCTGAGTTGCTTTAAGCTGAGTTGCTTCAGGACAACAGCATCTCAGTAGTAGTCATTGCATTCCCCTAGCCCCACGACTGCAACCCTGCCCCTGCTGCTCAGCTACTTAAGGGAGGGAAAACAATCTAGCCTATAATCAGTAGTATTCCCTGTCATAATGGAAAATCTTTAGAAATTATGTTGTGTGAGTACCAGAAAAACATTGTTTAGTGATTTATTGAGAAAGTTTGCTCGAGAAAATTGTGCCCCTATAGTTCTTAAAGCTCTTTGATACAGGATCATTGACTATGACAAATTAGATCTAAAAGTCATTCTTTTGTCTTATGGGAAGAAAGCAGGTGGAAAACTGGAATGGGAAATAAAAGTAGATAGCAGAAAAGAAAGAAAAAAATCAACCTTCCCAACCCTCCCCCAGATTTGATGAATCAGTTACAGTGTATTTGAGCGGAAGGATACTCAAGCTATCATCTTTAGAGAAGAAATTAAAATCTGATAGCAGCAGTTTATGATTTCCTGCCCCAGTATACATCCATTTCACTCTGCTATGCTTATTTTAGGCTGATGAGTCAGTACAAACTGCGGTACTAAAGCAGAGGCAGATTCTGATTTTGTGGGGCCCTGGACAAGTGGCAGGCCCCTTCCCATCCCTTCAGCCTGCAGTCCTCCACATCCTCCCAGACGCTCCTGCCGGGAAGCTGGGTCGGGGCATGAGGGTTTGCCCTGCTGCCCGGCAGGAGCAGGTCACGGTGTGGGGGTGCCCATTTTTCCGGGGGCCTCCAATTGGCCAGGGCTCCTGGGCACAGGCCTCATTGGCCCAGTGGCTAATCTGCCATTGCATTAAAGAAAGACAATGAAAGGCAACAGTGTGCTTAAAGTGAACATAATGTCACCACTGAAAAGACAAATTAGCAGAAGAGTTATTTTCAGTAATGGTGTGGTAGTGACAGAACAAGTCACAAGCACAAAGAAGAGGAGTTTATAGAGGAAGAAGAAGGAAGTGGAGGCTCTACCTGTACCATTTGCACTGCCAGCTCATAGTAACTTTTAAGTTAATCCAGTACTAGCAGTGGTGTGCTGCTGGCGACCTGAGAGTGAAACTTGAAGAATTCTCAACAACTGAATGGCCATTTCCCTGGGGGACATTTGTGAAATGTTATGGCTCATTTTTCCCATAGTCCCATCTGTTTCCTATGTGTTAATGCTTCTCTCTCACCAATAAATCTCTCTCATATGCCAATGTCCCAGGGACCATCTCTATACAAGAGGTAGATTACCCTCCATGGGTGACATCCCACCCTGCTTGAAGTCAATGGGAGTATTGCCATTGACTTCAGTGAGGCCAAGATTTCACCCCATATTTCTGTGCCAAGTGCAGGCACTTAGATAAATCCACCAGCTGCGGAGTCTGATCTCACTTACACCTGTTTTACACCCAGTAACAAACAGAAAAGAAAACCTTCTGTGGCATTTCAGATTCATTGAAAAGAGCTTTTTATTCCAAGGCAACAAAATTGCCCAAACCACCAATCTTTGGCCACTTTCCCTTCATTCAGTTTAACAATCTGTAATCCCCTAACAATACAAAACCAACCAAAATGTTATAATCAGGGAAGCTGTTGTGTCTCCAGAGCTTTTCAAATTGAGGGTGAATTTTCAAATGTTGGCATTTTCCCCAGCAAAATGTTTTGCAATGGAGCTTCTATTGGCAACACAAACTATATGAGCCTTGGGCATGAAGAAAAGTAAGGGATTCTCAGCAGCGGTGGGGTAACATTGTGCTATTCTTCTCCAAGTCCCAGGTTGCCTTTCTGGATAAAGGCACCCAATTTTTTTGTGGATTACATGCACAATATCATTACAGCTGGCGGTTGGTTTAGGAAACAATCAACTCCCAGAAGCTGAAGAATGGTCCTGTGGTTAGGACACTAGCCTGGGGTTTAATTCTCTGCTCTTTTAGAGACTTCCTATATGGGCTTGTCTACATTATATGCTACATCGGTGCCGCTGTAGTACATTTGGTGAAGATGCGCTCTGCTGACAGGAGAGCACTCTCCCATTGACATAATTACTCCACCTCAATGACAGGCAGAATCTATGCCTGCAGGAGAGCATCTCCTGCTGACAAAGCGGTGTCTGCACCGTGTTATAAGTTGATGTAATTTATGTCACTCAGGGGGTGGGTTTTTTACACCCTTGAATAACGTAACTTACATCAACTTAAGCAGTAGTGTAGACAAGCCTTACTTACCTTGGGCAAGTGACTTACTTTTTCTGTGCCCATCTGTAAAACTAGCATATAGCTCTTCCCTACCTCCAAGAGTGTTTAGAGGATAAATTCAGGTTGTGAGGGACTAAGAGATATATATCAATATGATTTTTTAAAATACTTAATTACTGGGGTAGGAACTGCAGCCAATGGGAGCTGGGGGGACAGTCCCTGCAGGCAGGGGCAGCATGCAGTGCCGACTGACTGTTTGCCCCTCAGCTTTGGAGCCGGAGATGCTGGTTGCTTCCAGGAGCCTCCCAAGATAAGCGCCGCCCAGCCAGAGCCCATAGTCATCAATCTCTCTCGCACCCCAACCCCCTGCTCCAGCCCTGAGCCCCCTCCTGCATCAAAACTCCCTCCCAGAGCCTGTAGCCCTTTTGCACCCCAACCCCCTGCCCCAGGCTCAGCCTGGAGCCCCATCCCACACTCCAAATCCCTCGCCCC